>CAWUFW010012229.1:0-556073 GCA_963921515.1 Calotriton arnoldi
TGGATATGGTTTACTGTGACACATGCTCTATATCATCAATACACTTAAGGGCTGGAGGAGTTTTAAGGACCTGCGTAGGCTAACTCCCCATCAAATTAATGTCACACAAGAAAAAGCCACGGGTCCGAATTGGAAGGAGGTTAAATAACTGTGTGAATATGCTCTACCATACACAACGGGGGATTTCCCTTTTCAGGACGGTTCCCCTCACACACCAGAGGTGTCATGCTTCATCATGGGGGTGCCTCCTCACGCAAAAGACTAAGGGGCCAATTCCGATTCGGGCCGGAAATCTCTCCGACCGAGCCGGACTCGGAGAGATTTCCGACCGAATCGGACCCTAGCAGCCCGACCGAACGAGTACGATGCGCACGTATGCCATCGGACTCGATTCGGTCGGACTCCCATTGAAGTCAATGGGAGCCTGTCGTACAACGCGTACGCGGGCTCCCATTGACTCAATGGGTGCGAGGCAGACAAGGGCGCCCCCTACAGCGTGTACACGTCCATGCGCATCGCGGCGTACATGCACAGGTAGGGGGGACCCATGGGTCCCCCCTGTGTGCGACTCGCGCGCCTACGCGTACAGGGGTCCGACGCGGACCCCCAAAGTCCGGCTCCGACAGCTTTTTGAGCCGGACGGCGCGAGTCGGTTGCACTGCTTGCGGCGCGCATCGTACTTACCCGGCCGGGAAACGTCTCCATAGCGCGGTGCGAGTCGTGTCCATGCGAGTCGGTCGGAGCGTGTTGAAGCCACGTTCGAGTCGGTCGGCGATTTCGCGGGTGCTTGCATCGTACTCGCTCGGCCGGACCCGTGTACGATTCGGTCGGGAAACAGGGCTCCGAATCGGATCCGGTAAAGCCGAATCCGATTCGGAGCCCTACCGGCCGAGATCGGAATCGGCCCCCTAGTCTTTGCGTGGGCTACAACCCCCTCTCTACGAGGGATGAGCTCAGGGATGTTTTTATTGAGTTAGGCAGGGTGTACTAAACCCCTATGTGAGCTTGGCGTGCGTGTAAAAAGAGAGAAAGTGCAGTGCTGTGATGTGAAAATTTAAAACTGGCTACTGGGTTAGCTATATTGTAACTTTATTCAGCTACCCGGTGTCAGGATTAAAAACAGTGAGGAGCTGGAAACGCAAATGCCAACATTCGAGACAAATGTGTAGATCACTAGACCAACATGTTTCGGCCAGAAAGACCTAAATAGTGTTGCGGCCTTCTTCAGGGTCAGTTAGTTCAGCTACTGCAAGGGTTAAGTGCAAATACGTGAAAAAGACATTAAAAACACGTAAATAAATCAAAAGTATGATACTGAACCAGTAATATTGACTGTTCAGTAAATACTGCATACAACCTATATTGGAGAAGCAAGACAGATTATCACCATATGCATATCCTGTATACACATATAGCATGAGTAAAACACACAGTGACAAACCTCCTGAATGATAACATCTAGTAACACATGTACATATTAGACCAAAGTGTAATTAACAAAGACGTGTGACTCACCACAATGGGTTGCGCAATTCACTACGTCTGTGTGAGAAGTTGGCCTGGCATATGCTGTCCACTAATTATAGTGGGCACCTTGCACCAGTCCAAACAACCCCTTATTGGAGATAGGTTAAAGACAACCTTTATTGAAAGCTATCCTAGTGGTAGCTATGGAGAGCAGCCTTCAGGCTAAGTCTTGAAGGAATGTAAAGCAGCTTGTTTTACCAGTCTATAATCTCTTGAGTGACCAAATGAAAGAGGACCACACCAGGTATATATTCAAAATATATGTATTTATTACTAAACACACCCCTCTAGTCTCTTTATGAGGCTAGAGTTCGAAGTACATACGTTACGAGGTAGTTATCTACAGTAATAGCACAAATACACGTTTGAGCCCCAGGGGCGTACCAAACCATATACCAATAAAGTGGTATAAGAACCACGACTGAGCTAGACACAAGTCCTAGAGCCTGTAGAAGTGCTTGGACCACAAGGAACCACCCAAGGCAGTGACACAGGGGACCCACGGGGGACGCGTGCAATGTATGAACACAACCGCGAACCACCGTTAACTTCTATGGGGAAAGTCGCGATTAGAATTTAAAAGAAAAGGGACACTTAGAGGAGGACTTGGAGCAAACCCTTTGAGAACTAGGCTGTTCTAGTGTCAATACCCACAGGAGCACCGGAGTACTCGAGTTACCTCAACCAGGGGAGCCGGGTGCATAGGTGTCTTTCGGGGTCGGGTTTCGTCGTCGCTTTCAATGGCGATCTGCTGCAAAGTGCTGCTGGCGGCCAAGTCGAAAGTGTTCGGGTGGATCCAAA
Source organism: Calotriton arnoldi (assembly GCA_963921515.1). Classification (NCBI taxonomy): domain Eukaryota; kingdom Metazoa; phylum Chordata; class Amphibia; order Caudata; family Salamandridae; genus Calotriton; species Calotriton arnoldi. Next base: position 2,329 of record CAWUFW010012229.1, read on the forward strand.
GGTGGATCGAAGATCTGAAGAACCTGAAAGCAGAGGGGACAGAGTCTGGGTCACTAGCCAGTGACCAGGAAGGCGATGAGCAGATGCCCACCGATGTCGAGTGCTTCAGGTAGGTTGATGGTTGTCTTGACTCTTCAGCCACGAGGTCCAGGAGGCGTCGATGACAACCAGGAGCTGGATTCGAGCTGTCCCACGAAGTCTGTCAATTGCAGGGGTGTCGGCGACCGGATTGGACCCAACAAGCCTTGGCAACGGCAAGTCACGTGGAAATCAAAGAAGGACGATGTTGCAGACCAGCAAGGTCTGGGGGACTCACCCAGCAAGGATAAGTCAGAACACACCTGGAGCAACCAGGGAGCCTAAGCAGAAAAAGATTGGCCTTCGGGAGGGCCTACTAGCCAATGGACTAGCGACCGCGAAGGAGCCTCAAGACGATGCACGTGGAGCTGGCTCACAGGACACTCGTGGAGTGGAGGCCAGTGATCTTTGGTGCAGTCGGTGCTGGAGGCTGGGGCTACTCGGAGCCTAAAGCACGACTTCGTGGGAGACCCAGAAGAGGATGCACTTGCAAATGCGTTTGGTGTCCAGGGGTCACGGTTCCACGTTACCCACGACAGCTACGGGCCTCAGCTTTGCTGGGGACTCAGGGCAGCCTCGGGGAAGTCTGGAAATCCACTTCTGGTGATACAAAGACTTCGGCGTCCGACGGGAGCTTCAGCGATGCAGACCGGACAATTGCTTCTTTGGTGCCTGCCAAGCAGGGGAGTCACTCCTTGACCCCAAGGGAGATTCTTCAGTCCTATAATCTTGATGTATAGCGTCGAAGGTCCAGGATTCTGTGTCAGAGTTTCGTCCAGGTAAATCTAAAGTCCTAAGGACTGGGTTCCCCTACTTATACTAAGGTAGGGGGTTGGACATACTCTGTGGCCCCACCTATGGGAAGGCCAGGGCAGAGGGGTGGTTACACCCCTTTCCCTTTGTCCAGTTTCATGCCAGAGCAGGGGCTGGAAGCCCCTGAGCCGGTTTGAACTGGGGTATGCACAGGGACACCAAATGTGCCCCCAGTGCAGGACTTCAAAGCACCAGAGAGTGTTCCCGCCCAGCCCCAATACACACTATCCTGTCTGGGGAGGTGGTCACACCTCCCTGGGACAGGAAACATATTGTCCAGGCCTCCCCTGCCGGAGTTTCGGTCAGCAGCAGGAGGCCAGACTCGTGTCTGTGGCAGCGGCATCCATTTTGTGATGCCAGGGCTCTGGAAAGTCAGTACCGGGCATACCGGTGTGTACATGTCTTTCCCTCTAGAAGGGTGGAATGCTACCCCCGCCGCCAGAACTGGCGGGGGTAGTATTCCAAGATGTTTGACACCAAACACGACATGTTTCCGTGCAGCCATCCCAAAGTTAGCATTTAACGCGAGGTTATAATGCGCTTAAGAGTATATGGTCAGGCTGCACTACAAACAGCATCAGAGAAGGGTCTCCGAATGCTGAAGAGGGTCCCTGCTCATGCAGGGGCACCCTCTCACATAGGAACCACGCACTCTGCCTTCAGGATTGATAAGGCCTGCCATTGGAGTGACTTATAGGTTTATATGTGTGTATGTGTATAGTGATATAGGTAGCCTATATCACAGTAAGGGGTGCATGCACCACCTTACCCAGGCTGCAGTAGCAGACCTGTGGTGTCAGTTTGGATGGCCTTCCAGGGGTGGCACAATACATGCGGCAGCCCCTGGTAGGCCTCTAAGGTACCTATGCCCTGGGTACATAGTATACCATATACTAGGGACTTATAAGGGCACTCCAGATTCCAATCAGAGATGTGCCTAAGGCACATGGAAACCATTTTAGAGAGGAAGCAGCTAGGCTGGGGCTCTGATTAGCAGGGCCCCAGCCAGACTAAGGTCGAAAAACAGTGAAGCATCAGCAAAAAGTGGGGGTACCCATGTGAAGCAGATCCTACTCTCCTACACAACCCCCCCCCCAAACGTAGGGACATTAAACTAACCTTGCCCATGTTAAGTCTTCATGTTCTAAGTGGAAGTACCTAGAGAGTCCATCTGCATTGGCATGGTTACTCCCAGGACTATGTTCCACTGTGAAGTCCATCCCCTGTAGGGAAATGGACCACCTAAGCAGTTTGGGGTTTTCACCCTTCATTTGTTTTAGCCATAAGAGGGGCTTATGGTCTGTTTGAACAAGGAAGTGAGTACCAAACAAGTATGGCCTCAACTTCTTCAGAGCCCAGACCACAGCAAAGGCCTCCCTCTCAATGGCTGACCAACGTTTCTCTCTAGGGGTCAGCCTTCTGCTAATGAAAGCTACTGGCTCATCCTGACCTTCATCATTCAATTGTGACAGTACAGCCCCTACCCCCAATTCAGATGCATCAGTTTGAACAATGAACTTCTTGGAGTAATCAGGACTCTGTAGAATGGGAGCAGTGCACATGGCCTGCTTCAGGTCATCAAATGCCTTTTGACAGCTAACTGTCCACTGAACCTTTTTGGGCATTTTCTTGGAAGTTAAGTCATTCAGGGGTGTCACTATTGATCCATACCCCTTGACAAATCTCCTATAGTACCCAGTCAGGCCTAAGAAGGCTCTCACCTGAGTCTGGGTAGTTGGAGCAGTCCAGTCCATGATGGTCTGGATCTTGCTCTGCAGTGGTTGAACCTGGCCTCCACCCACAAAGTGGCCCAGGTACACAACCTGACTCTGCCCTATCTGGCACTTGGTGGCCTTGATAGTCAGGCCTGCTTTCTGCAGGGCCTGTAAAACATTTCTGAGGTGGACCAGGTGATCCTCCCAGGTGGAGCTAAAGACAGCAATATCATCTAGATATGCTGCACTATAGGCTTCCAGACCTGTAAGGACTGTATTCACCAACCTCTGAAAAGTGGCAGGTGCATTCTTCAGACCAAAGGGCATCACCACAAATTGATAATGCCCACTAGGGGTTGAGAATGCTGTCTTTGGCTTTGCATCATCAGCTAGTCTGATCTGCCAGTAGCCAGCTGTCAGGTCAAATGTGCTTAGATACTTGGCTGAGGCCAAAGTGTCTATTAGCTCATCTGCCCTAGGTATTGGATGGGCATCAGTCCTAGTGACTGCATTGAGACCCCTGTAGTCCACACAAAACCTCATCTCTCTTTTCCCACCATTGGTGTGAGGTTTTGGCACAAGGACCACTGGACTAGCCCAAGGGCTATCTGAGGGTTCAATAACTCCCAAATCCAACATCTTCTGGACTTCTGTCCTGATACAGTCCCTGACATGGTCAGTTTGCCTATAAATCTTATTTTTAATAGGCAGACTGTCCCCAGTGTCCACTTCATGAGTGCACCAGGTAGTCTGACTGGGTGTCAGTGAGAATATGTGTCTGAACTGATTGAGCACCTATCTGAAATCAGTCTGCTGCTGGGTAGTGAGGCTGCCTGCCAAGGCTACACCATCCACTGACCCATCACCAGGGTTCTGTGAGAGCAGGTCAGGGAGTGGGTCACTCTCTTCCTCCTGTCCCTCATCAGTAGCCATGAGCAAGCCCATGTCTGCCCTGTCCACATATGGTTTTAACCTGTTGACATGGAGAACCCTGTGGGGACTCCTGGGTGTTCCTAGGTCTACTAAGTAGGTAACATCACCCTTCTGTTCAACAATGGTGTGGGGTCCACTCCATTTGTCTTGGAGAGCTGCTGGGGCCACTGGCTCCAACACCCACACCTTCTGTCCTGGCTGGTAAACAGTCAGTACAGCCTTTTGGTCATGCCAGGCCTTTTGAAGTTCCTGGCTAGCCTCAAGGTTTTTAGTTGCCTTTTTCATATACTCAGACATCCGGGAGCGGAGACCAAGTACGTAGTCCACTATGTCTTGCTTTGGGGGCTTGAGAGGTAACTCCCATCCTTCCTTCACCAAGCACAGTGGACCCCTGACAGGGTGACCAAACAAAAGTTCAAAAGGGCTGTAGCCAACCCCTTTTGAGGCACCTCCCTGTACGCAAATAAAAGGCAGGGCAAGAGTATGTCCCATCTTCGCCTAAGCTTTTCTGGGAGCCCTTTAATCATGCCCTTCAACTAAACCATTGCATTGTGGGTGAAAGGGTGTGGTGAACTTGTAAGTCACTCCACACTCCTTCCACATTGCTTTTAAGTATCCAGACATAAAGTTTGCACCCCTGTCTGATACAACCTCCTTAGGGAAGCCCACTCTTGAGAAAATTCCCAGGAGGGCCCTTGCCACCACAGGTGCTGTAGTGGTCCTAAGGGGAATAGCCTCTGGGTACCTGGTGGCATGATCCACTACCACCAGGATAAACATGTGCCCAGATGCTGTTTGGGGATCCATGGGACCAACAATGTCAATCCCTACCCTTTCAAAGGGAACCCCCACCACAGGTAGTGGTATCAGGGGGGCCTTTCTAGTGCCACCTGCCTTGCCACTGGCCTGGCAGGTTACACAGGAGCGACACAACTCCTTAATGTCTTCAGACATGTGGGGCCAGTGAAAGTGAGGGACAATTCTGTCCCAAGTCTTGTTCTGGCCCAGGTGACCTGCTAAGGGAATATCATGGTCTAGGGTCAATAGGAAGCCCCTGAACTTCAGAGGTATAACCAACCTCCTGTTAGCACCAGGCTTGGGGTCTCTACACTCTGAGTACAAGAGTCCATCATCCCAATACACAGTATGGGGACCACTAGCTTTCCCAGCAGCCTCAGAAGCAGCTTGCTGTCTGAGGGGTTCAAGAGAGGGGCAGCTCTGCTTCTCCTGGCTCAGATCTGCCCTGGAAGGTCCCCCTGTCCCCAAGAATTCAACCTGGTCAGGTTCAAGCTCCTCTGGGACAGTTCCTTCCTCAGGACTGAGATCATCCCCCTCAAGGGACTGATCTTCCTTCTGAGCCAAGGGGGAAGGCACTGCCTTTACCCTACTACTCCTCTTCTTGGAAGGCACTTGGTCCATTATTCCAGAATCCAAGGCCTGTTCAGTGCTAGACATTTTGGCTTGTGACCTGGTCACAGCAAACAAATCTGCAGGGATCCCCAGCATTTCTGCATGGGTCCTGAGCTCCACTTCTGCCCAAGCTGAAGTTTCTAAGTCATTGCCAAGCAAGCATTCAACGGGTAGGTCTGCACTTACCACAACCTTCTTAAGGCCAGTTACCCCTCCCCAGGAGAAGTTAACAACTGCCAGAGTATGGTCTGTTCTGACGTTGCTAGCATTGGTCACTTGGTACATTTCACCAAGTATTATCTGCCCAGGATTCACAAGGTCTTGTGTCACCATGGTGACACTTGCCCCTGTGTCCCTAAATGCCAAAGCCTCTCTTCCATTGATTAAAGGCTGTTGTCTGTACTTGCCCAGATTACTGGGACTCACAGAGGAGGTCATATCCATGCCTCCATCACAGACTAGGACAGCCTGAGTGAGTTCTCTGACTAGGTCAGAGCTCATCTCTTTACCCAGGGTCAACCCTACTAAACCCTTGGCTTGTGTAGTCCCACCACCAACTGTAGCTGCACTAGGGGGAACAGGTGCCTTAGGGGCATTGGTGGGGGCTGGAGTCGAGTCTTTGGACTTGGTGCAATCACTGGTCCAGTGGGTATTTTGCTTACAGACCTTGCACCATGGTTTTCTTTGGCCTTTCCCTTTGGTAGACTGTGAATCCCCACCTGAAGAAGATTTTTGGGGGCCTTGTGAAGACTTTTGATCTTTACCCTTCTCCCCACCCTTATCAGAGGTTTTCGAATCTTGCTTCTTAGGGTCACCACCTTGGTTCTGTACCTTCTGCTTCACCCTGGTTCTGACCCATTTGTCTGCCTTCTTTCCCAATTCTTGGGGAGAGGTCAGATCAGAGTCTACCAGGTGCTGATGCAACAGCTGATTTTGACAGTTATTAAGAATCTGCTCCCTCATTATCAGATTGTACAATCCTGTGAAGTCACATACCTTACTGCCCAATAACCAACCTTCCAGAGCCTTGGCAGAACAATCAACAAAGTCCACCCAGTCTTGAGTCTGTGCTTTTGGGTATCCCTGAACTTTAACCTGTATTGTTCAGTGGTTAGGCCAAACCCATCAATTAGAGCACTCTTCAAGACTTTGTAATTATCAGCATCCTCCTCTCTAACAGTGAGGAGCTTGTCTCTACCTTTGTCTGCAAAGGAGAGCCACAAGATTGCTGCCCACTGCTCCTGAGGGACCCTCTGTACTTTACAGGCCCTCTCTAGAGCAGTTATCCATTTGTGGATATCATCCCCACTCTGGTAGGGAGGGACAATCTTGCTCAGGTTTCTATGGTCATAAGACCTTTCCCTATCTTTGGGGAAACTGCTGCCACCATGGGACTCTAGTCCCAACTTTGTCTCTCTCTATAGAGATCTAGGGACTCCCTGTCTATAGCCAATTGCTGTTTCCTGAGTTCAAGTTGAGCTTGCTCATATTGAATCAGTCTCTTTCTCCTCTCATGAGAGGATTCCCTCCTATGAGAGGAGACAGATGACCCTATTGAGGTGTCAGAGTGGTTAGACTCCTGAGAAGGAGACCTAGACCTTCTGGGTACACTCAGAACTCTTCCTGGGGGACAAAGGGGAGGTCAGTCTGATCCTCTCCCTCCTCCTCCTCCACAGGAGGAATTGGGTTTTCCAGGACAAGGTCATTTTCACCTTCCTGGCCAGTTTCAGAGGGGGGGCCTGAGTTTCTTCACCCCTGGCCCCTTCCTCATCTTCTGCCCCACCCTCTTTGCCTACCCCTTCCAGACCCTAGGGGCCTGCTGAAATCATCAGCTAGTAACACCTCCCTGAGGTGTTGGGTGCTGGCACTTTTGCCTGCCTTCAACTTCCTAGTAGTGCATAATGCTCTCAATTCCAAGAATGGGAGTTTATCATACTTGGAGGAAGAAGCCCACTGGCTTCTGGCAAGGACTCACTGGGTCCTGGCTTTGAAGACATTACTAGTGAGGTGTGGTGTATGCACTACCTACTCTAGTGTGGCCTACTAAACTCTCTTGAGTTGTAGAAAGGGTGTGCTGTCCCTTAACACACAACTCTAAGTTCAGTAGAACTTACTGTATTACTAAGCTTGATTTATATGTACCTTAGGTACCCTTAGTGGTTTTCAGTTGATCAATTCAATTGAGATTATCTGGTAAAACAATAGCAAGCTGGAATCCCACACGCTGCACACCAATGTGAGAAGTTGGCCTGGCATATGCTGTCCACTAATTATAGTGGGCACCTTGCACCAGTCCAAACAACCCCTTATTGGAGATAGGTTAAAGACAACCTTTATTGAAAGCTATCCTAGTGGTAGCTATGGAGAGCAGCCTTCAGGCTAAGTCTTGAAGGAATGTAAAGCAGCTTGTTTTACCAGTCTATAATCTCTTGAGTGACCAAATGAAAGAGGACCACACCAGGTATATATTCAAAATATATGTATTTATTACTAAACACACCCCTCTAGTCTCTTTATGAGGCTAGAGTTCGAAGCTACATACGTTACGAGGTAGTTATCTACAGTAATAGCACAAATACACGTTTGAGCCCCAGGGGCGTACCAAACCATATACCAATAAAGTGGTATAAGAACCACGACTGAGCTAGACACAAGGCCTAGAGCCTGTAGAAGTGCTTGGACCACAAGGAACCACCCAAGGCAGTGACACAGGGGACCCACGGGGGACGCGTGCAGTGTATGAACACAACCGCGAACCACCGTTAACTTCTATGGGGAAAGTCGCGATTAGAATTTAAAAGAAAAGGGACACTTAGAGGAGGACTTGGAGCAAACCCTTTGAGAACTAGGCTGTTCTAGTGTCAATACCCACGGGAGCACTGGAGTACTCGAGTTACCTCACCCAGGGAGCCGGGTGCATAGGTGTCTTTCGGGGTCGGGTTTCGTCGTCGCTTTCAATGGCGATCTGCTGCAAAGTGCTGCTGGCGGCCAAGTCGAAAGTGTTCAGGTGGATCCAAAGGTGGATCGAAGATCTGAAGAACCTGAAAGCAGAGGGGACAGAGTCTGGGTCACTAGCCAGTGACCAGGAAGGCGATGAGCAGATGCCCACCGATGTCGAGTGCTTCAGCTACGTTGATGGTCGTCTTGACTCTTCTGCCACGAGGTCCAGGAGGCGTAGACGACAACCAGGAGCTGGATTCTAGCTGTCTCACGATGTCTGTCGATTGCAGGGGTGTCGGCGACCGGATTAGACCCAACAAGCCTTGGCAACGGCAAGTCTTGTGGAAATCAAAGAAGGACGATGTTGCAGACCAGCAAGGTCTGGGGGACTCACCCAGCGAGGATAAGTCAGGGCACGCCTGGCGCAACCAGGGAGCCCAAGCAGAAAAAGATTGGCCTTCGGGAGGGCCTACTAGCCAACGGACTAGCGACCGCGAAGGAGCCTCGAGATGATGCACGTGGAGCTGGCTCACAGGACACTCGTGGAGTGGAGGCCAGTGATCTTCAGTGCAGTCGGTGCTGGAGGCTGGGGCTACTCGGAGCCCAAAGCACGACTTCGTGGGAGACCCAGAAGAGGATGCACTTGCAAATGCAGTCGGTGTCCAGGGGTCACGGTTCCACATTACCCACGACAGCTACGCGCCTCAGCTTTGCTGGGGACTCAGGGCAGCCTCAGGGAAGTCTGGAAATCTACCTCTGGTGATGCAAAGACTTCGGCGTCCGACGGGATCTTCAGCAATGCAGACCGGACAATTGCTTCTTTGGTGCCTGCCAAGCAGGGGAGTCACTCCTTGACCCCAAGGGAGATTCTTCAGTCCTCTAATCTTGATGTAGAGCGTCGAAGGTCCAGGATTCTGTGTCAGAGTTTCGTCCAGGTAAATCTAAAGTCCTAAGGACTGGGTTCCCCTACTTATACTAAGGTAGGGTTTTTTTTATTTATTTATTTTATTTATTTGAGTTTTATATAGCGCTGGCTAGACCCGGAGGTATCAGAGCGCTTTACATAGGGTTCCACAAAGTTACAAAATTACATCAGTTACCAGTTACATCAGTTACTAGAAAAACATTTAAAGTGCGTAAAGACGAAATAAATGGAGCTTAGAAAGAAGAGGGGGTAGGGTAAAGGGGTAGGAGGGAAATAGGGTGGAGAGACGAGGGAGAGTCTGTCCAAAGTCCGGCTGGGTAGGTGGCGGCCGAGGGGAAGTCCACAGCCCATCTCCTCTATAGCTATCAGGTAGGTCCACCGGGCATCGGCCAAATATCTAGGTCTCAACGGAAAAACATTTAAAAAGCATAGGGGACGAAAAAATGGAGCATAGAGGGGGAATGGGTAGGGTAAAGGGGTGGGAGGGAGAATGCGAGGCGAGATGAAGGAAGGTCTGCCCAAAGTCCGGCTGGGTAGGTGACGGCCAAGGGGCCATCTCCTCTATGGCTATCAGGTAGCTCCACCGGGCCACGGCCAAAAACTAGGTCTAGCGCTTAACATAAGGAAACATTGTGTTTTATATAGCGCTGGCTAGACCCGGAGGTATCAGAGCGCTTTACATAGGGTTCCACAAGGTTACAAAATTACATCAGTTACCAGTTACATCAGTTACTAGAAAAACATTTCAAGTGCGTAAAGACGAAATAAATGGAGCTTAGAAAGAAGAGGGGTAGGGTAAAGGGGTAGGAGGGAAATAGGGTGGAGAGACGAGGAGAGTCTGTCCAAAGTCCGGCTGGGTAGGTGACGGCCGAGGGGAAGTCTACAGCCCATCTCCTCTATAGCTATCAGGTAGCTCCACCGGGCATCGGCCAAATATCTAGGTCTCAACGGAAAAACATTCAAAAAGCATAGGGGACGAAAAAAATGGAGCACAGAGGGGGAAAGGGGGTAGGGTAAAGGGGTGGGAGGGAGAATGCGAAGGCGAGACGATGGAAGGTCTGCCCAGAGTCCGGCTGGGTAGGTGACGGCCAAGGGGGCCTTCTCCTCTATAGCTATCAGGTAGCTCCACCGGGCATCGGCCAAAAACTAGGTCTAGCGCTTAACATAAGGAAACATTGTGTTACAAATTACAAAAATGATCACATTAATTACAGAGAGGTCACAAATTCAATACAGGAGTTATTAGCGACCATGAAAAACAAGATCCACAAAAGGAGTGGGGAAAAAAGAAAAGGCCAGGGAGAGCAGGAGTCCACGGGAGGGAGTCAGCAGCGGAGAAAGATACGAGACATAAGTCAGAGGTCCGGCTGGGTAGGTGACGGCCATAGCGGTGTGCCAGAGCCTGTCTCCCCTATAGCTGTCGGGGCAGCTCCACCGGGAATCGGTCATACATTTCGTACTCCGCCTGATAGAAATGAGAATCAGGAAGGGACCAAGAGTCAGCAGCGGAGAAAGAGACAAGACATAAGTCCGAGGTCCGGCTGGGTAGGTGACGGTCATAGTGGTGTGCCAGAGTCTGTCTCCCTATAGCTGTCAGGGCAGCTCCACCGGGAATCGGTCATACATTTCGGACTCCGCCGGGTAAAGATGAGAATCAGGAAGGGACCAAAAGTCTAGAGTCCAGAGACGGGCTGGTGGAGCTGGCGAGGGTGGTAGGATAGGAAGGGGAGTGTCGCTTGGCAGCCATCTTAAGGTCAGGCAAATTGAGTCTGTTGATCTCCAAGATTCTGTAGGTGGTGTTGTCTCTAGATCTTAGGATTGTTTCCTCAAGATCGAACACGGGCGCCATCTTGGGGTCAGGCCACACTCGGTCTAGTCAGTTATGCATTGCATTATATGCCTCAGTAGATGTTTGTGCACACTGGGATGGATCCTCGGGCGGGGGGGGGGGTCGGTGCCCGGCGTTCCGCTTCTATGTTTGGTCGCTAGCGGTTGTCTCGTTGTGTGGCAGCCCTATTCCACCCAAGATGTAATGCACTCTGGTGCTGTGCCTCAGTGTGTTCCCGCTCTAGAGCCATCTGCAGAGTCCGGCGGGCGCCATGTTAAGGTCAGGCACCCCCAATAGAGCAGCTCCGCCGTGGAGTTTACAGTGAACGTATGGAGAATGGCCCCGTGCTCACTAACCTCTGCGATGCTGTGTAGGGTCGCTCCTCGTGTCTGGATCCCCGGGTGACAAGGGACCGGGCCATCGGTTGTCTCAGTGGCGTGGAGGGAGGAAGGGCTCCAGATCATTGGACATACTCTGTGGCCCCACCTATGGGAGGGCCAGGGCAGAGGGGTGGTTACACCCCTTTCCCTTTGTCCAGTTTCGCGCCAGAGCAGGGGCTGGAAGCCCCTGAGCCGGTTTGAACTGGGGTATGCACAGGGACACCAAATGTGCCCCCAGTGCAGGACTTCAAAGCACCAGAGAGTGCTCCCGCCCAGCCCCAATACACACTATCCTGTCTGGGGAGGTGGTCACACCTCCCTGGGACAGGAAACCTATTGTCCAGGCCTCCCCTGCCGGCGTTTCGGTCAGCAGCAGGAGGCCAGACTCGTGTCTGTGGCAGCGGCATCCATTTTGTGATGCCAGGGCTCTGGAAAGTCAGTACCGGGCATACCGGTGTGTACATGTCTTTCCCTCTAGAAGGGTGGAATGCTACCCCCGCCGCCAGAAATGGCAGGGGGTAGTATTCCAAGATGTTTGACACCAAACACGACATGTTTCCGTGCAGCCATCCCAAAGTTAGCATTTAACGCGAGGTTATAATGCGCTTAAGAGTATATGGTCAGGCTGCACTACAAACAGCATCAGAGAAGGGTCTCCGAATGCTGCAGAGGGGCCCTGCTCATGCAGGGGCACCCTCTCACATAGGAACCACGCACTCTGCCTTCAGGATTGATAAGGCCTGCCATAGGAGTGACTTATAGGTTTATATGTGTGTATGTGTATAGTGATATAGGTAGCCTATATCACAGTAAGGGGTGCATGCACCACCTTACCCAGGCTGCAGTAGCAGACCTGTGGTGTCAGTTTGGATGGCCTTCCAGGGGTGGCACAATATATGCTGTAGCCCCTGGTAGGCCTCTGAGGTACCTATGCCCTGGGTACATAGTATACCATATACTAGGGACTTATAAGGGCACTCCAGATTCCAATCAGAGATGTGCCTAAGGCACATGGAAACCATTTTAGAGAGGAAGCAGCTAGGCTGGGGCTCTGATTAGCAGGGCCCCAGCCAGACTAAGGTTGAAAAACAGTGAAGCATCAGCAAAAAGTGGGGGTACCCATGTGAAGCAGATCCTACTCTCCTACAGTCTGTCCCGGCATATTAGCCATGTGATACGTGCACCAAAACCTGCCAAAAGAGGTATATGGTATTAAAAACAAGAAATCCCAAGAGAGGGATATAAAGATGGAAAATAAATGCGACTGGTTTGTCAGGTGGCCTATAGTTAAATATAAGCGAAAAGATGTTGATACAAATTCGCTATCATTGTGGGTCACAGGTAAAGCCCCTAGATTATTAGACTGGTGGCAAAGGCGTAACACAACCTGGTCAATAGGTTGGAAGACCCCAGGTGTATCCCAGCAATACACCTGATTTACAGATTAGTGACAGGGGGCAGGATAGAATCCCAAGGAGGGCTGTGAAAAGACATGCCGTCAAGTAAGCAGATCTGCTGGGAGGGGGCCAGAGAAGGTGTCAAACTGAATGGGATAAAAATCATGAATGGGATAAAAATCAAATAGGATAGAAATCCATTCTGGTGCAGCAATTGGCGTACAAATAAAATTGTAAGCTAAATTACAGACTCAAAGGTAAGAGCCCGCTAGATCCAGGGCACTCAACGGTCGGGGCAGGGGGGGCGGGGGGGAGAGGGGGGAGGAAGGGGGAGGGAGAAAGGGGGAAGGGAAACCAGGGTGCAGGTACCGCTAATATCCGCAATATGTATTAGTGTGGCAAAATGGAGAGACAAAAGTGGTGGGACGCAGGGGAGCGCGTTAGAACTCGGCGCCACTGCCTACAATATAATGATCAAAGGACTAGGCGGTAGTGCAAAAGAGCACCTCGGTTCTAATGGAACCAAGGTGACTACAGATAAGAAAAACGAGAAGACTGGTGCAGTACGCAGCGTCTCCTCAACAGAAAGGAAGTGGTGAAGCCTCGGTAATAACAGCATCCGATGGGGTGGGGGACCGGAACACTTACCAAAAAGTCATGGATTAATGCCAACGAGCACGTCCAGGGGCAGGAACACGAAAGCCAGAATGGCTCTCGTTTAAATACACCCGCATGTATAGGGAATTCAATACAGCTGGGTTGTAAAACGCGTGCCCGGATGTAAGAGGATCATGGGACTTGTGGTCCCGGCAGCCGCTCGGGGACTGGGACTACTAATAAACAATTAAAAATAATAATAGTCCATGTGGAGTGCCTGTAATAAAGACCACCAAGTCGGTATGGTAATTGACCAGTGTTATAACCACCCTATAGGGAAATTGAAGATAAACACTACGACGACTGTTACCCAGAAGTGGAGGCTCATGGGAAATGTAGTTTCAGGCAACCACTGGGCAGCTCGGTCAACCGGTAGACGGAGCGGAAAAGTGGTGCAAAAAATACATTTCAATAAAGTTACCAACCCATATGTGAGTTAAAATAAATGCAATATATATACTGATACGGGCGAGCAAAACAGAGGGCATCAAGGTCAAGCAGGGTAGTGAAGGGATGGACAGGGAAGGAGTGCCTATGATGTAAAGCACCCGATGGAAAACACAATGTTGTGATCGCCCAGTAAGGGGAATTAACAACTAACGTAATAAAGAGTGATCAGTAACGTACTGTACAAAAGCGAACAAATCGGGGACTTATAGTTCAGGCCAGATAATGCAGTGAATGTGCTCGACAAGGCGAGCAAAATTAAGGGCACATGCTCTATATGCCACTTCAACATTGCCAATGTTTTGTTTCCTCTGATCATGTTGTTTCAACTTTGGTGTCCCAGACTTGTGCATCTGTGTGTGCTGGCTTAGATGTAGGTGTGTTTGCTGTGGACTGTTTAACTTCCTGGGTGTGTAGTTGTCTGTGTGATGTTTAGATTGTTGTTGTGTGTGTTCATGGTGTGTCACTCATCTCTGTTTGTAACTGGTATGTCTGTTGTGCACACACTGCTTGGTGTGCATGCAGTGCTGTGAGTGTATGTTGCCTTGTCCTTGCCTGTTGTGCACCCCCTGATGTTTAGCTGTTGTAGCATGTTGATATCTTTGCATGTGCATGTGTTATGTCTGATGTGGCTGTGTGCAGTGTTTGTGTTGTGTTGTCTCATGCAGTTGACAGATGCTCTGTGTGTGGTGTTCTATTTGCCTGTCAGTGTGTGTGTTTTGTTGTTGTGTTTGATTCAGATGTGTGTTGCCATTGTGGGTGTTTTCTCCTCTCATATTTGATGTGTCTCTTGTCATTGTTGTGCATGTGCAGGCATGTGGTACACTATGACACCATTTTTAGTTGATGGGTGGTGTGGTATGTCTGTCTGTGTGTCATTGTAGGTCCCTTTCTCCCTGTTTGTCTCCATCATTGTTTTGTGTGGATGCACTTCTTATATGTGTTGTGGTATGTTGTCTGTGCATTTTTCCTGACTGATGAGGTTGTGTACTCCTGTTGTGTCTGTGCTCCCATTGAATTTGCACTGTTAAGCTGCACAGGTCTTGTCTGTTATTGTAGTAGTTCTGTGTGTGTGTTTAGATTGAGTTCTGTGTTTGACTGTTGTTTTTGTGCGTACAGTGGTTCTGCCATCCCTGTGTGTGTGTGATGTTTGTGGATACCCCCCAGGGGGTGTGTTTCCTTGTCAGTATATTGACTGGACATTATTGGCAAGCTTCTGTGTGTTTGTCACTGGTGTTGTGTGCTGCAGGTGTGATGGGTATGGGGGTTGTGTGGAGGTTCATACCTGTGTTTGACAGTCATGGAGTGTTGCAATGGGCCCTGTGTGTTGTGCTGCTGACATACTCCTGTGATGTATTTGGATGCAGATGTGTGGCTGCTCAGTGTTAGACTTACTACCCTTCCTTTCATCCCTGTGCCTATACATGGGTTGCCTTGCTGTCTCCCTGAGTTGTTGCAGTGAGGTGACTGTGGTTTGACTTCACTCACTGTGACTGCCATGTGTGATTTGTTGAGCTGGGGTTGTTGTTATATGTTCCTTCCCTTGCATGTGATGTACAGTTTCTTGGTGTTTAGGTCCTTGCCATTCCATTTGTGTGCACCTCACTTTAGGTTTCTTATTTGTTGTCCTCCATTGCTGCTGGCATGTGGTCTGTTTGTTGCTGTGTGTCAGTGTGGGGTATGTCTGTGTGACTTGGCAGGCTGTGTGTCCTTTGGAGTGTTTGTTCATTGTCTGTGTGTGTTTATTTTGTGCTTGGACTCATTTTACTTGCCATGAGTGTGGTGTTGTTGTGGTGTGTGGGTTCCCCTGGCCCTGTGCTTCTACGCTGTGTGTTACTCTGCAGCCACACCTGATGAGGCTGTTTCCCTTGTTGTTTGGTGCAGTGTGTGTGTTCACCTGGCTGGTTATTGGGCATGTGTGGGCACAGGAGGGCCACGTGGCATGTCCCTTCATGTTGTGGGTGGGCCTAGTGTGTGGAGTGTGAAGGTGTTGCCCTGTGTACTTTGTGCACTGCCCATGCCTTGCGCTGGCCCAGCCTACTACATTGTGTGCATTTTTTAACGTGAATTCACCGCTGCGGTCACGTGAGCTGGACATTATTTCGAGATCGCGGACATGGTGACCGGGATGAGGAGTGGTGGACTAGTGGCAGGTAGGACATGTGTTGCTACACCTGTGGTTGTGGTCCTGTCCCCACTAGGGTGTCTGGTGGGGGCAGGGACCTTACATCAGCCATGGGGTTGTGGGTTGTGTTTGTGTGCAGAGTTGTGTGCTCGCGTACCTGCGGCGGCGTCCGCCACGGTCCATGGCTTGCTGGAGGTGTATCATGTACAGCGCCGGGAAGACGTGTAGTGCCGGGTCCATGGCGGTCGGCTCCGGTATTCTTTTTCGCGCTCCGCTGTGGTGCTTCCGCCTGCTCAGATTGGCCGGTTTCTCCGCTGCGGTATGCCTGGCTTTTTGGCGCATCCCAATTTGTACGGCGGGAGGGACATCATTCCGCACGGCGGTGGCTCTCGATTGGTTGTCTCCGCCGTGGTGGCGGGCGCGTTTTGATGGCGGTCCACGTCGCACCACGGCGGACGGACAATGGGCTGTGTTTGACCTTTGTAATATGGCGGACGGGTGCACCGCTGCTCACGGGCTGAAAACAGCATTTTACCCCACCGCCAGCATCGCGGAGGTGCATCCGCCAGTCATCGTAATGGACCCCTTAGTATTTCAGTACTCAAGTCTGACATGTGTCTTAAAGGCTCAAACCAACAATTTACAGCCTTTAGTCAGGTGGTAACTTTGTCCGGGTATGGTGCCCACTGACCGCTGGGCCCTAGTTTGGATCACAATATTTCAACAGGGCATCGTGCAGAAAGTATTAGTGGTTACATAGAGATGGCCTCATATGTTCTACATCGGGCAGGAGGGGTATGTTCATTGTTAATAGATAGAATGTTTACGAGGGAAAGAGATAGAAAAATGCCTCAATAGCAGAGTGGGTAATCTCTCCCCTCTGCTGTTCTAGCTTTGTTAAGAAAGGGGAGAGCATCCAGCTCATATAACAAAGAGAGAGAGTGAAAGAGGCAGTACAGGGTTCACGCCTGCCTCAAAAAAACAATCAAACTCAAAAATTGCCATTACACCCTTCTCTGGTGCATGGAATAATTTTCCTAGGTCGCCTATAGTTGTTATCAGTATTACCACCTACCGCTACACTCCCTCCAGGTAAAAGGACATTCCATGAACTGGATGAGGTAAGCTCACTCACATAATGTGACATGCTTTATCATTTGCCACCCCGTTCCACCCTGGTAAGGTGGTACTACCGGGGCGGACTCGACCTCAGGGTGGGGCGAACCTGAGGGAGTACTTAGAAATTACCTATTTTTCTGGATAAATCTTCGATCCCAGTTTAAAGGGTAAAAAAGCCCTAGGATAATCCAGAAAAGTATCTTTTATTTATGTTGTATCCTTAGCTTATTTACAAACCATAAGGTGTTGTCAGAGGACATATATGGTTGCTATGACCATTACCTGTTACTAACTAAATTTCCCAACATGTTTCTGTCCAATTAAATAAGCTGAGTGGTCTCAGGCATTTATCAGGGCCAAATCTAAGTATACCCATACCAATATACTAATAGTGCAGGGCACCAAGGAAGGTATGTGGAGAGGACATAACTCTGTTATAGAAAAAACATCAGAGGCCGTATTATGGTGTAGGTGCATTTTCAATGTTTTAAAATGGTGCGCCTGGCGCAAACAATGAAAATGTGCCCTATTAACATGAATGTGCTGCCTCCAGGGCATTCGCGAGCACGCGGTGCCCTGGGCGCAGCACAGTCACATGAAATACGGAGCGGCTGCTTAAAGCCGCTCCGTGTTTCACTTTCAAAGGGGATTAGAGTTCCCCGTGCAGGTGGGTGCAGTCAGTGACTGCACCCGCCTGCAAGGGGATGTCTGGGGGGTCCATCAGACCCCCTTTACTCCATGCAGAGGGCTGCTCTCATGAGGAGCACTGACAGTACGCCACCTTTAAAATGGCGCATTATCAGTGCGCCTTCTGAGGGCTTCTTTGCCTCTGTGCCTGCGTCGCTGATACGGCGCGGGCGCAGAGGCAAAGGGATTTCCTCATTTGCATGGGGTACACCCCCATGCAAATGAATAATACCTCCTTGAAGATAGCGCTGGCGCTTTATGTGCACCAAGGCTATCGGTAATACAAAGGGGGTGCACAAGTGTCTGCAGCCCCTTCTGTAATGCCAAAGTGCCCCGGGGTGCACAAAGCGGGCGCAAATGACTGTTGCACCCCCGGGGCACTTCATGTAATACGGCCCCAGGAACATTAACCTATTCAGGGGGAGATAAATAAACATATATGTAGCAATGGCTGTAGAAAGACACGTATTTTACAGTCCTTAATGGGAACCTTCCCATCAAGACAGGGTAGTTTTTCTGCACAGTGACAGTTCATAATGTAAAAATTTAAAAATAATAACAAACGTCACAGAGTGACAGAAATGCAATCATTCAAATAGAGCATGCATGTAAAGGTGAAAACACACGTGACTGTTGGGGCCCCAAATGTCATCCCTCAACATAATATAATCAGTACCTAATGTATAAAGGCTTTTTGCTTCATGGTGTGTTCTGGATGGACATCTCCTCTAGTCACACTCTGTAGGTGTGATTCCATCATAGGATAGAAGTAAAATAGAGGAGAGGAGAATAAAATTATGGCAAACAGGCGAATGAACACATGGGGCCCGATTACAATGTCATTAGGAAACTGTCCTGGACAAATCGGTTCCGGACTAGTTTCCAAATGAATCGGGTCCTGCGAGTCCAGACGACTGATTATGATGCTTCCCAACATCGTTCGGTCGGACTCGCATTGACTTCAATGGGAGCCTGTGTTCCAAACGAGAACACAGGATCCCATTGAAAAAAGGAGTGGTTGTGGACAACCTTGCACCCTGTGGCGGGCACCCCATGGTGACTGCCACATTATGCATGGTTGGGAAGAGGGGTCCCTTAGGTACCCCCACGGGCTACATTCGTACATCCTCAGATGAAGGGGGGCCCACAACGGACCCCCAAAGACAGATTCCGGCAGCCATTTCGTATCGGGTAAACCGAATTGGAACGGCTGTCTGAATCAGTCATTGTAAACGCTCTTCCGGAAACCGTGTCCATAGAGCTGTACAAATCGGCTCTGAAAGACTTGGGCTGTCCGGATGCCTTTCAGAACCGATTCAGACTGCTTGAACGGTTTCCGGGAATCATAATCGGTCGTTGGGAAATTTGTACGATTCATTGAGAAACAAGGGTTCCGAATCGGATTCTGCAATACCGAATCCTATCTGTAGCCTTTCCTAACAACATCGTAATAGGGCCCATAGTTGTGGCTTAAGTTAGTTCATAACCCTTTCGGATAATGTGAAATGTGAGAAAGGATTAAAGTATACTATCTCTCCGAGTGGGTTATATCTCAAGTGTCTTTATGCATCAGGGTAGAATGTCTGCATTGGTGCTACCATGCCCCCATGTAACAGCTGACTGGTAGCAGCAACACAGCGACTACTGCTATTTGAATGCAAAAAAGGCAACTCTGCTTTCTGTTAATTGACAGTTTTTTTTTAAAGTCAGCCCCACCTGGGATGGCCACCTTTCGGTTTCCCGCAATACCCACCACAACATAGTGGCCCATGGCAACTACCCTACCCACAGTCTTTTTTAGAGAGAGGCCAAGGGAGGAAAAGGGGAAAAAACAAGGTCCGCGGGGTCTCCTGGAGAGAGCCAGACACCAACCCGAGACCAACAAATATCAGAGAACCCCAACCAGGTACCAGCAAGAGTTAACAGACAACATCAATAACCTAACCCCTAATACACTCACTGACATTCAGAAACAAGTATTAAACAAGGGTTTTGGTTTTGTACCTACACCTTGAAAAGACTTCTTCCAAATCAAGATTGAGATGGCTGAGTTTTTTCGGAAAATCGGGCTGCGGGTAATTTTCTCTACCAGAATGGCAATGGGGACACAGGTGAGGTGGAATCAAACACTGGCCTCCTTCAAAAGTCACCTTTTATACCCAGTATTCAGTAACTAACACCAGAGGTGGCAGCCTTCGAACAGGCGATGAATGTTGGTGTAGAAGCACTCAGAAAGGTGAACCAAAATTGTTTTCAGAATTTGAGCAGGGCAGAGAACAAAGCCCTAAGGGAATTATCGGATGACAACACTATGATTATTAAACAAAGGGGGTGTAATAGTCGTAATGCCAAAAGATATGTACAATACTTAATGCCTAAGACTACTAGGTAACACCTTGCACTATAGCAAACTAAGGAAAGACCCCACCCCCAATATTGTGGAAGACATTTCCTTTTCGATCTAGGGAGCCCTCAAGAAGAGCTGGGTCACCAAAAAGGAGGCACTTTTCTTGATTGAGAAAGAACCTAAGACGCCCTATTTTTATATCTTGCCCAAAGTGCATAAAATCAAACACCCTCCATCAGGACAACCATTTGTTTCCAGTATTGGATCATCTCCGGAACCGCTATCACAATTCTGTGATTTTTTTCTAAAAACCTTTGGTGGCTGAGATGCCGTCCTACTTAAAAGACACCAAGGACATCCTAAACAAGCTACAGAACATGACTTTTGACCCAGAGAAAGAACTATTATTAACTCCAGATGTGGACTCACTATATTCGAATATTCCACAGGAAGCCACGCTAGAGGTGACTTAGAAGCTACTAACTTCAAGGCAGGGTGGTAAAATGACACCAGCTGATTTTATCCTTGATTTAGCCCATATGGAACTCACAAGTAATTTCTTTGAATACGAATAGGAATTCCATGGGCAGCACCTGCGCTCCCAGCCTGGCATGTCTCTTTGTTCATTACTTTGAAACCGAATGCATCTATAATGACGATACTCCATAACTCAGACAAATGAGGTTGTGGAAAAGATATGTAGTCCTGGTAATGTTATGTTATGTTATCAGATTTGTAAAGTGCATGGCTGCCCCAGCAATGTCGCGTCCCAGCGGTGATTCCAAAATTACCAGACAGTGGAGGAGATCAAGACAGGTGGATTATTCAGAAAAAAAGCCAGGTCTATACTGCCTTCCTGAAAGCCCTGTAATCCTGAATGCTCCGAATAGTACCTGGAAGGGCGTTCCAGATTGAAGAAGCTAGGACACGGAACGATCGACCTCCCGCCCGTGCTCTTCTGACATGGGAAATATGTGGCAGATGTTGGTCAGAGGAGCGTAGCGCACAGCTAGGAATGTACGGGATAAAAAGATTGGCTAGGATGGGGGATTGAGCACAAAGAATTCTGTGAGAAATGCAAAATGTCTTCAAATGGATTTTCTTCTCTACCGGAAGCCAATGCAGCTTACGTATGGACTTAGAGACAGAGCAGAATTTAGGGAGGGTGAATAAAGTCCGGGACGTGGCATTCTGCGCCCTCTGAAGATGATTAAGCCCGGCTTTATTGGCACCCAAGTACAGGGAATTAAAATAATCCAGTCTGGAGAATATGGTAGACTGGATAAGGGTCTGGTTTGTTTGAGCGTCAAACAACCAGAGTAGTGGCTTAAGCCCGCGTTGGAGTCCGAAACATACACCAGCCACTGATTTCTTCTGTGCCTGAAAGGTTAGAGTGCAGTCAACCCAGACACCCAGATTTTTTACGGTCTCCTTAAACGGTGGGGGACTCCCAACGCAGGGGGCCACCAGCAATCACTCAATAAATGTGTGTCTCTTCCCAGGAGAAGTATCTCAGATTTGTTAGCATTCAGCTGCAAGCAGTTGGCTGTCATTCAGTCCACGATGGCCATCATATCATCCTTGAACATGACCATGTTTTGGTCAGAGTTGTTAGACAAAGAGATCACAAGCTGAGTATCATCAGCATAAAAAACCAGGGAGAGGCTCCAACTTTTTGCAACCCCAGCTAGGGGTTGTATGTATATATTAATAGCGTAGGGCTCAAAGCTAAACCCTGCAGGACCCCGTGATGTGCGGTGTGGACCTGAGAGCCATAGGGAGGGGAAATCACTTGAAAGGATCTATCTGATAGAAATTATGCAAATCAATTTAGAGTGGCACCTCCAATGCCTATCTTCTGTAGGCGTCACAACAAAATCTTATGCAATACAGTGTCGAATGCGGTGCTAAGGTTGAGAAGGATCAGAGCCGAGGTATTGCCCTCATCCAATGAGCTCTGCAGGTGTACGGTAACTGACAGCAGGGCGGATTCGGTGCTGTGACTGGGTCTAAAGCCATTCTGCGAGGGGTCCAAAATTTCGTTGGACTCAATAAATTCAATTAGCGTAGAGTTGATGTAAGACTCGGTGACTTTAGCCACAAAGGGAAGTAATGAGATAGGGTGGAAACTTTCTGGGTTCGAGTCATCAAGGGTCAGCTTTTTTAGCAATGGAAGGACCTTGGCTTGTTTCCATGAAGAGGGTACTTCTGCTGATGCTGGGGACCCCTTTATCAGCTCACAGATATTCGGTAAAAGCTGAGGTAGAAATTTCTGCAACTGATCCGGTTTAAGCGGGTCAGCCGGTGATCCTGATTTAATTTTGTTACGAAG
Source organism: Calotriton arnoldi (assembly GCA_963921515.1). Classification (NCBI taxonomy): domain Eukaryota; kingdom Metazoa; phylum Chordata; class Amphibia; order Caudata; family Salamandridae; genus Calotriton; species Calotriton arnoldi. The sequence goes on from CAWUFW010012229.1 coordinate 24,462, forward strand.
GATACTCAATTCTTCATGGGATAGTGCTGGGAAGGAAATTAATAATGTATCACAGAGGCTAGACAAGTCCTCAGGACCTTCATTCCTAGTGGTGGGGGGGAAGGTTTTGCAGATGTCCTCAACCTTTTTGACAAAAAAGGTGGCTAAATCTCGCACTGAAAGTTCAAGGTAATGGTAGGTGCACTTGATGAAGAGGAGTTTCCAAGATCTTTCAGCTTTTGTCGGACTACTGCTATTTTTAATTTTTTCTGCAAAGTAGTCAGCTCTCGATTTACGAACAGATTTATGATAAGCCTTAATAGCTGAGCGATATTGTGTCTTGAGGGCAGGGTCATAGTAGTGTCTCCAAGCATGTTCTAGTACATTGCAGTTTTTTCTCATCTGGGTTAGAGTCTCATTGAACCAAGGACTGGTCTGTGTTCCACGGCTATAAGTATATTTGGCGGGAATACATTTGTCAAGAGTATGTATAAGCCATTCATGAAGAAGCCTGTTTGCTACTTCTATATCAGCAGGCAATTGAGACATCTGGGTAAGTAAAAGATCCCAAAAATGATTAGCGTTTAACTTGTGCCAATGTTGTTTCAAAATAGGCTTGGAGTAGACGCGCAATGGTGGGCCTTCACCATGTAGTGTCATGGAAATAAGAAAGTGATCTGACCAGGCCATGGGGAGGGGAGAGCAAACTTTTAGAGAAGGTGTGTTAGTGAATACAGGGTGTAAGAGGTGTCCAGCAGAGTGTGTGATGCTGGGTACACATTGAATAGTTGCCAGGCTGCGAGATCTGCCACAAAATTGGCAATCTCTCTATCTTGGCCGGCCTCCAAGTGGAGATTAAGGTCCCCCACGATAATAAAGTTAGAGGACTAATCTGGAGAGGCACCAGGGATGAAGCGATGGAGTTGGCTGAATGGGTGTACAGTCTGGACCCTTTCCTCAGATTTACTCTTTCTTGGATTTGCGAATATACCATGAAGAGGGCATTCTAAATACAGAGGTTTACTATAAACCCACAAACAAAACAGTCTTTTACAGTTTGAAATTTATCATCTTGAGCACTCAGGGAAGGTCTATGCACAGAACAATTCCTAAGACTGAGACTCAAAATTGTACAGAGACTGTAAAGTATAGAGAACATGCGACAATACTTAACAATAAGTTACATAAGAAGAATTACCCTGAAAAAACATCCTCAGGGCAGAAAAGAGGGTCATGAACAACAACAGGGAGGCTCTGTTGAGCACATATGAAAAACTAGGAGATATTAGACCCATTTGCGTTACAACCTTCACTCCTGTTTCTAATGCTGTTACCAAACTGGTGAAAAGACACTGGGGCATCCTTAACTCAGGGATCTTGAGAATCACAGACCCCATGTTCTCGTTCAGGTGGAGCAAAAATATACGGGACAGTCTGGTACATACATACACAAAGAACAAGCAAATCGAAACCCAAATGAGACTATAGGACACCCCCGCAGCAACAGGCCATCAACCCTGCAATGGCTGTGGATTATGTAAGGTCACGAATAAGTGTAAATCTATAGATTTGGGCCTGGCTACCCCTTGGACCCTTAGACACCTAACGAATTGTAACTCAAGTCATGTCATATATATGCTTAGATATCCATGCACGCTCTTTTACATTGGCATGACCACTAGGAAAATACGGGTCCGCATCACAGAGCCCAGAAGCACAATAAGATGTAGGAAGAACAATACAAAACTGACCAGACACTACATTGAGCAACAATTCGGGGTAGATGACATTGAATGGTACATAATTGAGAAGCTAAAGCAGAGACATACTGTTATGAGCAAAGCACTACTAAAATATGAGCAGCACTGGATATTTCGTTTAGAGTACTGTGGTGTCGCTGCCCTAGCAATTAACACATGGATATGAGTCCCTCACATGTATAATGAAAATCCCCATTATGTTCTTCCCACCTGATTAACTGGCGAGACTTACAGCTTCACTGGGGCATGATTTGGTATAATTAAAAAACCCCTAGGATTCTTTAACATCAAAAACGTTCTTTTAACCCCGCCCCAAACAACTGCAGCATCGCTTACAATCTGTCTATAAAAAAAACCTACAACTCCCGGTACCCTCTAATTGAGGGGTTTACACAGTTTTATGTTATACTTTTGAAGAACTTTAACTCCCAATATCCTCCCTTAATGAGGGCCCACACAGCACATACTGCACGTTCTTTGACGCGAACACGCCGGGCCCTGCAGTGGAATAAAGGAGGAAGCCCCACTGCCCCTACCGATCGGACACGCTCCGTGCTTTAATTACAGAGGGGGTGTGCAGCCTGCGCAAAAAACAGACAATCCCACTTACTGGGATCACAATCTTGCTCAAGAAAATAAGAACCGCAGCACATACACTCCAACAGGACGGGGCCAAGTTCTGTTCAACCCCGTGTTCAACACCGTTCCTGGTGATAACAAAGGTGGGGCTGACTTTTTAAAAAGAAAACAGTCAATTAACAGAAAGAATAGTTGCCCATTTTGCTTTCAAATAGAAGTAGCAGCTGAGTCCATTCGTCTGCTACCAGTCAGCTGTTATTTGGGGGCACAGTAGGACTAATATGGACGTTTTACCTTGAGGCAGTAAGTCACTTGAACTGTAACCCACTCAGGGGCATATTCACAAGGACTTATCGCCGAGTTATCGCCACCTTAACGCATCAAAGTGGAGATAGATTTAACTCCCCATTCACAAGCGGGTGCAAACTGCAGACATCGCCAGTATTCCCGCGATAACTGCTGCAAATTTTATCCCCACGGGTGACACCACCAACTAACCCTAATGAGATGCAGAGTAGGCGTTCCCGTGCAAAAACACACGAAAACACCACTACACCACTTTCACAATGAACTGCCAGATCCGCGATGCGAGTCAAAACCACGCAATAAGCTGCGGTAGCAGCAGGTATTTAACAACTGCCTCTTGCTTGTGTTAAGCAGGACGACTACCTGCAGTAGGCAACTTAGCCCCGCACACAGCCACACCCGAAGAACAACCGACACCATGGAGCTACTCATCATGCAGCTTGGAGCCCCAACAGGGCCACAACACCCACCGCCACCACTCCCAGGACCGCCACCAGCCCAGGACCTGGACCAGCACCCCCCGGACCACCACAGAGGCAACGCAGAGTAAGACAGCGGACCTACCGAAAACGCACCAGTCTCACAGACCTATCGCTCGAGGAAGTCATTGCCCACTACAGGCTCAAAAGGACAACCATTCTCCACATCATGACCCACATCGGCCACAAGCTGATGGTCCCAACACAGTGGACAACCAACATCCCTCCGCAGACAAAGCTGCTGGCTGTGCTGCACACGTTGGCCTCTGGTACTTTCCAACCAACAATGATCAGAGTTGGAGGAGTCTCACAGCCAGCCCTACCAAAGTTCCTCACACCTGTCCTGGATGCCATCATCAGCTTCATACCCCAGTACCTTCACTTCCCCCACACTGCGCAGGAACAGCTGGAGACCAAGCAAGGCTTCTACGCCATTGCTAGATTCCCACACGGGTTGGGGGCCATTGACTGCACACATGTCCCACTTGTGCCCCCTGCGGACACTGCGCACATCTACCGCAACAGAAAGCACACGCATTCCATCAATGTGCAGGCAATAGTGGACCACCGGGGAATATTCACCAATGTCGTCGCAAACTACCCAGGAAGTGTGCACAATTCCTACATCTTCCGACAGTCCATCATCAACCAGCGCTTCCAGGATGGCACCTATGGAACTGGACTGCTCGTTGGTAAGTACCAAATCAACACACCACACACCTCAAAGCCACCATCACACAACGCACAACTGTGGGAATGCACAGGTGACCAAACCACATACAACATGTCAATCAACATGCCCACCTACCAGACACGACAACACAACTCCATTGGGATCCTGGGCTTCCCATGTACACAAGCCAGCTATATCATGGCACCACAGCCATACAACAGGGGAACGTGTGGAGAGGTGGAAAGCAGGCATGTGCGAAGGATGCAAGTGACCCATGAATGGGAATGTACCCAACGACAAGCGTGGCGTGATTGTGCTGGACAGACCTTGGTATGCAAACTACAGATATGTCCATGCAGACATTAACTGCTGGTGTCTGGAGAGCAGTGAACAGTGGACGCAACCATGTCACCCAAGGCTGTGGGTTAGATCACGGAAATGTCGCTCGCTGCGTTCCCCCCTGTGTGCGTGAGCGTAGTGGGTTGGCCCAGCTTATGCCAGGCCTGCGCAGGGGTGTGGATAAAAACACCGTGGCGCTGAGCGTGGTGCTCTCCCGGAATGGCCAATGTCACTGCCAAGGCGGCACCTCTCAGCCCGCCACGAGGCCGACGCCGTGAGCAGTGGGGCCTGCGAGCCTGTGCGCCAGCTGCACCCCAGGCTGCTGATACCCAGACCCGGCTTGCCCGCCCCAGCGCTCCAAGGCCACACTGCTCACCTGCCAACACCGTCATGTGTCAAAGAGGGCCCACCATGTGCCAGTGCTAGCTCCAAGTCCCATGCCCGCGACCTTGGCAGCCTCCTCAGACCATTGCTGTCCTCCGTGACACAGGCCCCCAGGAGTCCTCATTCGTTGACATACTCCACCGCTGCAGCCGGCCTACACTGCAGTCCAGTATGTCCCACATCTAGAACTGAGTCTTCATTAATCAATGGCAGAGTTCATGCCAGTTAATGCAGGGAGAGGAGTGAGAGAAAGATGCGTTTCAGTCCGGTGGAAACACGGATCACCGTTACGGAGGAGGTCAACCAGTAGCAAGGACTGACCTGGTGCCACTAACCCTGTGTACCGTGAGTCATCGTCAGCCTCCGGCAGAACATTGTTGGTGTCTGAGCCTGTGGCCTGGGGGTTGTCATCAGCAATGGGCAGGTACGGACTTGGTGTTTGGCATGAGTCTGTGGCATTCATATCCGCCATGTTGCTGGACACAGCTGGTATGTGCCCTCTGCATCATGCCCTGGGGGTACACCTCCCAATCTCCCCCGAGACACTCGGTGAAAACCACCTTTGATACATTCAAGACCCTGCTCTGCCCTCATAACCCTACCCCAGTCTCCCGCAAGTCAGCGTCCCATGGCGGTAGGCCCGTGTCGGCCGCTGTGCATCCAGGGCCACTAACTCTGTGCAACTCAAGTCATGCTCCCTTGCTGTTCGAACATTGCATTCTTGAGTGCCTGATGACTGTTGAAGTTGTTGCCAGCACCAGCTACTCCCTGAGGGCTGGCTTACACTCACCCCACACACAGCCAGCACAGGCGTCACTGGACTAGTGGGCCTGCCAACACATCATGCCGAACCAAGTATTGACTCTTTTCTCTCTGCACTGTCACAGGTGATCAAGGATATGCACTCTGCCCTTGGATGATGACACCCCTCCGAGACCCGAACACACCCGCCCAGAGGCAGTACAATGCGGCCCACATACGCACAAGGGGCATCGTGGAATGCACATTTGGCGTGTTGAAGTCACGTTTCAGGTGCCTGGACGTCACAGGTGGAAGGCTCCTGTACAGCCCAGACATTGTGTGCAAGATGATCGTTGCATGTTGTGTGTTGCACAACATCTGTGTATGCACCAATGCCCCATGGATCGAAGTTCCAGAAGTACCGGACGATGATGAGGATGAAGGGGCAGGTGGCCCACAATCCAAGCAGCTGCGGCAGGAATGGCCCGTAGGAACACCCTCATTGCCAATTTCTTCTCATGAGCACGTCACATTGTGGCCGTCCCTGGCAATCATGGGACAGTACAAAATGTCCAGAAGCACAGCATGTGTGAATAAAAAATATTTGCAGGTTACAGGCTGTACTTATACATTGTCATGTCACCATTTCCTGCTGTGCCAGATGTGATTGGCCATGTTGTGCACATATGCGGCACCAGTTGTGTCCTGTGTTCTGTTGTGGAGGTGTTGCTGTTTGTACCAGGATGTTGTCAATGTCGAGGTGCATTTATTCTTATGTGCGTATGCTGCACGGTGGGTGAGTCGCTCCTGCGGCTCTGATTTGGCTGCCACTTATCCCTTTCATGCCTTTCAGTTCTGTGCTTCCACAGTGCTGAGATGTTGCAGACTTGGGTAACTTGTGCTCTTTGTCGAGTTGTGACTCTTGGGCATGGTTTGTCCGCAGATGTGTCGTTGACGTCAGGGGTTGTTTGTGCAGGTGGTTGTGTCCGAGTGTGACCTGCTCCTTTCCGGTTGTGGTCCGCACTCAGCCACCTCAGTGTCGTGCCGTGTACACAGTCATGATGATTGGACTGCAGCCATGCTACTTGTCATGTGGTGTCTCTTGCATTGTCAGTGTGGCTGACGTATATGCATGTTTGCTGTGTTTCGCACGTGTGCATGTGTTGGTTGTGTGATTGTTGATGTGTTGGGTGGGTGCCCCTTTGGGCACATGGTGTACGTGGGACTACTTGGTGTTTGTGTGTGTGCTGCAGTGTACCCGTGGGATCAGGGACATGATGCTGAGTCATTGTGGGTGTGCAGTGTGCTCTGGTTAATTGTGCATGTGTGCCATTGGGCCCATCTACCCCCGTCCCCCCACTCCCTGTTCGGTAGGCACCCTGTTGATATAGTGTCGGGTCATGTTGGGCAGTGTCCGGATCCCCAACTCCTGTCACCGTCTCCCGACTGGTGACTGTGGCCACCATCTTCTCCATGTCATTCAGCTCCTGGTGTTCTGCTGGTTATCACTGTTTTCTTATCGCGTTTGGGCCCATCGCGTCTTTTTACGCGTTGGGGTTTGTGTTTTTATCGCCGTCGCGGTGGTTGTATCACGGACATTGGCCGCGGTTTTGGGAGGCTATCGCACAGTACCGCCGTGTTGTGAATTCCACGTTAACACAGGGTTATTTTCCCGCGATAGACTGCGATGTGTGAAGTTGCGTTAAGATTTTTTGGAGATGTTTAGCGCACGTTCTTGTGAATATCCCCCTCAGAGAGAGCATATACTTATATGCTTTCTCACATTCCACATTAACGAATAGGGTTATAACTATGTTTTCATTCACCTGTTTGCCATATTTTTTCTCTCCCTTCCTCTCCCCCCTTTTACTTCTACCCTATGATGGAATCAAACCTACAGAGTGTGACTAGAGGAGACGGCCACTCTGAACAGACCATTAGGCGAATAGCCTTTTACATTAGGTAATGATTAGAATATGTTGAGGGATGACATATAGTGCCCCAACAGTCACATGTGTTTTCACCTTTCCATGCGTGCTCTATTTGAATGATTGCATTTCTGTCACTGTGTCATGTTTGTTATTGTTTTTAAGTTTTTATGTTTGGACCAGTCATTGTGCAAAAAAACTACACTGTCTTACTGGGAAGGTTCCCATTAAGGACTGCGTTATATGTGTCTTTCTACTGCCATTGCTACATATATGTTTATTTATCTCCCTTCTGAATAGGTTAATGTGCCTGATGTTTTTCTATAAGAGAAGTAGGTCCTCTCCATATACCTTTCTTGGTGCCCTGCACTATTATTCTATTGGCAAGGCTATACTTAGATTCAGCACTGATGAATGCCCGAGACCACTTGGCTCATTCAATTGGGCGGAAACAGGTTGGAAAATTGAGTCAGTAGCGCGTAATGGTCATTGCAACCATATACCGCCTCTGACAACATGGTACGGTATTTAAATAAGCCTAGGATACCACCTAAAGAAAGGATACTTTTGTGGATTATCCTAAGGCTTTTTCTTACCTTTTAAACTAGATCCAAGTTTTATCCAGAAATAAGTAATTTCTAGGAGCTCCCTCAGGTCAGCCCCACCCTGAGGTCGAGTCCACCCTGGTAGTACCACCTTACCAGAAAGGATGAAGTGGCAAATGAGGAAGCATGTCACATTACGTGAGTGTGCCTTCCTCATCCAATTGTTGGAATTGTCTTCTTTTGCCTGGAGAGTAGTAGTATGTAGTAATTCTGATAACAACTATAGCTGTCCTAGAAAAACTATTCCATGCCCAAAAAAGGGTGTCATGCCAATTTTTGTGTGTGATTGAGGAGCATCCAGCCTTACCATGATGTCCCTTACCCATTATGTTGTATTTCAGGGTAATTTCTGCCCATGCGCCTAGTGCCCTACTTAATACTCAAAATCAGGTGCAATGCAAGAGAGACGTCTGTGACTACTGGCATACAATTTTACATTAACTGGAGTAAGTAGAATAGTTGGTGACTGAGTATTATTTGTCAGGAAGGGGTGGGAGCACACTGCTTCACCTCCAAGCACAGTTCGCCCCTTAGCATTCTGGTCAATGCAGTTCATGGTACATGCTTACTTCAAATTTCACTAGAGTGTTACACCAAAGTTGGTGCAGGTTAGTGCTGTAAATCTGTAGACACGTGTTTCTGGATATCATCCGTCATCAGTACAGATAAAAACAAATTTAATTTGGGGTTGCTGAGCAGGCTGCCACAATCTTTTCAGGTCTCAGTACCTCTCACAGGCGCACAGGTGCATCTCCACAAGCTCGTCAGCTCAATGGCTCAAGGGAGACTTTTCAAACAGGAAGGGGTGGAAGCACACTGCTTCACCTCCCAGTACAGTTTGCCCCTTAGCATTCTGGTCAATGCAGTTCATGGTACATGCTTACTTCAAATTTCACTGGAGTATTCCACCAAAGTTGGTGCAGGTTAGTGCTGTAAATCTGTAGACACGTGTTTTTGGATATCATCCGTCATCAGTACAGATAAAAACAGATTTAATTTGGGGTTGCTGAGCAGGCTGCCACAACCTTTTCAGGTCTCAGTACCTCTCACAGGCGCACAGGTGCATCTCCACAAGCTCGTCAGCTCAATGGCTCAAGGGAGCCTTTTCAAACAAGAAGGGGTGGGAGCACACTGCTTCACCTCCCAGCACAGTTCGCCCCTTAGCATTCTGGTCAATGCAGTTCATGGTACATGCTTACTTCAAATGTCACTGAAGTATTCCACCAAAGTTGGTGCAGGTTAGTGCTGTAAATCTGTAGACACGTGTTTCTGGATATCATCCGTCATCAGTACAGATAAAAACAAATTTAATTTGGGGTTGCTGAGCAGGCTGCCACAATCTTTTCAGGTCTCAGTACCTCTCACAGGCGCACAGGTGTATTTCCACAAGCTTGTCAGCTCAATGGCTCAAGGGAGCCTTTTCAAACAGGAAGGGGTGGGAGCACACTGCTTCACCTCCCAGCACAGTTCGCCCCTTAGCATTTTGGTCAATGCAGTTCATGGTACATGCTTACTTCAAATTTCACTGGAGCATTCCACCAAAGTTGGTGCAGGTTAGTGCTGTAAATCTGTAGACACGTGTTTCTGGATATCATCCGTCATCAGTACAGATAAAAACAAATTTAATTTGGGGTTGCTGAGCAGGCTGCCACAATCTTTTCAGGTCTCAGTACCTCTCACAGGCGCAGAGGAGCATCTCCACAAGGTTGTCAGCTCAATGGCTCAAGGGAGCATTTTCATACAGGAAGGGGAGGGAGCACACTGTTTCACCTCCCAGCACAGTTCGCCCCTTAACATTCTGGTCAATGCAGTTCATGGTACATGCTTACTTCAAATTTCACTGGAGTGTTACACCAAAGTTGGTGCAGGTTAGTGCTGTAAATCTGTAGACACGTGTTTCTGGATATCATCCGTCATCAGTACAGATAAAAACAAATTTAATTTGGGGTTGCTGAGCAGGCTGCCACAATCTTTTCAGGTCTCAGTACCTCTCACAGGCGCACAGGTGCATCTCCACAAGCTCGTCAGCTCAATGGCTCAAGGGAGACTTTTCAAACAGGAAGGGGTGGAAGCACACTGCTTCACCTCCCAGTACAGTTTGCCCCTTAGCATTCTGGTCAATGCAGTTCATGGTACATGCTTACTTCAAATTTCACTGGAGTATTCCACCAAAGTTGGTGCAGGTTAGTGCTGTAAATCTGTAGACACGTGTTTTGGATATCATCCGTCATCAGTACAGATAAAAACAAATTTAATTTAAGGTTGCTGAGCAGGCTGCCACAACCTTTTCAGGTCTCAGTACCTCTCACAGGCGCACAGGTGTATCTCACAAGCTTGTCAGCTCAATGGCTCAAGGGAGCCTTTTCAAACAGGAAGGGGTGGGAGCACACTGCTTCACCTCCCAGCACAGTTCGCCCCTTAGCATTTTGGTCAATGCAGTTCATGGTACATGCTTACTTCAAATTTCACTGGAGCATTCCACCAAAGTTGGTGCAGGTTAGTGCTGTAAATCTGTAGACACGTGTTTCTGGATATCATCCGTCATAAGTACAGCTAAAAACAAATTTAATTTGGGGTTGCTGAGCAGGCTGCCACAATCTTTTCAGGTCTCAGTACCTCTCACAGGCGCAGAGGAGCATCTCCACAAGCTTGTCAGCTCAATGGCTCAAGGGAGCCTTTTCAAACAGGAAGGGATGGGAGCACACTGTTTCACCTCCCAGCACAGTTCTCCCCTTAACATTCTGGTCAATATAGTTCATGGTACATGCTTACTTCAAATATCACTTGAGTATTCCACCAAAGTTGGTGCAGGTTAGTGCTGTAAATCTGTAGACAAGTGTTTCTTGATATCATCCGTCATCAGTACAGATAAAAACATTTTTTTTTAGGGTTGCTGAGCAGGCTGCCACAATCTTTTCAGGTCTCAGTACCTCTCACAGGCGCACAGGTACATCTCCATAAGCTCGTCAGCTTAATGGCTCAAGGGAGCCTTTTCAAACAGGAAGGGGTGAGAGCACACTGCTTAACCTCCCAGCACAGTTCGCCCCGTAGCATTCTGGTCAATGCAGTTCATGGAACATGCTTACTTCAAATTTCACTGGAGTATTCCACCAAAGTTGGTGCAGGTTAGTGCTGTAAATCTGTAGACACGTGTTTCTGGATATCATCCGTCATCAGTACAGATAAAAACAAATTTAATTTGGGGTTTCTGAGCAGGCTGCCACAATCTTTTCAGGTCTCAGTACCTCTCACAGGTGCATCTCCACAAGCTCGTCAGCTCAATGGCTCAAGGGAGCCTTTTCAAACAGGAAGGGGTGGGAGCACACTGCTTCACCTCCCAGCTCAGTTCGCCCCTCAGCATTCTGGTCAATGCAGTTCATGGTACATGCTTACTTCAAATTTCACTGGAGTATTCCACCAAAGTTGGTGCAGGTTAGTGCTGTAAATCTGTAGACACGTGTTTCTGGATATCATCCGTCATCAGTACAGATAAAAACAATTTTAATTTGGGGTTGCTGAGCAGGCTGCCACAATATTTTCAGGTCTCAGTACCTCTCACAGGCGCACAGGTGCATCTCCACAAGCTCGTCAGCTCAATAGCTCAAGGGAGCCTTTTCAAACAGGAAGGGGTGGCAGCACACTGCTTCACCTCCCAGTACAGTTCGCCCCATAGCATTCTGGTCAATGCAGTTCATGGTACATGCTTACTTCAAATTTCACTGGAGTATTCCACCAAAGTTGGTGCAGGTTAGTGCTGTAAATCTGTAGACACGTGTTTCTGGATATCATCCGTCATCAGTACAGATAAAAACAAATTTAATTTGAGGTTGCTGAGCAGGCTGCCACAATCTTTTCAGGTCTCAGTACCTCTCACAGGCGCACAGGTGCATCTCCACAAGCTCGTCAGCTCAAGGGAGCCTTTTCAAACAGGAAGGGGTGGGAGCACACTGCTTAACCTCCCAGCACAGTTCGCCCCGTAGCATTCTGCTCAATGCAGTTCATGGAACATGCTTACTTCAAATTTCACTGGAGTATTCCACCAAAGTTGGTGCAGGTTAGTGCTGTAAATCTGTAGACACGTGTTTCTGGATATCATCCGTCATCAGTACAGATAAAAACAAATTTAATTTGGGGTTGCTGAGCAGGCTGCCACAATATTTTCAGGTCTCAGTACCTCTCACAGGCGCACAGGTGCATCTCCACAAGCTCGTCAGCTCAATAGCTCAAGGGAGCCTTTTCAAACAGGAAGGGGTGGCAGCACACTGCTTCACCTCCCAGTACAGTTCACCCCATAGCATTCTGGTCAATGCAGTTCATGGTACATGCTTACTTCAAATTTCACTGGAGTATTCCACCAAAGTTGGTGCAGGTTAGTGCTGTAAATCTGTAGACAAGTGTTTCTGGATATCATCCGTCATCAGTACAGATAAAAACAATTTTAATTTGGGGTTGCTGAGCAGGCTGCCACAATATTTTCAGGTCTCAGTACCTCTCACAGGCGCACAGGTGCATCTCCACAAGCTCGTCAGCTCAATGGCTCAAGGGAGCCTTTTCAAACATGAAAGGGTGGGAGCACACTGCTTCACCTCCCAACACAGTTTGCCCCTTAGCATTCTGGTCAATGCAGTTCATGGTACATGCTTACTTCAAATTTCACTTAAGTATTCACCAAAGTTGATGCAGGTTAGTGCTGTAAATCTGAAGACAAGTGTTTCTGGATATCATCCATCATCAGTACAGATAGAAACAAATTTAATTTGGGGTTGCTGAGCAGGCTGCCACAATCTTTTCAGGTCTCCGTACCTCTCACAGGCGCACAGGTGCATCTCCACAAGCTCGTCAGCTCAATGGCTCAAGGGAGCCTTTTCAAACAGGAAGAGGTGGGAGCACACTGCTTCACCTCCCAGCACAGTTCACCCCTTAGCATTCTGGTCAATGCAGTTCATGGTAAATGCTTACTTAAAATTTCACTGGAATATTCCACCAAAGTTGGTGCAGGTTAGTACTGTAAATCTGTAGACACATGTTTCTGGATATCATCCGTCATCAGTACAGATAAAAACAAATTTAATTTGGGGTTGCTGAGCAGGCTGCCACAATCTTTTCAGGTCTCAGTACCTCTCACAGGCGCACAGGTGCATCTCCACAAGCTCGTCAGCTCAATGGCTCAATGGAGCCTTTACAAACAGGAAGGGATGGGAGCACACTGCTTCACCTCCCAGCACAGTTCGCCCCTTAGCATTCTGGTCAATGCAGTTCATGGTACATGCTTACTTCAAATTTCACTTAAGTATTCACCAAAGTTGATGCAGGTTAGTGCTGTAAATCTGAAGACAAGTGTTTCTGGATATCATCCATCATCAGTACAGATAAAAACAAATTTAATTTGGGGTTGCTGAGCAGGCTGCCACAATCTTTTCAGGTCTCCGTACCTCTCACAGGCGCACAGGTGCATCTCCACAAGCTCGTCAGCTCAATGGCTCAAGGGAGCCTTTTCAAACAGGAAGAGGTGGGAGCACACTGCTTCACCTCCCAGCACAGTTCACCCCTTAGCATTCTGGTCAATGCAGTTCATGGTACATGCTTACTTAAAATTTCACTGGAGTATTCCACCAAAGTTGGTGCAGGTTAGTACTGTAAATCTGTAGACACATGTTTCTCATTGTGCCCGTATTTGTGTCTGCTTTTCTCTCCCCATTTTCCCTTCTGTACCCCTCGCTGCCCCATTTGCATTGTGCCCGTATTTGTGTCTGCTTTTCTCTCCCCATTTTCCCTTCTGTACCCCTCGCTGCCCCATTTGCATTGTGCCCGTATTTGTGTCTGCTTTTCTCTCCCCATTTTCCCTTCTGTACCCCTCGCTGCCCCATTTGCATTGTGCCCGTATTTGTGTCTGCTTTTCTCTCCCCATTTTCCCTTCTGTACCCCTCGCTGCCCCATTTGCATTGTGCCCGTATTTGTGTCTGCTTTTCTCTCCCCATTTTCCCTTCTGTACCCCTCGCTGCCCCATTTGCATTGTGCCCGTATTTGTGTCCGTTTTCTCTCCCCTTTTTCCTTTTGTGCCCCCGCTGCCTCTCGCCATTCCCGCCGCTGCGTCCCTGTGGCCCCGCCCCCTGTCTGCCCATTCTCTGACCCTGCCTCCCGCCTCCCAGCTGCTCCTCCCTCCCACCTCCCCATAAATGGCGGCCGCTGCGCGGGGAGGAGAGCGACCCTTGACCTTGCCAGGTAGGTCGCTCCCCCACCACACAGCTCCACCTGTGTTGGCCGCCCGCTGCTGCTGCTGGTAAGATCGCCGTTCCGCTTGTGGCCTCGGTGCCCGCATTTCTTGCTTGTCTCCCCTTTTCCTTCTGTACCCCTCGCTGCCCCATTTGCATTGTGCCCGTATTTGTGTCTGCTTTTCTCTCCCCATTTTTCCTTCTGTACCCCTCGCTGCCCCATTTGCATTGTGCCCGTATTTGTGTCTACTTTTCTCTCCCCATTTTCCCTTCTGTACCCCTCGCTGCCCCATTTGCATTGTGCCCGTATTTGTGTCTGCTTTTCTCTCCCCATTTTCCCTTCTGTGCCCCTCGCTGCCCCATTTGCATTGTGCCCGTATTTGTGTCTGCTTTTCTCTCCCCATCTTCCCTTCTGTGCCCCTCGCTGCCCCATTTGCACTGTGCCCGTATTTGTGTCTGCTTTTCTCTCCCCATTTTCCCTTCTGTACCCCTCGCTGCCCCATTTGCATTGTGCCCGTATTTGTGTCTGCTTTTCTCTCCCCATTTTCCCTTCTGTACCCCTCGCTGCCCCATTTGCATTGTGCCCGTATTTGTGTCTGCTTTTCTCTCCCCATTTTCCCTTCTGTGCCCCTCGCTGCCCCATTTGCATTGTGCCCGTATTTGTGTCTGCTTTTCTCTCCCCATTTTCCCTTCTGTGCCCCTCGCTGCCCCATTTGCATTGTGCCCGTATTTGTGTCTGCTTTTCTCTCCCCATTTTCCCTTCTGTACCCCTCGCTGCCCCATTTGCATTGTGCCCGTATTTGTGTCTGCTTTTCTCTCCCCATTTTCCCTTCTGTACCCCTCGCTGCCCCATTTGCATTGTGCCCGTATTTGTGTCTGCTTTTCTCTCCCCATTTTCCCTTCTGTACCCCTCGCTGCCCCATTTGCATTGTGCCCGTATTTGTGTCTGCTTTTCTCTCCCCATTTTCCCTTCTGTACCCCTCGCTGCCCCATTTGCATTGTGCCCGTATTTGTGTCTGCTTTTCTCTCCCCATTTTCCCTTCTGTACCCCTCGCTGCCCCATTTGCATTGTGCCCGTATTTGTGTCCGTTTTCTCTCCCCTTTTTTCCTTTTGTGCCCCCGCTGCCTCTCGCCATTCCCGCCGCTGCGTCCCTGCGGCCCCGCCCCCTGTCTGCCCATTCGCTGACCCTGCCTCCCGCCTCCCAGCTGCTCCTCCCTCCCACCTCCCCATAAATGGCGGCCGCTGCGCGTGAGGGAGAGCGACCCTTGACCTTGCCAGGTAGGTCGCTCCCCCACCACACAGCTCCGCCTGTGTTGGCCGCCTGCTGCTGCTGCTGGTAAGATCGCCGTTCCGCTTGTGGCCTCGGTGCCTGCATTTCTTGCTTGTCTCCCCTTTTCCTTCTGTACCCCTCGCTGCCCCATTTGCATTGTGCCCGTATTTGTGTCTGCTTTTCTCCCCCCATTTTTCCTTCTGTACCCCTCGCTGCCCCATTTGCATTGTGCCCGTATTTGTGTCTACTTTTCTCTCCCCATTTTCCCTTCTGTACCCCTCGCTGCCCCATTTGCATTGTGCCCATATTTGTGTCTGCTTTTCTCTCCCCATTTTCCCTTCTGTGCCCCTCGCTGCCCCATTTGCATTGTGCCCGTATTTGTGTCTGCTTTTCTCTCCCCATTTTCCCTTCTGTGCCCCTCGCTGCCCCATTTGCATTGTGCCCGTATTTGTGTCTGCTTTTCTCTCCCCATTTTCCCTTCTGTACCCCTCGCTGCCCCATTTGCATTGTGCCCGTATTTGTGTCTGCTTTTCTCTCCCCATTTTCCCTTCTGTACCCCTCGCTGCCCCATTTGCATTGTGCCCGTATTTGTGTCTGCTTTTCTCTCCCCATTTTCCCTTCTGTACCCCTCGCTGCCCCATTTGCATTGTGCCCGTATTTGTGTCTGCTTTTCTCTCCCCATTTTCCCTTCTGTACCCCTCGCTGCCCCATTTGCATTGTGCCCGTATTTGTGTCTGCTTTTCTCTCCCCATTTTCCCTTCTGTACCCCTCGCTGCCCCATTTGCATTGTGCCTGTATTTGTGTCTGCTTTTCTCTCCCCATTTTCCCTTCTGTACCCCTCGCTGCCCCATTTGCATTGTGCCCGTATTTGTGTCCGTTTTCTCTCCCTTTTTTCCTTTTGTGCCCCCGCTGCCTCTCGCCATTCCCGCCGCTGCGTCCCTGCGGCCCCGCCCCCTGTCTGCCCATTCGCTGACCCTGCCTCCCGCCTCCCAGCTGCTCCTCCTTCCCACCTCCCCATAAATGGCGGCCGCTGCGCGGTGAGGAGAGCGACCCTTGACCTTGCCAGGTAGGTCGCTCCGCCATCACACAGCTCCGCCTGTGTTGGCCGCCCGCTGCTGCTGCTGGTAAGATCGCCGTTCCGCTTGTGGCCTCGGTGCCCGCATTTCTTGCTTGTCTCCCCTTTTCCTTCTGTACCCCTCGCTGCCCCATTTGCATTGTGCCCGTATTTGTGTCTGCTTTTCTCTCCCCATTTTTCCTTCTGTACCCCTCGCTGCCCCATTTGCATTGTGCCCGTATTTGTGTCTACTTTTCTCTCCCCATTTTCCCTTCTGTACCCCTCGCTGCCCCATTTGCATTGTGCCCGTATTTGTGTCTGCTTTTCTCTCCCCATTTTCCCTTCTGTGCCCCTCGCTGCCCCACTTGCATTGTGCCCGTATTTGTGTCTGCTTTTCTCTCCCCATCTTCCCTTCTGTGCCCCTCGCTGCCCCATTTGCATTGTGCCCGTATTTGTGTCTGCTTTTCTCTCCCCATTTTCCCTTCTGTACCCCTCGCTGCCCCATTTGCATTGTGCCCGAATTTGTGTCTGCTTTTCTCTCCCCATTTTCCCTTCTGTACCCCTCGCTGCCCCATTTGCATTGTGCCCGTATTTGTGTCTGCTTTTCTCTCCCCATTTTCCCTTCTGTACCCCTCGCTGCCCCATTTGCATTGTGCCCGTATTTGTGTCTGCTTTTCTCTCCCCATTTTCCCTTCTGTACCCCTCGCTGCCCCATTTGCATTGTGCCCGTATTTGTGTCTGCTTTTCTCTCCCCATTTTCCCTTCTGTACCCCTCGCTGCCCCATTTGCATTGTGCCCGTATTTGTGTCTGCTTTTCTCTCCCCATTTTCCCTTCTGTACCCCTCGCTGCCCCATTTGCATTGTGCCCGTATTTGTGTCTGCTTTTCTCTCCCCATTTTCCCTTCTGTACCCCTCGCTGCCCCATTTGCATTGTGCCTGTATTTGTGTCTGCTTTTCTCTCCCCATTTTCCCTTCTGTACCCCTCGCTGCCCCATTTGCATTGTGCCCGTATTTGTGTCCGTTTTCTCTCCCTTTTTTCCTTTTGTGCCCCCGCTGCCTCTCGCCATTCCCGCCGCTGCGTCTGCGGCCCCGCCCCCTGTCTGCCCATTCGCTGACCCTGCCTCCCGCCTCCCAGCTGCTCCTCCTTCCCACCTCCCCATAAATGGCGGCCGCTGCGCGTGAGGAGAGCGACCCTTGACCTTGCCAGGTAGGTCGCTCCGCCACCACACAGCTCCGCCTGTGTTGGCCGCCCGCTGCTGCTGCTGGTAAGATCGCCGTTCCGCTTGTGGCCTCGGTGCCCGCATTTCTTGCTTGTCTCCCCTTTTCCTTCTGTACCCCTCGCTGCCCCATTTGCATTGTGCCCGTATTTGTGTCTACTTTTCTCTCCCCATTTTCCCTTCTGTACCCCTCGCTGCCCCATTTGCATTGTGCCCGTATTTGTGTCTGCTTTTCTCTCCCCATTTTCCCTTCTGTGCCCCTCGCTGCCCCACTTGCATTGTGCCCGTATTTGTGTCTGCTTTTCTCTCCCCATCTTCCCTTCTGTGCCCCTCGCTGCCCCATTTGCATTGTGCCCGTATTTGTGTCTGCTTTTCTCTCCCCATTTTCCCTTCTGTACCCCTCGCTGCCCCATTTGCATTGTGCCCGAATTTGTGTCTGCTTTTCTCTCCCCATTTTCCCTTCTGTACCCCTCGCTGCCCCATTTGCATTGTGCCCGTATTTGTGTCTGCTTTTCTCTCCCCATTTTCCCTTCTGTACCCCTCGCTGCCCCATTTGCATTGTGCCCGTATTTGTGTCTGCTTTTCTCTCCCCATTTTCCCTTCTGTACCCCTCGCTGCCCCATTTGCATTGTGCCCGTATTTGTGTCTGCTTTTCTCTCCCCATTTTCCCTTCTGTACCCCTCGCTGCCCCATTTGCATTGTGCCCGTATTTGTGTCTGCTTTTCTCTCCCCATTTTCCCTTCTGTACCCCTCGCTGCCCCATTTGCATTGTGCCCGTATTTGTGTCTGCTTTTCTCTCCCCATTTATCTTCTGTACCCCTCGCTGCCCCATTTGCATTGTGCCCGTATTTGTGTCCGTTTTCTCTCCCCTTTTTTCCTTTTGTGCCCCCGCTGCCTCTCGCCATTCCCGCCGCTGCGTCCCCTGCGGCCCCGCCCCCCTGTCTGCCCATTCGCTGACCCTGCCTCCCGCCTTCCAGCTGCTCCTCCCTCCCACCTCCCCATAAATGGCGGCCGCTACGCGGCCGCGCCGCTGGCGTGCCGAAGGCGCGCCTAAGGCAAGCCCGTCTGCGCCCGTCCGTGCCTGGACCGCGCCCAGCGCCAAACCCCCTGGCCCCCGCAGCAGCCAACCCACCGGACTTACGACACCGCCACCCTCAACGCACTCAACACCGGCTGTATCCCCGGCTGCCACCGTGCCACCCCAGGTCGCACCCACGGACCCTTCGGCTGCCAATCCTGCAAGTTCTCCTGCCTCCGGACCTGCACCGCACCCGCCAAGCCGAGCACCAGCAGCAACCACCTGAAGTGCATCCTGCTCAACACCCGCTCCGTCCACAGACACGCCGTGCAACTTTGGAACCTGCTCAACTCCACATCACCAGACATCGCTTTCCTCACGGAAACATGGATGAACGCCTCCTCAGCGCCCGACATCGCCATCCCGGACGGATACAAGATCACCCGAAGGGACCGCGCCAACCAGACCGGAGGAGGCATCGCCATCGTCCACAAGAACACCATCCGCATCACGACCAACTCCGACGACACCTTCACAGCCGGCGAACACCTGCACTTCCAGATACACACCGACCCCAAGACCACCCTCAGAGGCACCCTCATCTACAGACCCCCAGGACCACGCACACAATTCAGCGAAGACATCGCCGACCTCATCAGCCCGCACGCCCTCCCCTCGGCTGACTACATCCTCCTTGGGGACCTCAACTTCCACCTAGAGAACAACAACGATCGCAACACCACCACCCTGCTGGACAACCTCGCCAACCTCGGACTCAAGCAACTGGTGACCACCCCCACACACCACGCCGGCCACACGCTTGACCCCGTCTTCTCCTCCAGCAAGGACATCTCCTTCAGCCACACCACCGGACTCCACTGGACAGACCACAGCTGCGTCCACTTCAGCTTCAGCAGGATCACCACGCACCACCACCCGCAACAGTTTCCGCGCAGAAGCTGGAACAAGATCACCACCAACCAACTCACCACATCCCTGAGCCAGAACCCTCCCGCCAGCTCAACGAACCCCAACCAAGCCGCCAGCAACCTCACAAGATGGATCACCAACTGCGCAGACGACCTCGCCCCATTGAAGACCCCCAGTCAGACCCGGCAACAAGAAAGCATCCTGGTTCACCGACGAACTCAAGAAATCCAAGAAGAACTGCCGGGCCCTCGAGAAAGCATGGCACAGAGACCCGACTGCAGACAACATGACCACCCTCAAGCACGCCACCCGAAAACACCACCAGCTGATCCACACCACCAAGAAAACCGCATTCAAGGAACGACTGGACAACAACGCCCACAACAGCAAGGAACTCTTCATCATCGTCAAAGAACTCTCGAACCCCAGCGCCGGAAACAACGACATCACTCCCTCGCAAGACCTCTGCAACTCGCTCGCCTCGTTCTTCCACAGCAAGATCGCAGACATACACAACAGTTTCAGCACACAGCCGACGTATCCTACGACCGTTCCAACGTCCCCCACCTCCACCCTCCGAGCCTGGACCCCGATAAACACCGAAGACACTATCCGCACGATGAACTCCATCCACTCCGGATCACCAACCGACCCCTGCCCTCACCACGTCTTCAACAAGGCCGACGCCGTCATCGCACCCCACCTCCGGGACATCATCAACACCTCCTCGACACCGCCACCTTCCCAGAGAGCTGGAAGCACGCCGAACTCAGCGCCCTACTGAAGAAACCGTCAGCGGATCCCACCGACCTCAAAAACTACCGCCCCATCTCGCTCCTTCCTTTTCCTGCCAAAGTCATCGAGAAGACCGTCAACAGACAACTGGCCGCCTTCCTCGAGACGAATGGATCCCTCGACCACTCGCAGTCCGGCTTCCGGGCCAACCACAGCACCGAGACCGCCCTCATCGCAGCCACCGACGACATCCGAGCCCTGCTCGACAACGGGGAAACAGCGGCCCTCATCCTCCTGGACCTCTCCGCAGCGTTCGACACAGTCTGCCACCGCACCCTAGTGCAACGCCTGAACAACGTCGGAATCCAAGAGAAGGCACTGGAGTGGATCATCTCCTTCCTCGCCGGAAGAACCCAGAGAGTCCGCCTCCCCCCGTTCAATTCCGAGGCCACCGAAGTCATCTGCGGCGTACCACAAGGATCATCACTCAGCCCCACCCTCTTCAACGTCTACATGAGCCCCCTCGCAGCCATCGCACGCCAACACAACCTCAACATCATCTCCTACGCAGACAACACCCAGCTGATCCTCTCCCTCACCAACGACCCCACAACCGCCAGAACCAACCTACATGAAGGGATGAAGGACGTAGCCGAGTGGATGAGGAACAGCCGCCTGAAACTGAACTCAGATAAGACGGAAGTCCTCATCCTAGGATCATCACCCTCCGCCTGGGACGACTCCTGGTGGCCCCCTGCCCTGGGCAACGCACCCAAACCAACGGACCACGCACGCAACCTGGGCTTCATCCTGGACTCCTCCCTCTCAATGACCCGACAAGTCAACGCCGTCTCCTCGTTTTGCTTCAACATCCTACGCATGCTGCGCAAGATCTTCCGGTGGATCCCCACTGAAACCAGGAAGACGGTCACCCAGGCCCTCGTCACCAGCCGACTGGACTACGGCAACTCCCTCTACGCCGGAACCACAGCCAAACTTCAAAAAAGACTCCAACGCATCCAGAACGCCTCAGCTCGACTCATCCTGGACATCCCCCGACACAGCCACATCGCCGGACACCTGAGAGACCTACACTGGCTCCCCGTCAGCAAGAGAATCACGTTCCGACTCCTCACCCACGCACACAAAGCTCTCCACAACCAAGGCCCCAGATACCTCAACGACCGTCTGACCTTCTACACTCCCACCCGCCAGCTACGATCGACCAACCACGCCCTCGCCGCCGTCCCCCGCATCCGAAGAGCCACAACGGGAGGAAGATCCTTCTCCTACCTGGCTGCCAAGACGTGGAACTCCCTACCCATCCACCTCCGCCTTACCCAAGACCACCTCTCCTTCAGGAAGCAACTCAAGACCTGGCTGTTCGAACAGTAGCGGACCCCCCCCCCCTAGCGCCTTGAGACCCTCCGGGTGAGTAGCGCGCTATACAAATGCTTGATTGATTGATTGATTGTTTCTGGATATCATCCGTCATCAGTACAGATAAAAACAAATTTAATTTGGGGTTGCTGAGCAGGCTGCCACAATCTTTTCAGGTCTCAGTACCTCTCACAGGCGCACAGGTGCATCTCCACAAGCTCGTCAGCTCAATGGCCAAGGGAGCCTTTTCAAACAGGAAGTGGTGGGAGCACACTTCTTCACCTCCCAGCACAGTTCGCCCCTTAGCATTATGGTCAATGCAGTTCATGGTACATGCTTACTTCAAATTTCACTGGCGTATTCCACCAAAGTTGGTGCAGGTTAGTGCTGTAAATCTATAGACACTTGTTTCTGGATATCATCCGTCATCAGTACAGATAAAAACTAATTTAATTTGGGGTTGCTGAGCAAGCTGCCACAATCTTTTCAGGTCTCAGTACCTCTCACAGGCGCACAGGTGCATCTCCACAAGCTCGTCAGCTCAATGGCTCAAGGGAGCCTTTTCAAACAGGAAGGGGTGGGAGCACACTGCTTCACCTCCCAGCACAGTTCGCCCCTTAGCATTCTGGTCAATGCAGTTCATGGTACATGCTTACTTAAAATTTCAGTGGAGTATTCCACCAAAGTTGGTGCAGGTTAGTACTGTAAATCTGTAGACACATGTTTCTGGATATCATCCGTCATCAGTACAGATAAAAACAAATTTAATTTGGGGTTGCTGAGCAGGCTGCCACAATCTTTTCAGGTCTCAGTACCTCTCACAGGCGCACAGGTGCATCTCCACAAGCTCGACAGCTCAATGGCTCAAGGGAGCCTTTTCAAACAGGAAGTGGTGGGAGCACACTTCTTCACCTCCCAGCACAGTTCGCCCCATAGCATTATGGTCAATGCAGTTCATGGTACATGCTTACTTCAAATTTCACTGGCGTATTCCACCAAAGTTGGTGCAGGTTAGTACTGTAAATCTGTAGACACTTGTTTCTGGATATCATCCGTCATCAGTACAGATAAAAACTAATTTAATTTGGGGTTGCTGAGCAGGCTGCCACAATCTTTTCAGGTCTCAGTACCTCTCACAGGCGCACAGGTGCATCTCCACAAGCTCGTCAGCTCAATGGCTCAAGGGAGCCTTTTCAAACAGGAAGGGGAGGGAGCACACTGCTTCACCTCCCAGCACAGTTCGCCCCTTAGCATTCTGGTCAATGCAGTTCATGGTACATGCTTACTTCAAATTTCACTGGAGTATTCCACCAAAGTTGGTGCAGGTTAGTGCTGTAAATCTGTAGGCACGTGTTTCTGGATATCATCCGTCATCAGTACAGATAAACACAAATTTAATTTGGGGTTGCTGAGCAGGCTGCCACAATCTTTTCAGGTCTCAACGCTTAACAGGGAGTCTCTAAAAGGGCATAGGTACTGATCTTGAATTGGTGCGTGGTTGTGCCAGTTTTCTCTGGTGCATTGTCTTTGGGTTCATGGCCTACTGGCATGTCGTCTCATCTTGCCGCTCTCTTTAATTCCACTGTGGTGAGTCATAATACGCTACTGTTAGGTACATTTTGGTCTCTTGTGTCCTTTGTGGATAGGTGATTTCCATCTCCCTGTCCTCTAGTGAGTCCAAAAAGAATTCCAGTTGTCCCAGCTTGTCAAACTCTGTAGTTTAGCTCCTGTGCGATACTAACATGTAGTCAGAATTCCGTAGTTCATATGTAAAGTCGAGTTTTTTTCAATCGTGGTCTAAGTGCAAAAAATGTATTCCTTTGCTGGATTGTATCTTGATAGAAGTCCTTAGTGACAGTAATTCTCATGTCTCCATTAATGAAGGGGCTATTGCATTTCATATCCATAATGATTTGTCAGGCTTGTTAGTGTATCATGAAACATCTGATGATTTGACGTCGGTCTGCTTTCCCTGTTATCCACCTGGTCCGGTATCTATATGCCCTCTGAAGTTCTAGTGGTGGGTTCAATGGCAATTTGGAGATGTCTGAGTTAACGCACATGAGGATGGCAACCGTGTCTGTACCCTCCAAAATTTCAGGAATACCTGAGAAACTGAGGTTTTGTCTCCAGTTGCTATCGTTTAGTTCAGTCAGCTTCTGTGCAAGCCAATAGTCTTGCTCCCAATCAAATGAGGTTGCTGGTATCTGCTTAATCCATTGGAGACGGTCTTCAGTTTGTTGCATGCAAGTTTTAAAGGATGCATTGTCTGAATATATAGAGATGATTTCCAGTGGGATTTTTGTGGCATTGTCCTCAATTGTGGACACTGATAGTCAGAGTTCAGTGAATTATTTCAGTATGTCTTTCAACACTGGATTCACAGTAGGTGTTCCTTGGTCTTGTGGCATTTTAGATGTTTTCCCTGTCACTTCCTCAGTGAATTTCAACTGCCAAACCAGTTTGGAAATGGCATGGACATAGCACACATCATCATGAGTAGTAGTGGAGGAGTACTGAGTCAAACAGCTGTTTAGGTTATTGAGGAATGCCTCATGTTGTGAGGATGGTATTATCAGAGTGGTTTTATTCCCCACTACATTCAGTACATAACACTTTCATTGCTGGAGTCCTCAAGCTAAATTGTAATCCCACTCAGAAAGTCATTAAAGAGATCGCAAGCTTATGCATTGAGAGTGTAAGTCATAGGATTCATCAGCTCTGGATGACTGTTAGTTGGGTAGGCATGGGCAGAATCATTCGCTAGAGTCCCAGCTGTTGAAGGGAGAGATACAAATTTGCTGTTCTCTGAGGAATGTTTCCATATCTTCTGTGTTCATTTGTTTCCGTGATTCCCTTAGTGAACTATAAAGGTATAAATGTAGACATGTAGAATGGCTTTTTAGGAGATGTCAGAGATATTGTCTTATTATTGTGTGACCTGAACAACATTAACTTTTCCGTTTGCACTCAGTCAGTTTCAATCTCCTATTTTGGAGTCCTACTCAGTAAGAGGTAGGTTCCGGAGCATCAAGTACTCTCTTTGTTTTTTGTTGGTATGCATCATAGAGGGTAATTCTCTGGACTCAGGGAGATTATATATATGATCAAGGCGAAAGCCAAAACACGTTGGAGGAAACGTTAAACTCACTACAAGAGTCATCTGAGTATTCTTGATCTATTGGAGGAATGCTTGCTTATCTACCTATCTATCTATCTATCTATCTATACACAAACACACACACACATATATATATATATATATATATATATATATATATATATATATATATATATATATATATATATATAACAAACACAAGCAGTTATCCAGTCCAAATAATAGAGCGCACTCTTGGAACAAAAAATAACTCTAGTTATTTATTCCACAAACGCCGGGATGACAGACGCGTTTCGGCACGGTCGCCTTCCTCAGTGTCAACAACAAAAATTCATTCAAGTGTTATTTAAATAAAGTTAACTTGATACAAAACAGAAAATCAGTGACAGCGAAAGAGGTAGAAAGTGCATCTCTTACCGCGGTAACTATGGCAGCCATCTTGAAACATTGTTGTAAATGTACTCATGACAACAGGCAAAATTACATGTCAATACATTACATTCCCCAAGGGCCTGTTGTGCATCCGTGGGACCGTCCTATAAGACGCCCTGTATTGGCGATACAATGATAGGTAAAGTACCCCCAGGAGTATATGATTATGCAATTTGCAACAATCATGCCCTGAATGGGCAAAACGTCCCTTATAGCCATCCATTGTTCCGCTTGTGTAGTGATTATCCTATATTGATCCACATTTCTTCCTCATTATTTAATCCTCTCGGGACCTTGCTTTGCAATTGGATTATGTACCTTGATTCTAAGGTTCAGAGTCTTCTAACTCTATCTCCACCCCTCTCATCTTTGCCTACCTAGTCCAGACAAAAAAATCACAGTAAGCTTCTATTGCTCTTGTGTTCCAGCTCAAAATGCCGGGCAACCGGATAAGTTTGATCTTTATTGGTGATTGCCCGCATATGTTCCAGGCTCCTTTTTTTTGTGGGATGGATACTACTCCCCACATACTGCTTCCCACATGGGCAAATTAAGCAGTAAATTGTAGTCTGAATTGCAGTTCAGAAACGTTCTAATCTGCGTTTTAGATTTACTGCCTGGTACCAAGTATTCCCTCACTTTTTGACTGTTTCTACAGGCTTTACATCTAGTGCATAGAAAAACCCCATGATTGGATCTTTCTTCCTTGCCCTGTCTGTGAAGTGACTTCTATCCAGGTGATCTTTGAGTGAGGTGCCTCTCCTATAGGTGACGAGTGGTGCGTCTGATATACCTCTCGCAATAATACTGTCAGACTTAAGGATCCGCCAATTCCTTCTGAGGATTTGGTATAGATCTGATGCCTTCTCAGTGTAGTCCATGATCAATCTTACATTATTGCTTGCCTGAGTCTGTTCCATTCTGTAATTTTGCATACTTTCTTTATCTACAAGTAGCTGACTTCGTGGCACTTCATCACTTCTACTCTCTGCTTTGTCTAATATGCCTTTGCAGTAACCCCTCTTCAGAAATCTACGCTTACCTTTAACTTGGCTACGCTGTATTTATTGGGTGTGAAACAATTTCTTTTATTCTCAAAAACTCCCCAAATGGGATATTGTCAATCACACTTCATGGATGACAGCTCCCCATGTGAAGAATCGAGTTACCTGCAGTTGGTTTACGGTAGAGGGTGGTGTGTAATGTATTATCTTCAACATACACTCTGAGGTCTAAATAAACCACAAACAATATCCCATTTGGGGAGTTTTTGAGAATAAAAAGAAATTGTTCCAAATTTTGCCTATGATGTAATAAATATCTCAATAGTCGAAAGTTGTTATGTAACCATATGTACATGTAACTACATTTCCCAGAATGCCCCATAATAGGCAGGACAGGCAATTTGTATAAATATTGACATAAACAAGGGACTCACTGACCGTAAGCAAGACTCGGAGGAGTTGAAACACGTAGGTGTTTGCTACATATAAATAAATCGAAGTGGAATTCTTACCGGAGACTGGAGTGCAGCGTTTCTTTCCTCTATCTGTGAAAGTGGATGTGCAATTAACCAGGGGGGCCTGGTCTGCCCCCAACGTTGACACCAACAGACGAGTGCATTGCAATTACTGGACCGCTTTGGATTTTGTGACTTTGTCATCAACAGCAACAGCACCCGAGACAAAGTATCCACACGTTGTCAAGAAGGGGCCAACGTGAAAACTCTTCCGTGCAATTTTGAAAGGCAGCTGGAGATAGATTAGCAGCATCCAGACGTGAGACCGGAGATGCTGCTAGAACGGAGTGAAAACAATATGATTTGCTCCAAAAACATGATGAGAATTCTAATTAAATATGCCAAAATGGATGTTGAGGATCTAACCAAGTCCATAAAGGAAATAGTAGAAAAAATAACAACATATCCTGTCACAGATGAAAGTGGCAAATTAAGAAAATAAACGGAAGAGCGACTGGAAAAACATGAGTCAGACATAGATGCTAGGAATCAACGGAAGTATTTAAGAGATGAGCGGGACTATCGCAATGGAACAGTATATACATTTGCTAGACGTTTTGAAGCATTGAAAAAGCAACATGTCATGGATGTAAAAATAAAAGTTGGATTACCAGTGGAAGAAATAAGTGAATCGGATACTGATATAAGTGAGGGAGAAGGAACCGTGCAAGGTGTAACAAAAGCCACATTGCTAGAGGAAATACAATTAATGTATTCAGACCATCAAACATCAAAAGGATGGGGCCGAGGACGCAATATAGGTGGAGGCCCAGCAAGAAGCAGTCAAAGAAGCATAGAAAATGTAGAAGAGGATGTGGCAAAAAGAACTTACCCCCTGCGCAACAGACAGAAGAAGTAACAACATTATCAACAGAAGAAGAATATGATGAAAATAAAAATCTTCTCATCAATTTATCAAATTATGGATTGAACAAACACAAACTATCTGTCAGGGTCTAAATCCCTTTTGCTGTCTGAACCACACAGGAGCAGAATGACGCTAGGTCCCAATACCCTTCTCAGAACCAACCCTGCTAGGTCTTTTAGTATTCCATTGCAGGTAAGTTCTAAGGGGGAAAAGGGGTTGGGGACAGAGAAGAGACTGCTCCAATATTCTGCCTGTTCAGCTACGTCTTCTTCTTCTTACTGGACTGCAACATTAACATGTAAAAAACCTTTATTTATTGTGCCTTTTAACTTACTGTTTTTTCTATGGTGTATAAATAACTTATCTTACCAGAATGTTTACTGAAGCTTACTTCTCTTCTACTTCTCATGTATTGTTTGCTAGGTTGTATGAGAAGTCTTCACTCAGATCTCTTTCCTTTTCGTTCTCAGGTACAATCTGCACTTGATCCTGCTATTCCTTAATGTAAGAAAGATAAGGTAAGTATTTATTTCTGTATTCCTAATTTATGTATTATTTGGGTTTCTCTTTCTTTCTATTAACTCACTGTTAAGAGACTGGAGTGGGCCTTGAACTGGGGTTTCTGTAGTAGGATGACTGGTTTTCTGTCTTTAATTAGTTTTTTAAACAATGCTTCAGAACTTAGGTTAAATGTTAAAAGGAAGCGTTCCTTTTATTCAGGCCTTTGGTTTTTAATGTTTGCTGGAAGCACTGCCATACGTGAGGAGAACATTACTGGAGTTCTCTAACACATGGCATGAGAAAGAAACATGCCGGGCCTTTGACCCTGACTTCACCTTTTAATTAATTCTCAGAAGAGTGAACAAGTTTCAGTCTAAGAAGACACTGCGTGTTGAAAGGTCACGCCTGCGTCTGACAGATTCTGGAACAGCTGAAAAAGACAGCTGATTCAAAAAGCTTTTTATTTAATCTTCTCAGCTAAGGAAAGCAATTACTAAAAAAAGTATTTCCAGTTTTCAAATGAAGGAAAATATATTCTGACTTGTTTCCTTTTTTTCTCTTTAAATAGAAATTTACCTCTGACACAATAACCTTTTCTCACAGAATGTTTTATATTAGCTACAAGTTTAACACTAACCTGATTAGTGAGGGAATGTAGTTCCGACGAAGCTAACCCCGATTTTATCGCAACTACCCTAACTGACTTCCACGACGCTGGGAAAACAGGTGCTCTTCAAATTATTTCTTCAGTGAAGTGCACAGTGGAATGTTGAAGCACACTTCACCTGATGTCATGAAGCCTAAAAGACTAGACTGCTAACAGTGGTGTGCTGTCGCAGTATGTGCATGTTGGCAGCCATCTTGGAGTTCCATCGGTGCCAACAAGCACTCCAGCTTGAGGGATTATCTGACTTTTGGTAAGTTTGTAGGGGAAAATGGTAGCCAGCATACAGTTAGAAGGAGGAAACCTCCCGTGAGTCCTGACAGTACCCCCTCCCAACGGGGTTTCCTCCGGTCGTGGTTTGGAAGGGAATTTGGCATGAAAGGCTCTAATTAAACGGGGGGCATGGACATTAGTACTCTTTTCCCAGGAACGTTCATCAGGTCCATAACCTTGCCAATCAATGAGGTAGAAAATTTCATTGCGGATGAGTTTTGAATCCAAAATTCGTTTAACTTCGTACTCCGCCTCACCATTAACCATCAGAGGATCAGGAGGGGAAACCCTACGCAACCCCGGTTGAATTGGTTTAAGGAGAGAAACATGAAATACTGGATGAATTTTGGTAGAACCAGGAAGAGATAGTTGATAAGTGACTGGATTTATGACCTTCTCAATTGGATAAGGACCCATAAAACGAGGCTGAAATTTACGGGGACCTTTGAGTCTGAGATTTTTTGTACTCAACCAGACTAAGTCTCCTACATGAAGCTCAGGTTCTTTTTTACGTTTTCGGTCAGCGAAGTGTTTGTAACGATCCTTCGCGATTGACAAATTCTGGGTTACTGAGTGATGAATTTTAGTTAACTGTCGGGCAATATCTTGAACAGCAGGAACATTAATATCATCAAAATTAGCATGAGAATTGGGATGTCTGCCTGAGTTTATAAAGAAAGGGGAGTGGCCAGTGGATACATTTAGAGCATTATTGTGAGCATACTCCGCAGTCCATAAGTGGTCAGGCCAGTCACCCTCCTCATCTAACAAATAAAGTCTGAGGTGTTGTTCTAGGTCTTGGTTAATGCGTTCAGTCTGACCATCAGTTTCTGGGTGAAAACTGGTGGAATAACGATGGTCAATATTAAGGCCTTTGATGTAAGCCTTCCAAAATCGTGATAGGAACTGAGAGCCCCTGTCTGAAACGAGGACCCTAGGAATCCCATGAAGGCGAATAACATGTTGATTGAAAAGTTGGGACAATTGTTTAGCAGTGGGTGTACCTTTGAAGGGTATATAATGTGCCATCTTACTAAAAGTGTCGACAACTACAAGAATGGTATCATACCCATGGGAAGAAGGTAGATCAACAATCAAATCTAAGGAGACTGTGTGCCAAGGATATGGGGGGTTGGCATGGGTTGTAGGAGACCTTTAGGAGCTTGTCTGTCCGATTTTCCCCGTGCACAAATTTCACAGCCTAACACATATTGACGGACGTCTCGGCACATGTATGGCCACCAGAAACGACGTTTGAGTAATTCTTCGGTTTTCACAACACCTTTGTGGCCAGCCAGAGGGTTGTCGTGACATTCCTGCATTGCCTTCAGCTGAAGCTCCTTGGTGGGTAAATACAGGGTGGTACCTAAATAGGGAGGCCATTGCGAATGAAACGTTGTGGATCTTCTGTGGCCCAGTTCTCCATTTCAAGGTCGGTCATCAAATTTCGAACGTGATGTTCAAAAGGTTCTAAGGAGATAGTTCCAATGAATTTTCCATCAGGTATGATTTGCTGGTTTTCAATGACTGAAGTTTGATTTTCTGTGTCGAGTCTAGAGAGGACATCAGCCTTTCCATTCTTGGATCCGGGACGAAAAGTGATAACAAAATCAAAGTCCGCGAAGTAAAGAGACCAACGCAGCTGACGTGGTGTGAGAGTTCGAGCAGATCGCAAAAATTTTAGGTTGCGGTGGTCCGTAAACACCGTTACAGTGTGTTTTGCCCCCATTAAGTAATGCCTCCAATCTTTGAAGGCATCTTTGATTGCCAAGAGTTCTTTTTCTGTAATCGTATAGTTGCATTCCGCAGGGTTGAGTTTGCGGGACCGATATGCCACCGGGTGTAACTGTCCCGTGTCCTTGTGCCTCTGAGAAAGTATTCCCCCGATGGCTAGGTCCGATGCGTCTGTCTCCAAATAAAAAGGCTCAGAGGGATCTGCATGAAGCAGCACCGGTGCTGTGGTGAAACTGTCCTTCATCAACTGAAAAGCTTCTTCTGCTTCTTCTGACCATTGGAACGGAACTCCTTTCTTCAGAAGACGAGTCAGCGGAAGTATCTTATTGGAGAATCCATTAATGAATCGTCTGTAAAAATTAGAGAATCCGATAAAGCTTTGAACCTCTTTGATACTGGTAGGAGATTTCCAGTCTGTTATCGCCTTCACTTTTTGCTCATCCATTCGAACTCCTGCAGGTGATAACACAAAACCTAGGAATTCTACTGTATCTGTGTTGAAGAGGCATTTCTCCAATTTAACGTATAGAGAGTTCTCTCGTAGACGTTGTAAAACTGCTCTGACCTGGTTGTGATGTTCTTCAACCGTGTTGGAATAAATCAGGATGTCATCTATGTATACTATAGCGCATCGGTCAATGAATTCACTTAAAACATCATTGATAAAGTACTGGAAGGCCGCTGGTGCGTTACAGAGACCATATGGCATCACAAGATACTCATAAAGGCCAAATTTGGTCCTGAACGCAGTCTTCCACTCGTCGCCTTCCCGGAGTCTAATCAAGTGGTACGCTCCTCGTAGGTCTAGGCGAGTGTATATCTTTGCTTCCTTCACTTGATCAATTAGTACTGAAATGAGAGGCAATGGATAACGATTCTTCACAGTTATCCTGTTAATCGCTCTAAAGTCAATACAAGTCCTGAGATCTCCCCCTTTTTCGGCACGAAAAAAAGTGGGGAAGAGACAGGGGACTGCGACGGTCGGATAAATCCGTTCTCCAGATTCTTAGCTAGGTATTCCTTCAAATGGATGTTTTCCTTCTCCGTTAATGCGTAAACTCTGCTGCATGGTAGATTAGCCCCTGGTTCTAGATCAATTTTGCAGTCATAGGGCCTGTGGGGGGTAACGTCTCTGCCTTTTTCTCATCAAAGACGTCTGCAAAGTCTTGGTATTCATCTGGTATCATGGTAGTTTGGATCGCACATACCGAACCTCCACCTTCACACAATTGGGTGGCAGCGCAGATTACAGAAGAATGTGTCTGGTCGTCGAAACAATTTTTGGTGCAGTAGTCTGAATTTAATTGAATAGTTTGGGCTCCCCAATCAATTAACGGGTTGTGTTCCGTTAGCCATGGTAGACCTAGAATCAGTTGAAATTGGGGGCGTCTATTAAATTAAATTGCAAGGTCTCTTGGTGTCCTTCGACAGTAGTCATGTGTACCAATTCAGTATGACTGGTTATGGGCCCTGAAGTTAAATCCGTACCATCCACCGCTCTGACCTTCTCACTTTTCTCCTTCTTGATAGCTTGTAAACCGATCAGGCTAGCAAATTTGTGGTCGGAGAAATTACCTGTTGCCCCAGAATCTACCATGACGATGATTCCTGTCAAAACCACATCTCTAAACCTTAAGGTCACAGTCATAACCAAATGGGGAGAGGAGACTTGTAGTGTGTTTGCCAATTGGTGATTTGTTGGAGTCGTTTTTCCATTCGCATCCACAGGTCCAACTCCCCTTACCTGTGGTGCCTCTAGTTTTCCTTCTCCTTAGCAGGCAACTTTGGTCTTTTTAAGCAATTCTTGACAAAATGTCCACTTCTTCCACAATATAGGCACAGTTTGTTCAGCCTTCTCTTTTCTTTTTCTTCTTTAGAGAGTGGACCTCTGACTACACCGATTTGCATGGGTTCAATTCCCGAAGAACTCTCTACTGTCCGTGTGGATTCTGTTTTGACACGGTCAAAACGAGGAACACTTGGTCTAAGCTCCTTCCGCCGTTCTCCTTTCCGCTCACTTTGCCGATAATCGATCTCTAAGGTTAAATCCACTAAGGCAGAGATGTCGGTGGGTCGATTAGGGATTTGAGATAGAGCGTCCTTCAATTCCTCTCGCAATCCTCTATAGAATACTGCTGCTCTTTTATCCTCGGGCCAGTTGGTCTCGACCACTAGTTTATTAAATTGGGCTAGGTAAGACACGAGTTCTCGGTTTCCTTGCTTTAATTCCAACAGTTCGTTGTCTGAAGCTTGAGATGCTGTTCTTCTATCAAAAATTCGGAGAAATTCCTTCTTGAAGTCATCTAAACTGTACAAAATTGGGTCATCCTTGGTTACTAGTGGCATGGACCATGAGGCGGCGTCCCCACTAAGGTAGGACAAGATAAACGCCACTCGGGATTGAGCATCGGGGAAGATCGTTGGACGGCACATAAAATGCAGAGAGCATTGGGTCAAAAAAATTTGCGCTTTCTGCGGGTCTCCATTAAATCGCTCTGGAGGGGCAAGAGGAATTACTGGGGATAATGAGTGGATTACTTGTGTGGGGGCAAAGGATGAAGTGCTGATGTTAGGACTCTGGGTTTCAAAGGATGCGGTGCTTGGCCTAGATCCCAAAGCTGGTGTTCCCGTTTTAAAGGTTATTATCTCCTGTCTTAGTATTTTATTTTCCTCTCTGACTGCCTCCAAGTCCCTTTGTATATTACTCAAAATCTCGCCCAAATTTTTTAAATCAAGTCCTTCTGCCATTCTGCTCAGGTGCTTGTACCAACGTGGGCACTTCACTCTGTCAGGGTCTAAATCCCTTTTGCTGTCTGAACCACACAGGAGCAGAATGACGCTAGGTCCCAATACCCTTCTCAGAACCAACCCTGCTAGGTCTTTTAGTATTCCATTGCAGGTAAGTTCTAAGGGGGAAAAGGGGTTGGGGACAGAGAAGAGACTGCTCCAATATTCTGCCTGTTCAGCTACGTCTTCTTCTTCTTACTGGACTGCAACATTAACATGTAAAAAACCTTTATTTATTGTGCCTTTTAACTTACTGTTTTTTCTATGGTGTATAAATAACTTATCTTACCAGAATGTTTACTGAAGCTTACTTCTCTTCTACTTCTCATGTATTGTTTGCTAGGTTGTATGAGAAGTCTTCACTCAGATCTCTTTCCTTTTCGTTCTCAGGTACAATCTGCACTTGATCCTGCTATTCCTTAATGTAAGAAAGATAAGGTAAGTATTTATTTCTGTATTCCTAATTTATGTATTATTTGGGTTTCTCTTTCTTTCTATTAACTCACTGTTAAGAGACTGGAGTGGGCCTTGAACTGGGGTTTCTGTAGTAGGATGACTGGTTTTCTGTCTTTAATTAGTTTTTTAAACAATGCTTCAGAACTTAGGTTAAATGTTAAAAGGAAGCGTTCCTTTTATTCAGGCCTTTGGTTTTTAATGTTTGCTGGAAGCACTGCCATACGTGAGGAGAACATTACTGGAGTTCTCTAACACATGGCATGAGAAAGAAACATGCCGGGCCTTTGACCCTGACTTCACCTTTTAATTAATTCTCAGAAGAGTGAACAAGTTTCAGTCTAAGAAGACACTGCGTGTTGAAAGGTCACGCCTGCGTCTGACAGATTCTGGAACAGCTGAAAAAGACAGCTGATTCAAAAAGCTTTTTATTTAATCTTCTCAGCTAAGGAAAGCAATTACTAAAAAAAGTATTTCCAGTTTTCAAATGAAGGAAAATATATTCTGACTTGTTTCCTTTTTTTCTCTTTAAATAGAAATTTACCTCTGACACAATAACCTTTTCTCACAGAATGTTTTATATTAGCTACAAGTTTAACACTAACCTGATTAGTGAGGGAATGTAGTTCCGACGAAGCTAACCCCGATTTTATCGCAACTACCCTAACTGACTTCCACGACGCTGGGAAAACAGGTGCTCTTCAAATTATTTCTTCAGTGAAGTGCACAGTGGAATGTTGAAGCACACTTCACCTGATGTCATGAAGCCTAAAAGACTAGACTGCTAACAGTGGTGTGCTGTCGCAGTATGTGCATGTTGGCAGCCATCTTGGAGTTCCATCGGTGCCAACAAGCACTCCAGCTTGAGGGATTATCTGACTTTTGGTAAGTTTGT
Organism: Calotriton arnoldi; assembly: GCA_963921515.1. NCBI lineage: Eukaryota > Metazoa > Chordata > Amphibia > Caudata > Salamandridae > Calotriton > Calotriton arnoldi. Next base: position 59,299 of record CAWUFW010012229.1, read on the forward strand.
AGGGGGAAAATGGTAGCCAGCATACAGTTAGAAGGAGGAAACCTCCCGTGAGTCCTGACACTATCCTTACTCAATAAAGGCCTTTCCTTCTGTCCGGAACAACATATAGACTTAGCAGAAACCAAAATAGACATCTACAAGTTCATAAAAAAAGTTAAATTGATGAAATACTTCTCCAACAAAGAACCCAGACAGAGAGAATGTACCACTAATGCTTCAAAGGACAATGTAACAACAGAACAAATAAGTGACAAGCTAATATTTGACTTGATGCATGACCTAAATGATAAAGACATGACAGAGACACAAATTATGGAACAATTGGAATGGGAAACTAATGACCATACACATAGTTCCTTTACACCTAAATCCAAATTTTGTCCCATCCTGACTCCTGGGAATAAAGTGGACATTTTCCATGATGCAGTCATAAATGATCTTGAAAAAATAAAAATAAAAAAGAACAATAAATACAGCAAAGAAAATCTCACAATATTAAAAAGGACAGCCTTGAAAAATGTATCCCAAAATGAATTGATAATTGTGAAGCCGGTGGATAAAGGCGGAAATATTGTGATTTTAAATAAACAGGACTACTTGAAAGAAGCATATAGGCAACTGAATGACTCCAACAACTACATGAAATTGAAATACAATCCTATGGAGTTAATGATGTCCAATTTGAATGTCAAATTAAAAGGATGGCATGACAAAACATTACTGAATGAAGAGGAATACCAATTCTTAACAACTACCCATCCAATTATGCCAACTATATACTTTGTTCCTAAGATTCATAAAACATTAAACAACCCTCCAGAGAGACCAATTGTATCCGGATGTGAATCTATGTTTGAAAGCATTTCAAAATCTGTGGATTAATACATCTTCCCTATGGTTACCACATTATCAACGTATCTCATAGACAGTGGAGAATTTCTCAGAATAATATCTGAGATTGAATGGCAAAATACTTTCTTGCTTGTAACCATTGATGTAATCTCCCTATGCACCTCAATTCAACATGAAACAGGACTAAATGCAGTGAGATATTTTCTCAAACAAAGAAACATCAGAGAAACCAAGCATTCAACCACGATCTTGGAAATGATTAACATGTGCCTACACAATAATATATTTTTCTTTAATCATCAACTATACCAACAAACTTGCGGAACTGCAATGGGACTTTCCTTCTCCCCCAGCTATGCGAATTTGACCATGGGCTGGTGGGAGAGGGAAATTGTATGGAATTACATATACGAACAACATCTATCAAAAATAGTGATCTGGCTGCGATATATAGATGACTTATTCCTAATAAGGAATGGGACAAAACAAGAATTTGAACAATATTTCAAAGCCATCAATTGTAACGATCACAACTTGAAATTCACATACATCAGTGAAAAAGAATTTGAGTTTCTGAATATTAGAGTAAATGTCAAAAAACAAAAATTGTAAATGACCATGTACAGAAAGCCGAATGCAACCAACAGTGTGCTACATGTTACCAGTTTCCATCAGAAGCATCTCATATGGAGAATTCCTACGAACCATAAGAAATTGCTCAGAAGAAGAAGACACTGGAACTCAGATTCAAAAAGTGAAAACAAGATTTTATCAGCGCAAATATCCAACATCTTATATTGAACAAGATGCCAAAAGAACAAAAGTCAGAACAAGACAACAAATACTTATGGAGAAATCAGATAAAAAGAGTATAAAAGAAGAAACAATCAGAATGATAACAACATTTAATAAGGAACATCAACTGACATTTAAGATTTTACAGAAGCATTGGAATATTTTGACAAGTGACAATGAAATTTCAAAAGCAGTAGGTAATAAACCTAAAAAAACATACAGAAAAGTTTGCTCCCTCAAAGATCGATTAGTAAGAAGCCACTTTTCAAACCAACAACCAGAAAGTTGGTTACAATAACAAAGCAAAGGTTTCTCCAAATGCAATAACTGCAAGTTGAGCAGGATTGAAAAAAACATGAGGAACATTAAAGATCCAGAAGGAAAATAAATCTTAATTGAACATAAAATAACATATAACACACAATTTGTGGTGTATGTCATCGAGTGTATGTGTGGTCTAAAATACGTGGAAAGCATAATTTGCCCGATGAAGAAGAGAAAACTAGAACACATACAGGCTGTTCAACACAAAGACACAAGCTATGCAATTGCAAAACCTCATGTCCAACATCATGCCAATAATTGGAAAACCTTGATATTATGGAGTGGCACAAGTTCCTAAAAATGAGAGCGGTGAGGACAGAACATTACAATTACGAAGACTGGAGAGCAAATATATTATAAGACTACGTACAAAAATACCATTTGGTCTGAGCGCAGATGAAGAACTATATGTGCACTTATAATATAAAGGACATTTACTGGAAATGTGTAATAATTTACAATGACAGAAATGCGATTGTCCCAGTGTTGACTAGAAATACAAATAGAGGTATGCAAATCAAAATAGCTATCAGGGATTAACACACATTTCTAGAATTGAGCAAACTATTTTTGACATAGGACAGAGTAGAATTAAGTGGAGCAACATTAAAATTTAAAAAAAGAGGTACATGAAATAAAAAGGCACTTAGCCACTTATGTACAACCTTATGTAGTTCCCATAATGTTTAGCTCCATCAAAGAAATTTTCTCAAACAAACAAAACTGTCCACTTGGGCACTCAGCCCAGTAGTCGTAGAACATCACAAAACACATCAAAAGTAACAAATGATGCATGTGTGTATGAAATCACTGAAACATAGTAATCACTGAGCTACGTAAATGATATATGTGAACCATTCTATCATAATTTTGCCTATTATGTAATAAATATCTCAGTAGTCGAAAGTTGTTATGGAACCATATGTACATGTAACTACATTTCCCAGAATGCCCCATAATAGGCAAGACGGGCAATTTGTATAAAAATTGACATAAACAATGCTTGGATGAGTTGAAACGCGTAGGTGTTTGCTACGTATAAATAAATAGAACTGGAATTCTTACCGGAGACTGGAGTGCAGTGTTACTTTCCTCTATCTGTGAAAGTGGATGTGCAATATATATATATATATTCACTGAAAAAACCATTGGTTTCAGGGGCGTTATAGTTAGTTGGACATTTCACTCGTACAATACCATAGAAATTCCCCGTTATAGTTAGTTCAGCTAACTATAACTCATGCGCACCCGCAATGCACTGCTGATGACGTCACATATTACATCACTCATGACATGGTCAGTGACATCACTCATGACATCACTGATGACATCTCAAATGACATCACTGATGACATCATCCAGTGAATGTGTGTTTTTCTGAAAATTAAATATGTTTTATATATGTATATCTCAAGGTCGATGGAAGAATAAATGGGTATATAAGTGCCTAAATGGATGATTTTTTTGTAAAATTGATTGTATAACTGACTGATTAAGTGTATCTTAGTGAATACATGGGTTAGTGAGTAATGTTTAAAGATGAAAATATCTGTATCAGTCTCTCACTTTGTGTATAAGTGGCTGCATGGGTTGGTGAGTAGCTACATGAGTGTCTATATGGGTTATTAGTTGTTTTTTTTAGTATCAGTATGAGTGTCTGAGTGTCTGTATGGTTCGGTGGGGGTATTACTTAGTGCATAGATGCATGAATGAGTGACTCACTGTTTGTATGTGTTGAAGACAGCATGTGTGCAGGACTGTATAGGTGGATGAGTGTTTGTATGGGTGTGTTAGTGAGTGAATGACTGTCTCAATAGTGTCTTTATGAGTAACTACATATGTTTTAAACTAGTATATGTGAGTATTGGTGTATATAAGTGAGTATATGTGAGAGTGAGAGATTGGAAGAGTTCCTGTACAAATAAGTAGGTGTTTCTATAAGTGATTGTTTAAGAGAGTAAGTATGTGTAAATTTCTGTAGATGTAAGTGTGGTAGTGTGTGTATAACTGTATATGCAAGTAAATGGATGTTTGATACTTTGTTTGCATGTGTGACTATGTGTGTGAGTAACTCTAAGGATGAGTGGTGGTGTGTAACAGGATGTATAGGTGTATGAGTACATATGATGAGTGAGTACATGTATGAGTGACTGTATAGGGACTGTTGGTGAATGAGTGGATGTGTGTGTAGATCTTGGAATTACTGAATAGGTGTGTTGTAACTGGTATTGGTATGTCCATTGTTTTGAAAATGTCAGTTTGTATTTTTGAGTGTGTGTATCAAAGGTTATATTAGGGTGAGAGGAGGTCTGCCACTCTATCACAAGGATGATGTCATCAGTGATGTCATCAGTGATGTCATTTGAGATGTCATCAGTGATGTCATGAGTGATGTCACTGACCATGTCATGAGTGATGTAATATGTGACGTCATCAGCAGTGCATTGTGGGCGCGCGAGTTATAGTTAGCTGAACTAACTATAACGGGGGAATTTCAATGGTTTTGTACGAGTGAAATGTCCAACTAACTATAATGCCCCTGAAACCTATGGTTTTTTCAGTGAATTTCTAAGGTTTTTTAAATGCTAATTTCTAACTATAACGTGCCTGAAACCTATGGTTTTTTCAGTGAATTTCTAAGGTTTTTTAAATGCTAATTTCTAACTATAACGTGCCTGAAACCTATGGTTTTTTCAGTGAATATATATATATTTATTATACTATGTATACATGTGAAAATGTCTCGGTCCGCCTGTTTGCCTCGGTGGCACGGAAAAAATGGGTGGAACTGACGTCAGCACGCCGACGAGGTCCTCTTATGGCTCCGATGACGTCATACGGTGTCGCGAGCGGAGCCGTGCTATTATGACGTCCTCGTTGACGTGGGAGAGCTAGGAAAGAATTTCCGTGGAATGCTGGTGCAGGGGATATGTTTATGTTGCCACTCCAGAAACCAAAACCAGTGATCAGAGGACAGAGGCCCTGCAGATGGCACACGAGGTGGGGTGCCCAGTCATGTGCACCGGCGGGGCAGCAAAGTGACAAGCACCACAACCCACAAAAAAGGTAACAAGGGCACTGAATAACACAGGATCTTCTCTTTGTATCTGGCAGGAACAACAAAGTTAAAATGCCCTAGTACCAAAATTTAGAATTAGTGCTACAACGGTCTTCAAGAGGACCTGCGATGCCGCTTCTGCCTCCCATACCCTGGAGGCGGCACATGGGTCACGCGGTACGGTCATACTGCGGTGGGACGCACACTCGTTGACCTCTCATAGCACTGCTCCACACTTCAGGGAGGACGCTTTCCATTAGCTATGTTTTCTGATGACGTTTTTCGCCGGCCCCGTCCAACAACAGGACTCCTTTAGATCCAAACAGACTCTTTCACTCTCTCACCGGAAGTGAAACCAGGCCACGTGGCCACTTTCACAATACAACAGCCGGGAATGCACTTTTCGGTACAAAAACCACATTCCTTCCTCCTAATTAATCAAATAAACGTCTCACTGAAGAACAGGGGCCAGCTTCGATCGGTAAGCAGCCGTTACAACAACTTTTTTACTTCGCGATACCATTACAACGCATGCATTACCACGCATGCGTTGTACATTGCGAAGTCATTACTACGCATTTTTTTAGAACGCATGGTCATTTACCACTCATGCCTTTACAACGAATTTTGTTGTAAAGGTATGTATGGTAAATGACCATGCGTTCTAAAAAACATGTAGATGATCCACGTCGTTGTAAGGAAACAGAGGCTGTTCCGTTTCCTCACAATGACATGCACCGCCCCTCAGAGACGATGTGAAGCACGAACCACGAGGAGAGAGGAACCACGAGGAGTGAGAGGTAAGGGGGATTGGGCATGGGGTGGGGGTTTCTTTTCTAGGGTTTAGGGTAGTGCAGTGGTGTTTGGGTGGTGTAGGGGGTCATGCTGGGGGTAGTGTTTTGGGGTTTAGGGTAGTGCAGTGGTGTTTGGGTAGAGTAGGGGGTCGTGCTGGGGGTAGTGTTTTAGGGTTTAGGGTTTTTGCCACACCGCGGGCCGGAGGAGGGAGCCCCGGATGCCTTGGGAGGTGTTGTCCGGCCATAGCCCATCTGGTCCCCGGCAGAGTACCGCCAGCCCGGGAGGGGTGTCCCGGCATACCCTGCCCCTAGTAATCCGGAGGAAGGCTACCCCGCTTTCTGGGAATCCGTGCGCACCGCAAGGCTCAGGGGACCCTGGGCGTGAACATGCCCGACCTCCTGGAGCCCTGGCTGGGGTCCGGGAGGCAAATGAGCCCTCATCGGGACTTCCAGGGCAGCCCGGCCATCTGGTCGCCCCATTGGAAAGCATTGCGTGCGACCAGATGGCTGGGGTCGAAAGGACTCCCATCTGCCCGCCCCGAGCAGAGCCGAGCCGAGCCTTCACGGTAGGGCTCCCGCCTGCCCACGCAGGGCTCAGGGGCTCCGCGTCCCGGGGGCTCGGGGACCCCGGCTGGGCCTCAGGCACGGGGAGGACCATGGGAGCTCTCGGGCCCGGGCGCCCGGGGAGGACTGCCCGGGACCCATGGAGCCCGTCCCGGGCACCTTGCCACACCGTGGGCCGGAGGAGGGAGCCCCGGATGCCTGTGCAAACTCGGAGAAAAAGGACCATCGGGAAGGGGCTGAGAGGCAGGTGCATACTCTGGCCCCTGGGGGCCCCGGCGGGCAGGCCCCGGTGCTGCCTTCCCCATCTCAGCATCCCCGGACCTCACGGAGGTCTGACTGAGCAAACTCGGAGGAAAAAGGACCATCGGGTGGGGGCTGAGAGGCAGGTACGTACCCGGGCCCCTAGGGGCCCCGGCAGGCGGGCCCGGGTGCTGCCTTCCCCCGTCTCAGCATCCCCGGGCCTCACGGAGGCCTGACTGAGCAAACTCAGAGAAAAAGGACCATAGGGAAGGGGCTGAGAGGCAGGTGCGTCCCCAGGCCCCTGGGGGCCCCAGCGGGCGGGCCCGGGTGCTGCCTTCCCCTGTTTCAGAATCGCCGGAACTCACGGAGGTCTGACTGACCCTCTCCCTAGTAATCCGGAGGAAAAACACCCCCTTTCTTGTAATCCGTGCACACGAGGTGACAGAGGGGACCCAAGGCGCAAAAGTACCCGACCTCCTGGAGCCCTCGCTGGGATCGGGGAGGCAAATGAGCCCTCATCGGGACTTCCAGGGAAGCCCGGCCATCTGGTCACCCCATAGGAAAGCATTGGGTGCGACCAGATGGCCGAGGAAAAGGTGCGACCAGATGGCCGGGCATGAAAGGGAAGCCATCTGGCCGCTCTGTGCCCCAACGAAAGAGTGAGTGGGCGCCGGGGCATGGGGGACCGGAGGCCCAGGGCCCCAGCTGGGCCCCAGCCATGGGGGCTGCGAGGGGGGGAGCTGACGGGCCCTCCGACCCAGGGCCCGCAGACACCTCGACAAGCATGCGAAGCGGGGGAGGTCTGCACGGGACCGACGGACCCCCCCGGCCCGGGCCCTTGGCATAGAGGCAAGGGCCCGGGCCTGGAGCACACGACCCGGGGCCCGGAGGGGCTCCTGGACCCAGCCGGGGCCCCTGGACACAGCCGGGGCCCCCGGGCCCAGAGGCGCAGGGGAAGCCTCCCTGGGACCACGGGACCCCCGTCCCGGGCACCATGCCACGCGGCAGGACTGAGGACGGAGCCCAGGGTGGGGAGGCTGCCCTCCCCGGGGCCCTCAGGGGCCCCGGACGGAGCTCCTGAACCCAGCCAAGCGAGGGGGGCTCCCCGGGCACAACGGAACCCCGTCTCGGACCTTTGGCATAGCGTCATGCCGGGGGACAGGGCCCAGGCCTGGAGCACCTGACCCGGGGCCCGGAGGGGCCCCTGGACCCAGCCGGGGCCCCTGGAACCAGCCGGGGCTCCCGGGCCCAGAAGCGCAGTTGAAGCCACCACGGGACTCCGTCCCGGGCACCCTGACACGCGGCAGGACAGGACGGAGCCCGGGGTGGGGAGGCCGCCCTCCCCGGGGCCCTCAGGGGTCCCGGACGGAGCTCCAGAACCCAGCCAAGCGAGGGGGGCTCCCCGGGCACAACGGAACGCCGTCTCGGACCTTTGGCATAGCGTCATGCCGGGGGACAGGGCCCAGGGCTGGAGCACCTGACCCGGGGCCCACAGGGGCCCCTGGACCCAGCCGGGGCTCCCGGGCCCAGAGGCGCAGGGGAAGCCTCCCAGGGACCACGGGACCTCATCCCAGGCCCCCTGCCACGCGGCAGGACCCAGGACGGAGCCCGGGGTGTGGGGCCACCCTCCCCCGGGCCCTCAGGGGCCCCGGACGGAGCTCCTGAACCCAGCCAAGCGAGGGGGCTCCCCTGGCACGACGGAAGCCCGTCTCGGACCTTTGGCATAGCTGCAGGCCGGGGGACGGGGCCCAGGGCTGGAGCACCCGACCCGGGGCCCGGAGGGGCCCCTGGACCCAGCCGGGGCTCCCGGGCCCAAAGGCGCAGGAGAAGCCTCTCCGGGCCCACGGGACCCTGTCCCGGTCACCCTGCCATGCGGCAGGACCGAGGACGGAGCCCAGGGTGGGGAGGCCGCCCTCCCCAGGGCCCCTGGGAGCCCCTGAACCCAGCCGAGCAGGGGGAGGCTCCCCAGGCCCACAGGACCCCGTCCCGGGCATCCTGCCACACGGCTGGCCCGGGGACGGACCCCAGGCTGGGGCAGCATCCTGGCCTGTCCAGCTGAGGACCGCTAGGCCGAGAGGGGTTCCGGCGTGCCCTGTCCCTAGTAATCCGGAGGAAGGCCACCCTCCTTTCTGGTAACCCGTGTGCATCGCGAGACTGAGGGGACCCTGGGAACGGATGCACCCGACGTCCTGGAGCCCTGGCTGGGATTGGGGAGGCAAATGAGCCCTCATCGGGACTTCCAGGCCGATTGGAAAGCATTGCGTGCGACCAGATGGCTGAGGGGATAGGAGCGACCAGATGGCCGGGACCGAAAGGACGCCCATCTGCCCACCCCCGAGCCTTTGCGGTAGGGCTCCTGCCTGCCCTTGCAGGGTTCGGGGGCTCCGCTTCCCGGGTGCTCGGGGACCCCGGCCGGGCCTTAGGCACGGGGAGGCCAGCCGGAGCTCTCGGGCCCGGACGCCCGGGGGAGGACTGCCCAGGACCCGTGGAGCCCGTCCTGGGCACTTTGCCACACCGCGGGCCGGAGGAGGGAGCCCCGGATGCCTTGGGAGGTGTTGTCCGGCCATAGCCCATCTGGTCCCCGGCAGAGTACCGCCAGCCCGGGAGGGGTGTCCCGGCATACCCTGCCCCTAGTAATCCGGAGGAAGGCTACCCCGCTTTCTGGGAATCCGTGCACACCGCAAGGCTCAGGGGACCCTGGGCGCGAACATGCCCGACCTCCTGGAGCCCTGGCTGGGGTCCGGGAGGCAAATGAGCCCTCATCGGGACTTCCAGGGCAGCCCGGCCATCTGGTCGCCCCATTGGAAAGCATTGCGTGCGACCAGATGGCTGGGGTCGAAAGGACTCCCATCTGCCCGCCCCGAGCAGAGCCGAGCCGAGCCTTCACGGTAGGGCTCCCGCCTGCCCACGCAGGGCTCAGGGGCTCCGCGTCCCGGGGGGCTCGGGGACCCCGGCTGGGCCTCAGGCACGGGGAGGACCATGGGAGCTCTCGGGCCCGGGCGCCCGGGGGAGGACTGCCCGGGACCCATGGAGCCCGTCCCGGGCACCTTGCCACACCGTGGGCCGGAGGAGGGAGCCCCGGATGCCTCGGGAGGTGTTGTCCGGGCATAGCCCATCTGGTCCCCGGCAGAGTACCGCCAGCCCGGGAGGGGTGTCCCGGCATACCCTGCCCCTAGTAATCCGGAGGAAGGCTACCCCGCTTTCTGGGAATCCGTGCGCACCGCAAGGCTCAGGGGACCCTGGGCGCGAACATGCCCGACCTCCTGGAGCCCTGGCTGGGGTCCGGGAGGCAAATGAGCCCTCATCGGGACTTCCAGGGCAGCCCGGCCATCTGGTCGCCCCATTGGAAAGCATTGCGTGCGACCAGATGGCCGAGGGGAGAGGTGCGACCAGATGGCCGGGACCGAAAGGACTGCCATCTGCCCGCCCTGAGCCGAGCCATAGCGGTAGGGCTCCCGCATGCCCTTGCAGGTCTCCGGGGCTCTGCACCAGGGACCCTTGTCCCGGGCAGATGGACACTTGGCAGGCGGCAGGACGGGGGCTCCCAAACCCCAGGCCCTGACCGAAACGCAGTCCCCGGGACCGGTCCGTGCTTCTCATCCCAGCCAGGCCGGGGAGATCGGGGAGCCTGCCCAGGCACGAGGGACCCCTGTCCCGGGCACACGGACCCTCAGGACGTGCGCTCGTTTTCCACACATTTTTTCCAAAGTTCTGCGTAGTGGCGCTACGCCAACTACGCCCAGCCCTACCCGAGACTTTCAGGGTAGGAGCGGACCGGAGCGCCCCACAAAGTTTGAAAATTTCACGAAGATACGTCAACCGGCAAGAGAGTTATTTCAAATAGAATGTCGCGGATTTCCTATGGAAAATAGGTCCTAACTATAACTATCTACTGGCGACCGCCAGTAGATAATATATATATATATATATATATATATATATATATATATATATATATATATTCACTGAAAAAACCATAGGCTTCAGGGACATTATAGTTAGAAATTATCATTTAAAAGACCATAGAAATTCACTGAAAAAACCACAGGTTTCAGGGACGTTATAGTTAGTTGGACATTTCACTTGTACAAAACCAGAGAAATTCGGCTGTTATAGTTAGTTGAGCTAAGTATAACTCGCGCCCCCGCAATGCACTGCTGATAATATCACATATTACATCACTGATGACATGTTCAGTGACATCACTGATGACATCTCAAATGACATCACTGATGACATCGCTGATGACATCATCCAGAGACTGTGTGTTTCTGTAAAGTTTAAATATGTTTTATGTATATATATAGGCCAAGGTGTATTGAAGAATGAGTGGGTGTATGACTGTCTGAATGGATGATTTAGTAGGTACATGACTGACTGTATAAGTGAGTGATTAAACGTGTCTTAATGAATGCATGGGTTAGTGACTAAACTGTGTGAATGTCTGTATCAGTCTGTCTGTTGGTGTGTAAGCGGCTGCATGGGTTGATGAGTAGCTACATGAGTGTCTATATGGGTAAGTGATTGCTTGTCTGAGTATCTGTATGGGTGTCTCAGTGTCTGTGTGGGTTGATGGGGTGTGTGTGACTCACTGCATGGATAAGTGAGTGGGTGATTCACTGAGTGTATGGGTTCAAGAGTGCGTCTCTGAGGGGCTGTATGGGTGGGTGATTGTGTGTATGTCTGTGTTGGTGAGTGAACGGATGTCTCAGTGGTACATGTGTTAGTAACTACATATGTGAAAGGCAGTATATTTGAGTGTTGGAGTATATAAATGACTATTTGTGAGAGTGAGTGATTGTGAGAGTGGCTGTGTGGAAGAGTGTGTGCTTGTGTCAGTGATTGTATAAGAGAATAAGGGCCATATGTATGAAAATCGGAATTTGCGATTCTCAAAATGCGATATTTTGCAAATCGCATTGTGAGAATCGCAAAATACGATGTATCAAGAAAATCGCAATTATTTAGCGATTCGCCTAAATTTGCAGAATAATTCTGAGAATCCCAATTTGCGATTCCTTATTTGCGAAATTCGCTAATAAGGAATCGCAAAATGGGGAATCTGCCATTCAGGTGCAGCTTGATGACATCACAACCAGGAAGTGTGACTTCACAGCTGCACCTGATTGCCAGAAGCACAGTCAGAGCCTGAGGGGAGAGTGGAAGAGCACTGCACTGACATCCAGGGAGGCAAAATGAATCCCCAGGAGAAGGAGAAGGAGAAGGAGGAGGCAGGAAGGAAGAGAAACCCAAATTCAGTGACAGGGAGCAGGAAGTCCTGATAGAGGAGATGGTAGGCAGCCATGAGCTCCTATTTGGGAAAAAGCCCTGAACGTGCCAGAGGCAAGGAAGAGGAAAATCTGGGATGCCATACAGGACAAGGTGAATGCCATAGGTGTAACCCACCGCACTGTGGAGGACCTGCGCAAGCGCTGGTACGATATGCGGCTGAGATCTAAAGAAAAGCTGGCAACCAGGTTGGCTGAGGCGAAGAAGACTGGGGGCGGCACATCCAGTGCTACAGAGTCCACGCCCCAGGAGGAGTTGGTGGAGTCCACCTTGCTATCGGAGAGTGTCAGTGGAGTGGCTGACCTGGACAGCTCCGACCCACCCACCACCAGTCAAGGTAAGATGCATGCCATCTGTCCCCTTCCACTCCACCATAGCACCCACACAGTTATGGGCCCCCAGCAACCAAACAGTTTTTCAACTCCAGTACATGGTGTTGTGTACACCCTGAAATGCATCATGGGAGATGTAGTCACATGCACCAAACAGTGTAGTATTGAGACACAGCAAGGTAGTAACAGTGACAGTGAGTTAGGGAATGCAAAATACAGGCAGACAGGATGTAGGTAATGCAAAAATAAGTAGATTTAACCTCTTACAAAATGAGAATGAGTACACTACAAATATTGTCTGTGCTTCTGTCTTCACAGCACCACTGGCAAGGCAGGAGGGCAGTGTAGGGCATGAGGAGGCAGATGTCACCGATGAGCAGGCAGGGGAGGAGGAGCAGGAGGCACAGACCCCTGAAATCCCTGTTGCATGCAGAAAACGCAACATCGTGCCACCACTACCACAGATGGAGGCAGACCTACAGGGAAGTGGAGACGAATCCCAGGCAGGCCAGGCCCAGCTTACAGTCCCACACAGGCAACAGTCCCCTGACCACCAGAGGGAAGGAGGAGGAAACAGACGCAGGGCAAGGCAGTCCACCAGTGCTGGTGATGAGGAGCAGCAGTCCGTGTTCTCCGGCCTCGAGGGCACTAGGGTGAAGGTGCAGCGGCTGCAAGTAAAATCAATGCGGTCAATGCAGTGTCAGTTCCAAACCCTAAACCATCACATGAGCAACATGAGGGGTGAGATGAGGGAAATGACTGGTGCCATACGTGAACTGTGTGCCGTGCAGAGGAGATCCAACACCCGCATGGACACATACAGCAAGGCGGTCAACCGCCTGTGCACTGTTACGTCCCTGCTGTCACGTAGGTGTGTCAGTATGCAGGTAGAAATGGCACATAACAGCCAGGATATGGCCAAGGTCTTGGTGCAGGTGACACATGCTGTGGAACTGATGCAGGCGGCTGGCTCAGGTGGGACAGGACCCCTGCCCACAGGGGACAGTGAAGACCAATCAAGCCGCAGCATCATTACACCACCAGTACCTGAGGTCAGATGGCGGAGCGTGAGGCAGGGGAGAACCCAGGATGACCCGGGGGAGAGCAGTGGGCACCCAGAGCGAGGTGCAAGCAGCCGTGCACGCAGAAGATAAGGTGGCATCAGGGAAGCATGGCCATGGGTGACTTAACACATTGCTGTGGACTGAAGTGTCTAGGACACCTTTGCATTGTGAATTTAACAGTTGCAAATATCATTCACACACATTAGGTGTGCGTCAGGCTGTGTGCCAGAATTGTACTAGCACCAAATGGAATAAAAACACAGTTGTGCACCAATACATAGCATACTGTCATTATTACTCACCTAGAAATAGTTGTGCGTGATCTCCTGGCGCCTCTGCCGTCCGGCAGCTGCCCCAACACCACCTGCTAGTCCTGCACGAGGAGCCGGTCCCTCCTCATCGGATGACTCTGATTCGCTGAGCTCCACTGGGGTGCCCTTCCTGGTTGCTATGTTGTGCAGCATGGCACATGCGACCACTATCTTGCAGCAGGTCTCCGGGCTGTATTGCAGGGCACCTCCGCTGTTGTGTAGGCACCTAAATCGGCTCTTTAGGATGCCAAAAGTCCTTTCAATCACACTACGGGTCGACCTGTGGGCGTTGTTGTAGCGGCGCTCCGCAGCAGTGGCTGGATTCAAGTAGGGTGTCATGATGAAATCCCTCACTGCATACGCGCTGTCCCCTGCAGGGTGCAAATGAAATGGGTTACACACTGTCATCCCACTCAAGGCCTCAACTGTATGTGTGAATGTTAGCCATTTTATACCTAGCAAGTAGCCCTCACCAAACTCCCCAGCCAAGAGGCGACGGTGTAGCCCACTGTGGCGGAAAATGAATGAATCATGGGTGCTTCCAGGATATTTCGCAACTATGTCGGTGATGACATGGGTGGCATTACAAACTACCTGGATATTCAGGGAATGATAACACTTTCTGTTCCTGTACACATATTCTGTCTGGGAGGGGGGGGACAGGGCGACATGGGTCCCATCAATGCAGCCAATTACATGGGGGAATTGGGCTATCTGATAGAACCCCTGCTTGGTTTGGTCAAGTGCCTGCTGCGTGTTAGGGAAATGGATGTGGTGTTGCAACCTCTGCATCAAGGCATCCAGGAACCTGTGAAAGAGGCGTGACAGGCTACTCTGTGTCACCCCTCCTGCTGCTGCTATCACCCCCTGAAAGCTCCCAGACGCCAGCAGGTGCAGTGAGCACAGGACCTGCACATGGGTGGGGATGGTGCGTGTCCTGCGTGTGGGGTGCTCCAGCATGGGCTTTAGCTCCTCAATGAGATCCATGATGCTGTCTGGGTGCAGCCTGTACTTTTCATGGATCTGCTCCTCTGTTTGCTGGAACAAGGTGATGCGTGCACTGAAGATCCTCTCTTTGCGTCTCCTTCTCTGGCCAGCAGCTCTGATCCTCAGCCTCCTAGCGATGATGTACAGCGCAGCCATTGTGAAAGCCCCTGTTGCATTTTGGGCCAGCTTATATGGGTTGCACCTGGTTACCACCTGCTCTGAGTTGGTGGTAATTGCGAGGTGCTAAATTGCGATTTTGCTAATTCGCAGATAGCGAATTTTTGGTACATCTCATTGCGAATTCGCTATCTGCGATTACGTTATTTGCGAAATTCGCAAATCGCGTACAGCAATATGTGAATTCGCATAAAATATTCGCATAATCGTACTCGCACATTTGTGCGAATCGCTATTTTTGCGATTAGCAATTCTGCGATGCGATTCCGTTTCATACATCGCAAAAGTCATTTTTGCATTTGCAAACACTGAAATTTAGCGATTCGCAGTGTTTGCGATTGCGAAAATGCTTGATACATATGGCCCTATGTATGTGTTAGTATCTGTGTGAATAAGTGAGGTGGTGTGTGTATAACTGTATAGGTGAGTAAATGGGAGTGTGATTGATTCTTTGCATGACTGACTAGCTGTGTAAGTAACTCTATGGGTGAGTGGCGGTGTGTGAGTGTCTGTATAGGTGTATGAGTGCATATGATAATAGCTGTATTGATGAGTGACTGCATGTATGAGTGTCTGTATGGGTGAGTGAGTGGATGTGTGTGTAGACCTAGGAATCAGTGAATGGGTATGTAGTAATTGGTATTGGTGTGTCTATGGTTTCGAGAATGGTAGTCTGTATTTTAGAGTGGGTGTATCAAAGGTTATATTAGGGTGTGAGGAGGTGCATCAGATTATCACGTGGATGATGTCATCAGTGATGTCATTTGAGATGTCATCAGTGATGTCATCAGTGATGTCACTGACCATGTCATGAGTGATGTAATATGTGATGTCATCAGCAGTGCATTGCGGGGGCGTGAGTTATACTTAGCTCAACTAACTATAACAGCTGAATTTCTCTGGTTTTGTATGAGTGAAATGTCCAACTAACTATAACGTCCCTGAAACCTGTGGTTTTTTCAGTGAATTTCTATGGTTTTTTAAATGATAAGTTCTAACTATAACGTCCCTGAAACCTATGTTTTTTTCAGTGAATTTCTAAGATTTTTTAAATGCTAATTTCTTACTATGCCTGCAGAGGTAGGACCTATGTTCCCTCTAAGCTGTGTGCCTGGGTGGCCGCGCACATTGTAATTTTCACCGCGCAGGGGGCCTTAAGGAGCGCGCAAAACAAAGGAATCTCCTGCTGACAGGAGAAGTGCTCTCGATGGCTTGCTAATGAACGTAGAGTAAGTGTCATATTTTTCTTCCTGAAGGTGCGACTCCTCCGCCCCACTATCGCCATTCTCTGAAGAAAACCAAGTAACAAACTGCTTTTGAAACGGCAATAGCAGACAAGATGTACAAACTTTGCAACCATGTTTTTTGCGGGTACTACAATTTTTATATTAAACGCATAAACTTTATTTTGCATGCTTGGATTTAAAAGATGTTGCTACTGCAAAAGCCTCAGCTGTTCCAAGAAAACAGTGTCATGTTCAACTTTTAATTAGGGAGGTAGAGAAATGCTGAGCTGGAAAAAAAATGAGGCCGGTTGAAAATTACTGCCATAAAATAATCTGCATCTCAAACATGCTGTTCTCCACCCTCTAGGAAGGACATTTCCCTACTTATATTTTAAAGGTAAATTAAATAAACCAACTTTGTTGAAAATGTTTCGATATTACATTCTTCCCTGTGTGCACATTTGAAAGCTGCTTTCCCGTTCTTTTAAACATGTGTGATTTCTCCAAATTGCTCTTAATAATACAGTTCCTGTCTGGGACTGGCAGGCGTGCAGCAGAGGTTACTACAAGCAACTCGTGAAAAGAAATCACATAAAACAAATACTCAAAAGACAGTTAGCAATACCATGATTGCTGAACGGGAGCAGAAGTAAATCTAAGCTGAAGTTATGTGTACCACTGATTTGGGTAATAAGCATTTGTAATATAGCACCAACAAACCCTTGGATAAAAGTGTATTTCACAAATACATGTATGATTCCCTATCTGGTACACATTTTCTCCAAAACATTGGCATACAGTCTGATGCGCTTTGAACCTTCATTCTCTCCATTCCTTCTTCCCACTAGTTTATTTGTTTCTCCCGCTTCATGGAGGAGACCATTCTTGATGCAGACAGCACTGCGTTATATTTTAGGGCGCCTGGGTTACAGAGTGACGTTGGTCTAGGAATGGGATTCTGCACTGGACTAAAGTGACGATGCTGAAGGAGTGGTGGGTCCAGTCTGCACAAGTCATGATGCAAGGGGGCAGAATTCCAATTATATCGGAAGTCAAAAAATGAGAAGAGGATGGGCTAGATTCAGCTTGAAAAATTCAGAGGGTTGCCAGAAAGGAGGTCCTAGAAAGAGTCCTAAATTGCTTTATATCAAAACAAATGATAGCCATGTGTGCAGTACTACTCCAAGAAGCCACATTAGTAATTCAAAGCACCTATTTCTTTACAGTACAATGTAGAAA
The DNA here is from genome assembly GCA_963921515.1 of Calotriton arnoldi. NCBI lineage: Eukaryota > Metazoa > Chordata > Amphibia > Caudata > Salamandridae > Calotriton > Calotriton arnoldi. Next base: position 76,551 of record CAWUFW010012229.1, read on the forward strand.
AACATACATTTTTAAAAGACAAGGAACACCATTGTTGATTACACGAGTGGGCAGTCCAGTTAATTGACACCCGTTTTGCCTTTGTATATGTTTCAGTGCAAAAGTTAGAGGGGTGCTAACACCACAGAGAGGATCCGAGGCTTACCGCCTAGACTGCTCTCTCCAAATTCATTCAAGTCTACTTTTGAGCAGTGCTTGAATTGAAATCACATAGGCATTACAATTTCATGTTATCTCTTTCCATCTCTCATCAGTTCAGGCAGTTTTTAATCTGATGGGACTACATGTGTAACTCCCAAAAGACTCTCAGCTTTCGGTGCAGCACATGGTGAAGAAGTCTGCCACTGGTGGGGCACAAACCATACAATATGCTGGAGCAGCTAGGAATTCATCAGAATCTGAAAAACACACCTTTAATCTACTCTGAAAAGGGCTTCAAAGTTATAATGTAACAATTCACGCTTTACAAAATAGGCACATGCTCCACATATTTACTCAGTATTGTGCTGTGCACTGCTAATTAATTGTAGTGGGGTAGTTCTTAAACTGCTGAGCTAGGAAGACACTTTTTTCTGCACAGCAGTCTCTCTCAATAAATACTGTTTCAATCCAGTTATTTTTCTGTTAACTGCTGTCTTTCCTGGTCACCAACTCTGAGCAGCATTCTCTTCTTTGCACAGCTGTGTCCCATTGTTACAGCTATATCAGATCTTCTTACCTCTCTCTCACTGCTACTTCTCTGGCATGGTTTATTTTGTTGTGGTCTTATTCTCTTTGTGCAACAGTCCCTCTCAATTAAGGCTCTCTTATCTTCATTTGCCCCATCACTGTAGTCTACTGAAACAGTTATATACCCTGGGCAGGCTCTTTTCTTCTCTGCACAGCTCTCTTGGTCCCAATTCCTTATTTTACCGGTGTCCTCCCTGCACAGTCTCTTTTTTTTGTAATGTTATCTTCACATATTTTGCTAGGTTTGCTTCTAATTACCTGCTTGCCTCACTGATGTTGTCCTCATTACTGCCTATAATATAAAAGATGCTCTATACTTTCATTCACTTACAAGGATTGTATTTTGTCTCTTAATTCCAAATCTCCTGCACCCATCTAAGTCTAACAAGGAAGAGGAAAGGGGTGAGATTGAATTCTCCTTGGCAGCTCTCCTCCTACTCCTACAGGTTGGGCTTTGCAGGAGCTGTTCTGTGTCTAGTCCTACCCAATGTCTTTGACTTGGTGCATGGTGAGTTGTATGCCTCTGTTAGTACAGGGATATGAGTATGTCTGTATTAGTGTAGGGTGAAAGTTGTTCCTTTGCGCAACTGAGCAGTGTGCATGTTGAGGGCAAGATGAGCAGTATACCAGTTTGAGTGTAGGGTGAGGGATGCAGCTTTGTGAATTTACAGTGAGTGCAGGGTTAGTGATGTCTATAGTACATGCAGGAAGGAGTGAGAGTCATCATACGTGCATAGTGAAGTGTTTGGATAAGTGCAAGGTGAACTGTGTGAATGTAGGGTCAGCAGTGTACCTGTGTGAGAAGGAGGAAGTGTTCAGTCTGTGCAGGGTGAGCAAAGCGCATTTTGAGTGCAGGTTGAATAGTGTGTATTGTGAGTGCAGTGTTGGGGTGTGGCTTTATGATTATACACTGAGTAGTTTGCCTGAATGAGTACAGTGTGAGTAATGTGAGGGCAGAGTGAGTGATGTGCATAGGGAGATCAAGGTGAAAGGATTGTTTGCAGAGCGTAGACTGAGTGGTGTGTCTGTCTGAATGTATTGTGACTCATGTGTCTGTGTGAGTGTGGAATAAGCAGTATGTCAGTGTGTGTGTGCAGTGAATAATGTGCGTGAATGCAGAATTTATGTGTGTTTATGAGTGCATCTGATTACGGGGTAAGCAAAGTGCCTGAATGTAGGGTGAGCAATGTGTCTGTGTGAATGCTGGGTAAGCGGTGAGTCTTTATAAGTCTAGGATGAGGAGTGTGCTGTGTGAGTGCAGGGTGAGTATGTGCCTGAGTGCAAGTTTTTAGCTGTATTGTGGGTGCAGGATGAAGGGTATACTTTTGTAAGTGCAGGGTGCACACATTGCCAATCCTTGTTAGATAATTTAGCAGGAAAATGTGCTTTCAAGGAACTCTCTAACTTTTTAATGTTTGAGGAGGTGTCCTTTCAAATCTCACTAGAAAGTAGTATAATTTTTGCTAATATCACTCAGTTGTGCACACAAACAAGATATGTGTACACACAAACAGGTCACTGCCGCACAGAGGCAAAAATAATTAGAGGGAACACTGGGTAGGACATGTGCAGAAAGAGGAAGAAAGGCACAGAAAGAAGCAAGAGAAATGCAGAAAGAGGCAACAGAAGTCCAGAAAGAGGAAGAAAGGTGCAGAAAGAAGCAATGAGATATGCAGAAAGAACCAGCTGAGGTGCAGAAAGAGGCCTTGTTGCAAAGTCATCCTGTGCCCTGCCCCCCCCCAAGTTTTTGCTGACTGGTACTGGTGGTAACTGACTCTGACTGACCCTGGGCTCTGCTTAACCAGGCCCGGAGCCAGTGCTATGCCGAAAGACACTTAGAATACAGTGAAAACACCTACATACACTAGGGTACACTATGGGTTGGGGTACCCCTATGATTGGCATGACCTCCCCTGTAAGGCCCTAGTACATAATAGGGCAGGGGGATTAAAACTACCTCTAAGTTGCTAGCATATAATAAGGCCTGGCCAGCAGCCCTTTTCTGTACTTGCATGTGTGCACTGCTGAGTCTGAGGTCAGTTTAAAAGTAGCGCTGTGTGTGCAGAAAGAGGCAAGAGAGGTGCAGAAAGAAGAGGCAAGAGAGGTGCAGAAAGAAGCAACAGAAGTGCAGAAAGAAGCTAGAGAAGTACAGAAAGAAGCAACAGAGGTGCAGAAAGAGGCAAGAGGGGTACAGAAAGAGGCAAGAGAAGTGCAGAAAGAAGCAACAGAGGTGCAGAAGGAGGCAAGAGAAGCGCAGAAAGAGGCAATATAGTTGCAGACACAGGCAAAAGAGGTGCAGAAAGAAGCAAGAACACTGCAGAAAGAACCAACAGAGGTGCAGAAGGAGGCAAGAGGGTTGCAGAAAGAGGCAAGAGGGGTGCAGAAATTTGCAAGAGAGGTGCAGAAAGAAACAAGAGCAGTGCAGAAAGAAATAAAAGAGGTGCAGAAGGAGGCAAGAGGGGTACAGAAAGAGGCAAAAGAAGTGCATAAACAAGCAAAAGAGGAGCGGAAAGAGGCAAGAGGGGTACAGAAAGTGGCAAGAGAGGTACAGAAAGAGGCAAGAGAGGTGCACAAAGAGGGAAGAAGGGTGCAGAAAGAGGCAAGTGGGGTGCAGAAAGAAGCAATAGAGGTGTAGAAAGAAGCAAGAGAAGTGCAGAAAGAAACAACAGAGGTGCAGAAAGAAGCAAGAGCAGTGCAGAAAGAACCAACAGAGATGCAGAAAGGCAAGAGGGGTGCAGAAACAGGCAAGAGGGGTGCAGAAAGAGGCAAGAGAAGTGCAGAAGGAAGCAACAAAGGTGCAGAAAGAGGCAAGAAAAGTACAGAAAGAGGCAAGACAGTTGCAGAAAAAGGCAAAAGAGGTGCACAAAGAGGGAACAGGGGTGCACACAGAGGCAAGAGAGGTACAGAAAGAACCAGCAGAGGTGCAGAAAGAGGCGAGAGGGGTACATAAATGTGCAAGAGAGTAGCAGATAGAAGCAAGAGCAGTGCAGAAAGAAGCAACAGAGGTGCAGAAAGAGGCAAGGGGGGTGCATAAAGAGGCAAGAGAAGTGCAGAAAAAAAGCAAAAGAGGTGCAGAAAGAGGCATGAGGGGAGCAGAAAGAGGCAAGAGAGGTGCACACAGAGGCATGAGGGGTACAGAAATTTGCCAGAGAGGTGCAGAAAGAAGCAAGTGAAGTGCAGAAAAAAGCAACAGAGGTGCAGACAGAGGCAAGAGGGGTGCTGAAAGAAGCAAGAGAAGTGCAGAAAAAAGGAACAGAGGTGCAGAAAGAGGCAAGAAGGGTGCAGAAAGAGGCAAGAGGGTGCAGAAATATACAAGACAGGTGCATAAATAAGCAACAGAGGTGCAGAAAGAGACAAGAGAACTGTAGAAAGAGGCAAGAGAGTTGCAGAAACAGGCAATAAATGTGCTGAAAGAGGGAACAGGGGTGCAGAAAGAGGCAAGAGAGGTGCAGAAAGAGGGAAGAGAGGTGTAGAAAGAGGGAAGAAGGGTGCAAAAAGAGGCAAGAGGGGTGAGGAAAGAAGCAACAGAAGTGCAGAAAGAAGCAAAGGAAGTGCAGAAAGAAGCAACAGAGGTGCAGAAAGAGGCAAGAGGGGTGCAGAAAGAGGAAGGGAAGTGCAAAAAATAAGCAACAGAGGTGCAGAAGGAGGCAAGAGAAGAGCAGAAAGAGGCAAGAGAGTTTCAGAATCAGGCAAAAGAGGTGCAGAAAGAAGCAAAAGCAGTGCAGAAAGAACCAACAGAGGTGCAGAAGGAGGCAAGAGGGGTGCAGAAAGATGCAAGAGTGGTACAGAAATTTGCAAGAGAGGTGCAGAAAGAAGCAAGAGCTGTGCAGTAAGAAACAACAGAGGTACAGAAAGAGGCAAGAGCAGTGCAGAAATAACCAAGAGACATGCAGGAAAAGGGAAGAGGGGTGCAGAAAGAGGCACAAGTGGTGAAGAAATAAGGAAGAGAAGTGCAGAAAGAAGCAACAGAGGTGCTGAAAGAGGCAAGAGGGATGCAGAAAGAGGAGAGCAACGTGCAGAAAGAAGCAAAAGAGTTGCAGAAAGAGGCAAGAGAGGGGCAGAAAAAGGCAGGAGATGTGCAGAAAAATGGAAGAAGGGTGCAGAAAGAGGCAAGTGAGGTGCAGAAGGAGGTAAGATAACTGCAGAAAGAGGCAAGAGAGTTGCAGAAACAGGCAAAAGGGGTGCAGAAAGAGGGAACAGACATGCAGAAAGAGGGAGGAAGGGTACAGAAAGAGGCAAGAGGGATACAGAAATTTGCAACAGAGGTGCAAAAAGAAGCAAGAGCAGTGCAGAAAGAACCAACATAGGTGCAGAAAGAGGCAAGAGTGGTACAAAAAGAGGCAAAAAAAGTGCAGAAAGAAGCAAAAGAGGTGCAGAAAGAGGCAAGAGAGGTACAGAAAGAGGGAAGAGGGGTACAGAAAGAGGCAAGAGGTGTATAGAAAGAGGTTGGAGAGGTACACAGAGACAAGAGGGGGTACAGAAAGAGGCAGGAGGGGTACAGAAAGAGGCAAGAGAGGTGCAGAAAGAAGCAACAGAGGTACAGAAAGAGGCAAGAGAGGTGCAGAAACAGGCAGGAAATGTGCACAAAGAGGCAACAGGGGTGCAGAAAGAGGGAAGAGGGGTGGAGAAAGAGGTAAGGGGGTGTAGAAAGAAGCAAGAGAGCTGTAGAAAGAAACAAAAGAAGTGCAGAAAGGAGAAACAGAGGTACGGAGAGAGTCAAGAAAGGTGCAGAAAGAGGGGAAAGGGGTGCAGAAAGAGGCACGAGGGGTGCAGAAAGAAGCAAGGGCAGTGCAGAAAGAAGCAACAGAGGTGCAGAAAGAGGGGTACAGAAAGAGGCAAGAGAAGGGATGCAAAAAAGGGAAGAAGGGTGCAGAAACAAGCAAGAGAGGTGCAGAAAGAGGGGTGCAGAAAGAGGCAAGAGGGGTACAGAAAGAAGCAAATGAGGTGCAGAAAGAGGCAACAGAGGTGCAGAAAGACGCAAGAGAAGTGCAGAAAGAAGGAACAGAGGTGCAGAAAGAGGCACCAGGTGTGCAGAAAGAGGCAACAGGGGTGCATTAAGAGGGAATAGGGGTGGAGAAAGAAACAAAAGAAGTGCAAAAAGAAGGAACAGAGGTGCAGAAAGAGGCACCAGGGGTGCAGAAAGAGGCAACAGGAGAGCATTAAGAGGGAAGAGGGGTGGAGAAAGAGGCAAGGGGTGTAGAAAGAAGTAAGAGAGCTGTAGAAAGAAACAAAAGAAGTGCAGAAATAAGAAACAGGTACAGAGAGAGTCAAGAAAGGTGCAAAAAGAGGGAAAAGGGGTGCAGAAAGAGGCACGAGGGGTGCAGAAAGAAGCAAGAGCAGTGCAGAAAGAAGCAACAGAGGTGCAGAAAGAGGGGAACAGAAAGGGGCAAGAGAAGTGCAGAAAGAAGTAACAGAGATGCAGAAAGATGGATGAGGGGTGGAGAAAGAGGCAAGAGGGAAGCAGAGAGAAGCAAGAGAGGTGCAGAAAGAAACAAAAGAAGTGCAGAAACAAGGAACAGATGTGCAGAAAGAGGCAAGAGGATTGCTAAAAGAGGGAAGAGGGGTGCAGAAAGAGGCACAAGGGGTGCAGAAAGAAGCAAGAGATGTGCAGAAAGAAACAAAAGAAGTACAGAAAGAAGGAACAGAGGTGCAGAAAGAGGCACCAGGGGTGCAGAAAGAGGCAACCGGGGTGCATTAAGAGGGAGGAGGGGTGGAGAAAGAGGCAAGGGGGTGTAGAAAGAAGCAAGAGAGCTATAGAAAGAAACAAAAGAAGTGCAGAAAGAAGAAACAGAGTTACAGAGAGAGTCAAGCAAGGTGCAGAAAGAAGGAAAAGGGGTGCAGAAAGAGGCACGAGGGGTACTGAAAGAAGCAAGAGCAGTGCAGAAATAAGCAACAGAGGTGCAGAATGAGGGGTACAGAAAGGGGCAAGAGAAGTGCAGAAAGAAGTAACAGAGATGCAGAAAGATGGATGAGGGGTGAAGAAAGAGGCAAGAAGGAAGCAGAGAGAAGCAAGAGAGGTGCAGAAAGAAACAAAAGAAGTGCAGAAAGAAAGAACAGATGTGCAGAAAGAGGCAAGAAGAGTGCAGAAAGAGAGAAGAGGGGTGCAGAAAGAGGCACAGGGGTGCAGAAAGAGGCACGAGGGGTGCAGAAAGAAGTAAGAAAAGTGCAGAAAGAAGCAACAGACTTGCAGAACGAGGGAAGAGGGGTGGAGAAAGAGGCAACAGAAGTGCAGAAAGAATCAGCAGAGATGGAGAAAGGGGGAAGCGGGGTGAAGAAAGAGGTAAGAGGGGTGCAGAAAGGAGCAAGAAAGGTGCAGAAAGAAACAAAAGAAGTGAAGAAAGAAGGAACAGAGGAGCAGAAAGAGGCAAGAGAGGTGCAGAAAGAGGGAAGAGGGATGCAGAAGTAGGCACAAGGGTTTCAGAAAGAAGGGACAGAGGTGCAGAAAGTAGTTAGAGAACTACAGAAAGAAGCAACAGAGGTGCAGAAAGAGGGATGAGGGGTGGAGAATGAGGCATGAGAAGAGCAGAAAGAAGCAACAGAGATGCAAAAATGTGGAACAGGGGTGGAGAAAGTGGCAAGAGAAGTGCAGAAAGAAGCAAGAGATGTGCAGAAAGAAATAAAAGAAGAGCAGAAAGAAGGATCAGAGGTGCAGAAAGAGACAAGAGAGGTGCAGAAAGAGGGAAGAAGGGTGCAGAAAGAAGCACGAGTGGTGCAGAAAGAAGCAAGAGTAGTGCAGAAAGAAACAAAAGAAGTGCAGAAAAAAGGAACAGAGGTGGAAAAAGAGGCAACAGGGGTGAAGAAAGAGGGAAGAGGGGTGAAGTAAAAGGCAAGGGGGTGCAGAAAGAAGCAAAAGAGCTGCAGAAAGAAACAAAAGAAGTGCAGAAAGAAGGAACAGAGGTGCAGAAAGAGGCAAGAGGGGTACAGAAAGAATCAAAAGAAGTACAGAAAGAAGCAACAGAGGTGCAGAAAGAGGCAAGAAGAGTGCAGAAAGAGGGGTTAGGGGTGCAGAAAGAGGCACAAAGGGTGCAGAATGAAGCAAGAGAGATGCAGAAAGAAGCAAGAGAAATGCATAAAAAAGCAACAGAGATGCAGAAAAGGGGAAGTGGGGTGGAGAAAGAGGCAAGAGGGATACAGAAAGAAACAAGAGAGGTGCAGAAAGAAACAAAAGAAGTGCAGAGAGAAGGAACAAAGGTGCAGAAAGAGGGAAGAGGGGTGTGAAAGCAGCACAAGGGGCGCAGAAAGAAGCAAGAGAGGTGTAGAAAGAAGCAACAGGAGTGCAGAAAGAAGCAACAGGGGTGCAGAAAGAGGCAAGAGGGGTACAAAAAGAGGGAAGAGGGGTGCACAAAAAGGCACAAGGGGTGCAGAAAGAAGCAAGAGACGTGCAGAAAGAAACAAAAGAAATGCAGAAAGAAGGAACAGAGGTGCAGAAAGGGGCAACAGGGTGCAGAAAGAGGAAAGAGTGTTTGAAAGAGGCATGAGGGGTGCAGAAAGAAGGGACAAAGGTACAGAAAGAAGCAAGAGAAGTGCAGAAAGAAGCAACAGAGGTGCAGGAAGAGGGATGCGGGGTGGAAAAAGAGTTAAGAGAAGTGCAGAAAGAAGCAACAGAGATGCAAAAAGGGGGAACAGGTGTGGAGAAAGTGGCGAGAGGGGTGCAGAATGAAGCAAAAGAGGTGCAGAAAGAAACAAAAGAAGAGCAGAAAGAAGGAACAGGGGTGCAGAAAGAGGCAAGCGGGGAGCAGAAAGATGGAAGTGGGGTGCAGAAAGAAGCACAAGTGGTACAGAAAGAAGCAAGAAAGGTGCAGAAAGAGGCAAGAGAAGTGCAGAAAAAGAAAGAAAGGTGCAGAAAGAAGCAACAGAAATGCAGAAAGAGGCAAGAGGGGTGGAAAAAGAGGGAACATGGGTGCAGAAAGAGGCACTAGAGGTGCACAAAGAAGCAAGAGAGGTGCAGAAAGAAGCAACAGAGGTGTAAAAGAGGGAAGAGGGATGGAGAAAGAGGCAAGAGTGGTGCAGAAAGAAGCAAGAGAGGAGCAGAAAGTAGCAAAAGAAGTGCAGAAAGGAGGAACAGAGGTGCAGAAAGAGGCACGAGGAGTGCAGAAAGAGAAGAGGGGTACAGAAAGAGGCACAATTGGTGCAGAAAGAAGCAAGAGAGGTACAGAAAGACACAAGATAAGTGCAGAAAGAAGCAACAGAGATGCAGAAAGAGGGAAGAGGAGTGGAGAAAGAGGCAAGAGAAGTGCAGAAAGAAGCAACAGACATGCTGAAAGGGGGAAGAGGTGTGGAGAAAGAGGCGAGAGGGGTGCAAAAAGAAGGAAGAGGTGCAGAAGGGAACAAAAGAAGTGCAGAAAGAAGGAACAGAGGTGCAGAAAGAGGCAAGAGGGGTGCAGAAAGAAACAAAAGAAGTGCAGAAAGAAGCAACAGAGGTGCAGAAAGAGGCAAGAAGAGTGCAGAAAGAGGGCTGAGGGGTGCAGAAAGAGGCACGAAGGGTGCAGAAAGAAGCAAGAGAGATGCAGAAAGAAGCAAGAGAAATGCATAAAAAAGCAACAGAGATGCAGAAAAGGGGAAGTGGGGTGGAGAAAGAGCCAAGAGGGATACAGAAAGAAACAAGAGAGGTGCAGAAAGAAACAAAAGAAGTGCAGAGAGAAGGAACAAAGGTGCAGAAAGAGGGAAGAGGGGAGTGAAAGCAGCACAAGTTGCGCAGAAAGAAGCAAGAGAGGTGTAGAAAGAAGCAACAGGTGTGCAGAAAGAAGCAACAGGGGTGCAGAAAGAGGCAAGAGGGGTGCAAAAAGAGGGAAGAGGGGTGCAAAAAGAGGGAAGAGGGGTGCAGAAAAAGGCATGAGGGGTGCAGAAAGAAACAAAAGAAATGCAGAAAGAAGGAACAGAGGTGCAGAAAGGGGCAACAGGGGTGCAGAAAGAGGGAAGAGGGTTTGAAAGAGGCACGAGGGGTGCAGAAAGAAGGAAGAGAGGTGCAGAAAGGAACAAAAGTGCAGAAAGAAGGAACAGAGGTGCAGAAAGAGGCAAGAGGGGTGCAGAAAGAAACAAAAGAAGTGCAGAAAGAAGCAACAGAGGTGCAGAAAGAGGCAAGAAAAGTGCAGAAAGAGGGCTGAGGGGTGCAGAAAGAGGCACAAAGGGTGCAGAAAGAAGCAAGAGAGATGCAGAAAGAAGCAAGAGAAATGCATAAAAAAGCAACAGAGATGCAGAAAAGGGGAAGTGGGGTGGAGAAAGAGGCAAGAAGGATACAGAAAGAAACAAGAGAGGTGCAGAAAGAAACAAAAGAAGTGCAGAGAGAAGGAACAAAGGTGCAGAAAGAGGGAAGAGGGGTGTGAAAGCAGCACAAGTTGCGCAGAAAGAAGCAAGTGAGGTGTAGAAAGAAGCAACAGGGGTGCAGAAAGAGGCAAGAGGGGTGCAAAAATAGGGAAGAGGGGTGCAGAAAGAAGAAAGAGACATGCAGAAAGGGGGAAGAGGTGTGGAGAAAGAGGCAAGAGGGGTGCAAAAAGGAACAAAAGAAGTGCAGAAAGAAGGAATAGAGGTGCAGAAAGAGGCAGGGGGGGGTGCAGAAAGAGGAAAGAGAGGTGCAGAGAGAGGCAAGAGGGGTGCACAAAGAAGCAAGTGAGGTTCACAAATAGGCAACAGAGGTGCAGAAAGAGGCAAAAGAGCTGCAGAAAGTAGAACAGATGTGTAGAAAGAGCCAAGAGAAGAAAGAAAGGTGCAGAAAGAAGCAATAGAAATGCAGAAAGAGGCAAGAGAGGTGCAGAAAGAAGCAAGAGTGGCTTGCACACCATTAGTACCAATTTAACACCCACATTTAGCAATAAGTAACAGGTGACCATTCTAGGTTTGCAAAGGACCTTCCACCATGCTGTAACATTTGTCGCTGCATTTTTGGTAACGTTTGAGCAGTTTGAGCTAGAAACAAGGCTTTTTTTGTTCAAATCTGTAGATTAGGCAGCAGATGATAGATTATGTGGCTTATGCGGAAAATGTATAATTGTGCGAAATTTGGTGCCGCCAAACAGTCGCATAATTCCAGTGGCCCTGCTCATACGTCTGACTAGGTCCAGAAGTGCTCCTCAGTGATTCCTTCTTTTTTGTCTCATTGAGTTCATAGTTTAGCTTCTATGGAAACGAGGAAGACTAAACCTGAGGTTACCACTCCACACACAGACTACCATACCACATAATTGCTCTCCATAACACATAATCCCACTGTACATAATTCCTATACACTAAATACCACATACTTTCTAACCACATAATTTCACTGCACAACATACCACATAATTCCACTACACACAATGTACATCCACTCCACTCCAAAAAACATTAGTAAAAACATTTACATTTACAACGCCAATAGTTCTAATTCTTGCAAATGCGAGACCTATTAAATTACAAATGCTTCTTTAACTGATAGTCACGTTTGCAGAGTGGTGGAGAAAGAGGGCTGGGCCTCCAACCAACACTCAGGAATTCCACTGCGTAGGACTTACAGAAGGTACCAGGAGAGCTTCTTGGCCCCCAAAGTCCCTCAGGAGTAAAGTGGAATTCATCCCCCTACTAGTACTGTGCCAGGAGGCGCGTTTGCAGAGTGGTGGAGAAAGGGGGTGTGTGGCCTCCGAAGACCTCGTAGCAATCCCACTGTGTGGGACTTAGTGTAGGTAACAGGAGGGGAAGTTGGCCCCCAAGGACAACCTTGGGGGCCAACTACCCTTCATGTTACCTCCAGTAAGTCCCACACAGCAGCATTGCTAAGTTCTCATAGCAGGCCACGCCCTCTTTCCCCACCACTCTGCAAACGTGCTCCCTGGTGCGCTCTTGGATGGGGATTAAAGTTCACTTCACTGCTGGGGGTCCTTAGGGGCCAACTAGCCTACTTGATACCTCCAGTATGCCCCAGATAGTGGGATTGCTGATAGGTGGACACAGGCCACGCCCCCTTTTTCCACCACTCTGCAAACATGCCTCCTGGCATGCTCTTGGTTGGAGATGAAGTCCCCTTGCCTCTTGAGGGCCCATGGGGGCCAACTAGCCCACCAGGTACCTCCAGTAAGCCCCACACAGCTGGATTGCTGAGAGTGGTCCGAGGTCACGCCCCCTTTTTACACCACTCTGCAAACGCACCGCCTGGTGCACTGCTTCTCGGGGGATGGAGTCCACTTGTGTCCTGAGGCCCTTCTTTAATTTGAAAGGGAGAGTACTTGCACTTCTCGGGACTGCTGCAGTACATTTATTGGGAGAGTACAGGCACTTCTCCAGAGCAAAGAGGTACTCTAAATAGTGAGAACCTGTACCTCTGTATTTCTATCTAAAGGACTGAATAGCATCAACAACACTCTCTTAGTTGCCCCCTGTGATTAAATATTTTTTAGTTTCTGTTATGTTATGTCAGGGTGACCTATTTTAAACAATATATTTCTATTACTTTTATTCTATACTTTTGAAAGACTCTTTCTGGTTTTTTCTCATCTATTTGTTATGATGTAATGGTTGTAATTAACTGTATATTGAAATTGATCTGTATGTAAGTTTACAGGAACACACCATTTTACGAGGAAATCGTGTTCCTCCTGTCTTGCATTAGTTGTGAAAAATGCATTCTGGCAGTTGACGTCCTTGCTCTCCTAGGTTGATCCATTAAGCCTTTGATCATTACCTTTTGATGCGCCAGTGGTTTTGCCCACTACAGCATCTTACCGGACTGACGGATTGCCGGTTTCAGCGTGTGGGGACAGGAACTCCATTTCCCTGCAGCACTTGTGGCGCACATGCCGCCAACGCCGAGGAGAGCGCCAGGAGGCGCTCAAATAGCGGACAGTGCTCCCACAGTGCGCGAGCGTGCCCGGGCCAAGCCCGGGCCAGGGTGGGCCCGTCTGCGCCCGTCAGCAACAGGAGGAGGGCAAGGCCGGGCCACCCCTTTGGTTTTGTCAAAGGTTTTAACACAGGAGTCTGGTAAGGTGATTCATCGTTTGCTTTGTATCTGTTCTGAGTCTCTCACCACGTGGGAAAATGGGCAAAAGGAAGCAACCGTACTCTATAAGGAAGCCACAGTCAGATAACATGCCCATTACGAAGTACTTAAAATCTGCTGTGGGTATGATTGACAGTGAGAATGTCCTTGTGGAGGAGCAACTGGCAGCGACTAAAACAGCACTAGATGCCGCTTTGATGGTATCGGTACCAGAGGTCAGTTGTGATTCTGTGAAACACGTGTCCATAGGTAAGGAGAAGGCTTTAGAGTCAGAGGTAGTGTTAGTTACTAAGACTGTGACTAAACAGGACATAGCCCCGAATCTAGATAATCTGTGCATCCTAACATCGACGTTGGAGATCTCAATTTTATCTAATAATACAGATTTAGTTTCACCGCCAGCGAAAAAAGCAAAACAACTACTAAAAACAAAGAATAGACCTGATGAAAGAAAGGGTGGGAAACCCAGAGCACAGCAGAAAGCAAAGAAACATGGTAAGCCAGATGGCCTGCTAAAGGCGGGGGAATATTTACAAGGGAGCACCCAAGGGTTGCATAACTTCGAGAAATTATTTAAAAAATTGCACTCTAAATTGGATAACATTGACTGCCGAGTAATGTCAGAGATTAGATTGGTCCAAAAAGATGTAACCTTCTTAACTGACTTAGTATCGAGACTAATCTCCTCCAAAAACTTGAAACTACCTACTGTGAGTGATAACCCTCCATTAAGGCGAAAAGAAGACTCTGGTATTCCAACTGCAGTCCAAACTAAGCAAAGTCTGATTCCCATCAAACTTCCTATAGGGGATAGTACTCGATTTATTCAAAACCAAAGGTCAATTAATGAACATAAATCTTCCCCTACAGTACCCAAAGAATCCAAGAAAATGGACAACCCGAGCACGACTGTGTACTCAAGCACCACTGCGGATGAGCCTCTACACCGCCCAACTTTACACCTCCCACCTCAGGTGACACCATACGTTATTATTCCTAAAAATGTGCCCAGTTTGGAAAATATGAATCGTGAAACCTATGAGACACTAAAAAATCAAGTGATACATTGGATCACAGTAAATACAAACATTGATACTAATGTCTTAGATAGAAACATAATAATGTTGAGAAGGGTGAGCTGGGTGGGTAGTTCCATGAAAAAATGTGCAGGAGACTGTAGTGGTGAACATCCGTAGTAGGGAACTGGTAGGGAATTTGATGGAGATATTTGCTAACAATGCTACAGTGACAAATTTTTTATATTGATGAAGAAGTAACTGCTGTTCCCTTGGGTTACTTTTATAGGCCAAGTCATAGAAATGTAAATGCAAAGAGTTTCTATCCTAATCTGTATAGATCAATGTCAAGTGTCCCTACTTACAATAGGTACGAATTACTTAGATCTTGCAGTGAGACTGATTGACTTAGGGAGGACGCAGAAAGTGTTCATGTAAGAAGCCCAGAGCACTTCCCAATTGTAAATAAGTTAGGCAGTAGCCCATGCACACAAATACTTAGTGAGGACCAATGTCATTTAATACCTCCCATTAAGGATGATACCACTAGCAGGGATATGGAGGGAGCCGTTTTAAGCCGTCCATGCATACAAATCCATGAGTCTACGAATATTATGTCCTGGAACGTAGCAGGAATTAAAAGCAAGATAAATAATGATGAATGGGATAAAACGATAGAGGGGTGTGATGTTATTATGATCCAGGAAACATGGAATATTGAGCCCTTTTTTATTAATGGTTTTAAAGTAATTTGCACTAATGCTAGCCCCTCTAGAAGGGGGAGAGCAAAAGGAGGCCTAGCAACATTAATAGCCGTTACCGCGCCTCTGACAGTAAAGGAAGTTAATATCAAGTCACAATACTATCAGCTGATACATCTATACTCAGAGGGGAAACAGACAATGGTTTTAATTAATTCCTATAATAATATTTTTGATAGCACTAGACCGATGGTAATTAAGGCTTTAGAAGAAGATCTAGAGCCTTTTGTAAAGAAACTGGGAGGGGAGTATATACTTATTTGGGCGGGTGATTTTAATTGTGAAATTTGTGACATTTTAGTGGGTGAACAATGTGGTTATAGCGATTGTTTTGGTAACCGAATTCCTCATTTTCCACATGACACTTATGGGGAAGCAATAAATAACAGCATTTTTAAATATAATTTAGCAATCTTGGAACCTGAAAATTCAGATGGAGAAATAGCTATACATGCGTATGTAGGGGGAAAGCATCATCAAATATCGACCATCTTATTGTGTCAACAAAGTGTAAGGGTTTGGTGGAAAAATGTATAATTAGCGAAAATTTGCTTAGTGACCATCATCCACTAATACTGACGCTGAGGCTTAGCCTGGTTCAAAAACTAAGGGGTAAGGCTTCAGACACAGATTTAAAACCCCAAGGAAACAATGGAGTTTCCATTAAATGGTCAGATGTTGACCCAACAACCTTTCTGGATAACCTGAAAGAGAAAAGACAAAAGGATATTAACATCTGTATGAATAACTTCTCCATAGACACTGCAACCATAAATGCTTTTTGTAACATTATTACCGAAATAGCAGGTGATTTAACACATAAAAGGAAGAATACAGTACGTGACAATAATCCAAGATGGTTCAATAGGGAATGTTCTAGGCTAAACAGGGATTTAAAAACAGCCCTTATAGTAAAACCAAGGGATAGTGCCAAAATTAGCAACCTGAGGAAAGACTACAAAAAATTTTTTAAATCAAAGGAAAAGTGAAATACGTGAAGATGCTTGGGCTAGTTTAGTACAGGCGTCAGAAACTAGAAATCGAGGTTTTATTCTGGAAGACAATTGACCATCCATTTTTCAAAGATAATGCAATAGTGAGAATAGAAATTGTCGTGCCTCCAAAAGATTGGATTACGCACTTTGAGCGTATTTTTAACCCAGAAGCTGTCAAAGACACCAAAACAATAAATAGTAATTTTATATTAGTTGAACCTGTAAAATCTCTACCAATTACGCCAGAAGAAATTAAATCTGCCCTTCAAAAAAGTGCTAGCGGGAAAGCCGCTGGACCATATGGGGTACCCATTGATGTTTTTAAATGTAATATAGACTTTTGGACCCCTATTTTATTAAATGTTTTTAATGCTGCTATAGGGGGGTGTTGCCTGCATCTTTGGTTGAAAGCATTATCGTACCCATTTTTAAAAAAGGAGATAGAGGGAAGGCAAATTGCTACCGTCCCATATCCCTTCTTGACTCAACCTCGAAACTGATGGGACAAATTCTCCTGGGGAGGCTGGAAGAATGGGCAAATGAGAATAATATTCTCTCAGAAGCCCAGTATGGGTTTAGAAGGGGTATTGGAACGGTAGAACAGTGTTTAAATCTGGAGTTACTAATAGGAAAATATACCCTAGTTAAGGAGGCGGCTCTACACCTTTGCTTCATAGATCTCACAAGTTAGTTTGATCTTGTTAATCATGCCAAATTGTGGCAAACTTTGAAAGAGCAAGGAGCACCAATCGATATTGTCATATATTTATCCCAGATTTACACCTTTTTAACTTCCAGAGTACGATTTGGAACGAAGGGCTGAATGTACTAAGGATTTTAGAGTTACAAGGGGAATACAACAGGGCTGTGTACTGGCGCCATTGCTTTTCTCTTTATATATTAGTAATGTGGACCCTTTCTTACAAAAGGAAATTGTAGATGCCCCAAGAGTTGGAAAACGCACTACCCCAGTATTACTCTATGCTGATGATGCTGTCCTTTTATCAAGGACAGCTGAATGGATTACAACATCTAATAGAGAAATTTGTTCAGTACATGTCAGAAAAGGATTTACAGTTAAACCTTACTAAAACGTTTGTAATGATATGTGGGAACATCAAGCTGAAGCATAGACAACATTATGTTGGAGGAGTAGCTATAGGCAGAGTTCCAACTTTTTCTCATTTAGGTCTTCTTTTTAATAGAAAGGGCACATGGAAAACACACATTGGTTCATGTAATCTGAAATTTTTAAGAATCATTGAAGGAATTTTTAGATTTTCGGCTAAAATAGGAAACAAACCCGTAAGGGAAATTCTCACCCTAATTAGAACCAAGTGTGTGACGGGTGCCTGTTATGGGTCAGCGATATGGGGGAGAGCAAATACCACGTCCTTACAAACACAAGAAAATACATTTTTAAAAGAGTATTGGCAGTCCCAAATTCTACAGCCAACTACATAATACATAAAGAACTGTCGGTATCGTATATAAGTGATTTTATTAATATCGCAGGGCTTTTATTCTGGCGAGGGTTGTGAGGTAAAAGAAGAGACCAAACTTACCACAGACTTGATAAAAGACTGTCTGGCCCTTGACCATAGTAAAAAAATCCCCTGGCTAGAGCATATCCAAAATTTACTAAAATGCTGTAAGATAGACTTTAACAAAACGGATCCGGCGTCCATCCAAGACATTAGTAAAAACGATCTGAAGTCAAGATATATTTCTGCCAGAGAACAGGATAGACTTGACGATGCAAGACAGAAACAAAGGGGCCGATTCCGATCTCGGCCGGTAGGGCTCCGAATCGGACTCGGCATTACCGGATACGATTCGGAGCCCTGTTTCCCGACCGAGTCGGACGTGCGTCCAGGCGAGCGAGTACATGCGAACGTACGCGAAATCGCCGACCGACTCGTTCGCGGGACCCAACCGCTCCGACCGACTAGCACGGACACGACTCGCACCGCGCAATGGAGACGTTCCCCGGCCGGGTAAGTACGATGCGCGCCGCGAGCAGTCCGACCGACTCGCGCCGTCCGGCTCGAAAGAGCAGTCGGAGCCGCACTTTGGGGGTCCTCCCTACCTGTGCATGTACGGCGCGACCCGCTTCGACGCGTACCCTCTGTAGGGGGCGCCCTTGTTCGCCTCGCACCCATTGAGTCAATGGGAGCCCGCGTACGCGTTGTACGACCGGCTCCCATTGACTTCAATGGGAGTCCAACCGAATCGAGTCCGATAGCATGCGAACGCATCGTACTTGTTCGGTCGGACTGCTAGGGTCCGATTCGGTCGGAAATCTCTCCGGGTCCAGCTCGGTCGGAGAGATTTCCGGCCTGAATCGGAATCGGCCCCTCGGTGTTACTACCTACTGTGAAATCCCCTTGGTGGAGGGAACACAAACATATTTAATTGTGGTAAGGAACACGCAACACAGATTTTATTTAACAAGGCTTAGACTTGGTACATTACATTATATAACTGCATTCTCTAATAAGGAAAAGTGGTCTTACATTTTACCAAACTGCCCGTGCAATGGAAAAACCACCCAGTCTACGTTGCACTTTTTATTATTTTGTACCTTCTATAGCAACATCCAGAAAACTGTTTTAAAACCACTTTTTATAACTAATAGGCTTTATGACTATAAACAAGCTTTTAAATTTTTATGCAGCCTGGATAATATGAAAACTGTGTACTCCGTCATTCGTTTCATAGTTAGGGCGGTCAGGAAAAGAAAGGATTTATCACACCTAGATGCCTTACTATCTGAGAAACTTGATGAGAGTAACTAGCTGTGTTTATCCATGAATTAGTTTAATTTGCTATTTTGCACATTATGTATCGGCTCGCACATAGGATATTTTGTACTAGATTTCATTGTATTGTCGTGTATTTTATAATATTATATAGAATGCATAAAATAATTGTATGTTAGTTGGAAATTTTTTAACTTCTATTGTACTCCCTGATCAATTAGTATGTTTCTCTCTAGTAGTGTTTCGTTGGTATTTTACAAAAATATGTGTATATCAATTGAAAATTCTTAACATGTATATTGCACTTCTTGATTTTTTAAGTATGTTTGTTTTTAGTATGTTCTTATGGTTGTACATCCCACACCGAATAAAGCTGATTTGACTTGACTTGACTTGACTTTAAGTCTAGATCACAGTGGCTTGTAATTGGAAAACGTGGACTGGAATATAGCATCCTCATGAGACAAGGGTCACCTGACAACTTTATCAACATGTAGTTTTTCTTGCAGAATTCTTACGTTTTCCCAGCTCCGTTTGTGAATAGTTCATACAATCCTGGTTTTTGTTTTGTGTCCTGGGATTTGTAGTCCTGATTTTTATAGTGGGATAAAATCGTCCACATGTCACAAAAATGGAAGCAAAAACTTGGGGTGGGTGAGCTACTCATGCATGGAGCTTGGAAACCTGGGATCTCTGTTTACGTTAGTTGAGTGTAAATGACATTTATTAGTGGACTCTCTATACATGTAGAATTCATTGTCCGAATAATGCCATTTTTGGTTTGTTATTAACGCGACTAGATGAATCCATGTGATCAGGCACTCCATTTTCAAGTCTTGCCCTTTCCTTTAGTGTCCTGATGTATTATGGGTCTTGTAGTTCTGGTTAATTTCACATTAACTAATTGTACTAACACGCATGAACGCAAAAGACTAGAACCCTCTGTCACAGCTGACACTGAGTCATCTGGTAATCTTATAGCTCCCAAGTTTCCCAGGTCCAAGCTTGATTTACTACTCCAGTCCAGGCTTTTTCTTTTTAATTCTGGGACTTGTAGTCCTCTATTATTATGGAGTGAACACACCAAGTCCCAGAATTCAAATAAAAACCTGGACTGGAAAAACACATCACACATGGACCTGGGAAACTTGGCAGGGCTGTAACCCTAATAGTTATGCCTGTATATGTGGTGCTAGTCAATGTCACATGTGAGGTATTACACTTACACATTGCATGTGGTACTAATTCCATTTGAGCTACTGAAGAGACACAAGTCTGGCGTGTTTTTCTGTCCCTCCTAGCTCTGTACTGCCGTCGACCGTCTCCAGACAGACATGAATAAATTATGCTCTCTTGGCTAGACCTCGGATTAGAGGGGTGAAGGAGCATATTTGAGATTTAAACACATCTGTTGGTCTCACGCTCCCGCCTTTCATCCTCACACCCGCTCTGTATCCCATTGAAAGCCCTGGTGGCTGCAGCACTCTCAGGTTTCCCAGGCCTGTGCGTGAGTAGCTCATTCCTTCCAAGTTGTTTTCATTTTGGAGCTTGTAGTCCTGATGTTATCATTTGAGAAACAGGACTACAAATCTCAGAATAAGGGCTGGCTATTGGCCTGGGTGAGCTAGGCCCAGAGCGCCAATTTTCAGGGGGGCGCACGGCACAGGTCCCTTTTACTTGACTCCCATTTTTCATACTAAACTGTTTTTAGTCCTTTTTTTTACTTGCTGCAGGCGCAATTTTACACCCTTCCTTGACCTCCCATCTCCTTCTCAACCCCTGTGTCTACACATAGCAACACCACCATTTGCACCACAAACAACTTGGCAATAGCGTGATCCAGCTATGCCATCAGTGAATCAGAATATTTGTGGGAGATGTCCAGAAGTTTGTGCTCAGAGATCAGTTACTGCTTTGATGTGTGAATGACCTGTAAACACAAATTGGATCTCCGCCTTCTTTACTTTATTCATCAGCTGCTGTAAGGGTGCCAAGTTTCTTTCTGCCCTGGGCACTATCTGAGTAAGAGCAGGCTCTGCCCAGAATGCCAATCTAAAAACACCTCACTGGATGAACTACCCATGCATCTTTCTGGAACACTTTAGAGCTTTGTAGTAGTATGATTGGAGGGCGGATTATTGGATAGGCTGGGTGATGTGGTATGCAAGTGCAGAGAAGAGAGAAGGGGAGAGGGTGTGTAAATACACTGGTGTCTTCAGAAGAACCAACTGCACATTGAGCATGATCAAAAACTCACTTCCGATGAGATCTCTGGGACACGCTCTTAGCGCTACAGTGCTGGTTCATTTAACCTCTAAGTGTGTTTCTCTTGTCGGATGGCTCCCGGTGGCCCCTTCAATCGTTACCACATGGGGCGGTCAGGGTTTAGCGCCTTCAAAGGGCAAGGAAACTCTTCATTTTCCTAATAAGGGAAACTTTGAAATTGTTGCTGAAAAGTGTAACATGGAGCCTATTATTAGGGTGTTTTTTTCCTCGTGTTATTTGAATTTGAAAAAATAGGAACAAAAACTGCTTCTGTATTCACTTGAGAGGGTCGTTTGCTTCGACACTGCTTTGATCAAAAAATGCAGTGGTTGTTCATCCTGCTAACCCCTCCCAGATTAGCGAGTGCCCTCGAGCTTCCCAGCCAATAATGCACCCCACCTTCCTTTGCATTAACAGATGAAATACGCTTGATGGTGCAAAACGGCCGCAGCTTCACTTTATTCACATATTAACTTAAATCATACATTCCAAGTTAAAACATGCATCAATTCATCATTGCCCCAAATTCCTTGTAGTTCATGTCCTGTAGTACTTAGTTCATAACAGCACCTTGTGACAGCGTCCTGAGCCAATGCCCTTTTCCAGTCAGGGTCTAATACTTTTTCTACGGCTTCTAGGCTACACCTTGCTGCCAAGTGGTGTGGGTGGCCCTCGTGCCTGACCCGGGCTGCAAGTGCCATGACCGCCCTCTGCTGACCCATTGCCTGCAACACTGTGCCCCTCCGCAAGGCATCCCAAGGGCACGTGTTTGAGCGGCTCCACCATTGGCTATTGCACTCCTTCTGCTGTCCCTTTGTGCTGTCCCCGCCTTGTTCCCTGTGCCCCTCTGTAAGGCATCACAAAGGCATGTGTTTGAGCAGCTCTACCATTGGCTATTGCGCTCCTTCTGCTGTCCCTGCCTTGCTTGAGCCCATCCATAGTCCGTGGCTGCGACACCCGCTTTATCGGTGTGGGTGGGTGGGTTAACGGCATAGGCACATGACTTTAGAGGGGACCCCTATGCCCTTTTATCCTTGGGGCGCACCCAGGGGGCCCCTGCCGATTGGTCTCTTCAAACCAAGCTGAAAACTCAATGCCTGGCCTCTTCCCGGGCCCAGCTGCTGCCTGCTCTTGTTTCCTCCCCTCGGTAGGGGTTTGTCGCTGGCCCTTTACCGATCCAGCTACGCCTTCCCGGGCCATGTACTAACCCCTCTCAGATGAGCGAGTGCCCTTGAGCTTCCTAGCCGATAATGCACCCCACCTTCCTTTGCATTAACAGATGAAACATGCTTGATGGTGCAAAACGGCTGCAGCTTCACTTTAGTCACATATTAACTTAAATCATACATTCCAAGTTAAAACATGCATCAATTCATCATTGCCCCAAATTGCTTGTAGTTCATGTCCTGTAGTACTTAGTCCATAACATCACCTTGTGACAGCGTCCTGAGCCGATTCCCTTTTCCAGTCAGGGTTCAGTACTTTTACTACGGGTTCTAGGCTACACCTTGCTGCCAAGTGGTGTGGGTGGCCCTCGTGCCTGACCCGGGCTGCAAGTGCTGTGACCGCCCTCTGCTGACCCATAGCCTGCAACCCCGTGCCCCTCCGTAAGGCATCCCAAGGGCACGTGTTTGAGTGGCTCCACCATTAGCTATTGCGCTCCTTATGCTGTCCCTTTGTGCTGTCCCCGCCATGCTGCCTGTGGTTCACCGACCTCAGACAGCTCCCCCACCTGCTGTCCTCTTGATGCTCCGTGGCTGGGTTCAAATCACTCGAGAGCCCCAATGTTGAGGAGGGACAGGCCCATACCTCCTTCTTATGATAACACCCAGTTTAGTTCTTGGTATCCCACGTGTTGCGGTTAATGGGGCCATGCCTCATGGAACCCCACTAGGTATCCTGCACAACCTAGACATGCTGATGCTCCAGTTTCTCCCTAGCCTTTCTATGACTACTTTAACCCCAGGCTCCCTTCTAAACGACTCTTGTTATTATCTCAAACCTTGTGCTGGGCGCGGGGTGCCCTGGCAAGTTCCCCACTATATTACGAAATCACTGGCTCTTGTCGTCAGTCATACCTGCACTCAGGGGTGGAGACCAGGTAAATATATGGCACTGCCTGGTTGCCTTGCTAGGCGCGTGGGGTAAATGCTGTCCTACACACCTGCCCCCCCAGTACCCGTCATCCATTGACCCTTTTTCAATGACGCGCTTCTGCACATCAATGTGTTGTGATTGCCACCTGCAACCCTTCACATTACTACCTCATCCTGACTCGCCATTGGCCAGCCAGCCCACTATACAGGGCTCTGTCCCAACCTGTCATCCTGGCATGACTGCTCTATCTGTCATGAGTCTGCCAAAAATTGTTTCACTTCTTCCTAGCCAAATATGTGATTCATTGGCCTCTTTGGCCTGGCATGCACCCTGCCTGAAACCCAACTTGTCCTTTGATGTGACACTTTCGGACATGAGCAAACTTCGCTCTGCACCGTACCCACGAGAAGGGGCCTCCCTCTACCTATGCTAACTTCTCTTTTCCCCCAAACTAACTGCTGGGGTCCTCCCATGAGCCACGGATGGGATTCTTGCAGGTCAGCCCCTTCCAACTCTCTATCCTAACACCATCTCTAGCGTGCATTACTACTGTCTGAGTGGTGCCCCGGCGGCCTCACACATTTGCAGATTGTTGCCAGTCCCCACCTGCCTGGGAGTAATCATACACTGTTATCCCCTTTCAAATGTGACTCTAAACCTTCCTGGTGTATAGAAACCCCAAATTAGATTCCTTGCCAGTTCGTCCTTCAAAAGAGCAGTAAACCCAAGTCATCACTTCCCACTGACCAGATACCTAAAGGTCAGAAGTGGGGGTAGAAGGCCCAGAATGTTTAAAGTGAGTACAACCCCAGGTGAAACCCTCTCGCAACATTAGTATAAGGAGGACCAGGGGGAATCATAACGCTCTGGTCTATACTTAGTAGTTTGTGAGCAGCTCTTCGCTGACAGGTGATAGCTCACTGTTTTAACATTTTAATTCCAACAGCTAGTAATGCAAGGATCTCTCTGACAAAATGCAGTTACCCACTGCCTTATTCTCAATAGCACCCTTTGTGATCTGCGTGATACAAGATCATTTCAGCAGGACAATTACCCTCTGCACTACCTTGCACTGAATCCAACATACACCAGGCAACACTCCGCTCTCTCTCCCGGAAGAACAGTAATCCACCAGTCGTCTTGATTTTAATGCTGCGTGAATATTGCTAAGACCTGGAAGCAGCGTAGGGCCAATTACATCTCCTGTCTCACTCCATCATTGTGTGATTTATAAAGATTTTAGTAGTAGTCGTGTCTCACCCCGGATTTAGGTGTGACCTACCCCTGAATTTCCCAAAGAGACATGTCGTTCGAGAGATTAACTATCAGGATATGAGCTGCCGCCCCATCCCTGCTTACAGCTTTGGGGTGCTGCCAATTAAATATGTCACCTTGTAACGGTGTGATGGTT
Organism: Calotriton arnoldi; assembly: GCA_963921515.1. Taxonomy (NCBI): domain Eukaryota; kingdom Metazoa; phylum Chordata; class Amphibia; order Caudata; family Salamandridae; genus Calotriton; species Calotriton arnoldi. The sequence continues at coordinate 100,552 of CAWUFW010012229.1, forward strand.
GGTAGCTGTGTGGGCACTGCATTTGACTGTGCTGGCAGTGGAAGTAGGTGGTGCGTGCTGTGCTGGCCTCTTGGTGAGTGCCCTGGCCCTTTCCCCTTCACATGAGTATAGGGTATCCGTGCACCTTAAACCACATGCAACATTACACTGAGAAATTGATCCTCTGTGTTTAAATCAGTGCACATAAGGCAGGCAACTCCAAGGTGTCATAGGTACAGCCCACCATACTGCCACCAGTAGGTTTCAGGGTGCCCGGTCTGAAGAAGCACTAGTTCCAAATTAAATGTAGCATCATGGTTGGAGGTTCACTCTAACCTATTAAGTGAATCTTACCACCTGAACCCTTGTTCCAAGCGCAAGCTCACGGACTGAGGAGATCAAAATGCTCTTAACTATACTTGTATTTCCATGCAGCTCCTCGGCGACAGGTAACATCTCGCTGTTCTGAGGTTTCAACCTATGACTGCAAGTCACAATCATGTCCTCGTGAAAAACAGACCCACTGACCTGGTTCCTTATAAACTGCCTGGTACATGTCCTTATCGGCAGGCCTATTAACCACCTGCCAGTGATGAGCTAAAATAAAACAACCACATGTTGGCTTGAATCAACCTCACAACCATTTCCCCCACTGTCAAACCCCCATCTGCCCTTTTCCTCCTACTCACGTCCCTTACTGTTTTCGCCTTTGCAACAGTTTTCCCATTACCCGCTTATTGCTTCTCTTTCCTTTGTGTGTACTCAAGGTCATGTCTGATAATGCAAATAGTGGCCGGACCAAACTGAGTTCGAGGAGGGGAGGGGCGGGCCGTTGCCACGGCTCAAAAGCACTGTGCTGCTGTTTGCAATCAGTTACTAAGATATACCACCGAATCTTTAGGCTTCTTGCATATAAACTGAGCATATTTCAAATGATATTCGCCTTGTGGCCACATGGGTGCCGGGGTGCTGACTCGCAGCGTTTAATTATTAATCCGACATGGCCAAATAGATATGTTTCCTACTACGCCGAGTGAGTAGTTTCCATTCAGGGAGCGAAATGCTGCTTTACCCATTTATGTATGCAACACCCATCCCCTTCCTCCTGTCCTACCATACAGTCTTCTTGAACAGCAGCCCCACTGTATGAGCTACTCGGCTGGTGCCTAAAAGGGATCACAGGCCCACAGAGTACTTTGGTCACTCGCAACTACGGAACCCTCCTGTACACCTGCCCAGCCCCCATAATCATTTAGCCATTGACATGTGATGTGAACCCTGTCAATTATTTTCGGCACAATCAGGCGAAGAGTTCCCAATAAGGTTTACCGATACAGACTGTCTGACAGGTAGTGGGTGGATGGCGAAAACACAACCAAACATTCAAGACAGCCCAACAGGCTCAGTTCAAATTTGCTTATATACCGATCACAACATGCACACAGACTTGTCTCCAAGACCCTACCGGTACCTCGTGTTGCCAGCTCCACAATACTCATCAACTATGGAACGACCAAGGGGAGGAAAAGCTGGCCTGCTTGCAGATACCGACCAAAGATGCTCCTCCTGCCGCCTTGTCCTAGGTCAGAAACTCTGCGATTTAAAGATAATTTTTACCTCAAACACCGGTTCTGCCACATAGGGTTCTCCCGGGTAAAACTGAGCGCGCACTGGGGTAAATGTCCTAGTCCTTAACCTCACTTAATCATTTTAGCACGTGAGTGTGCCAGCGCTGCCCACTGCTGACCACTCTGTAGCACACTTTCTAACAAAGTCACCTTAAAGGGGGGAGAGAGGAGCGGCCTGTGGTCAGTGCCAACATTAAAGAACATCATAACTCATTCCACCAGTACAGTAGTACTGACCAACGTTGAGCCTGCCACCACTGTTGGGGTTTGAACCCTCCTCTTTCGAGGGACCCATCACACCAAAGACAGAAGCACTTACCTCTTTCGCCACCTTAGAGCCTCCTGCTCACTCTCATGCTCTACTAGCTCTACCCGTGCCTGACCACTATGCTTGGTATGCCACAGTATTTACCCCAAGCTACACTGCATCCCGCGTCCTTCTTTGCTAACTGGGGCCTTGCTGTTCTGCTTACCTCCACTGTGTGATGCCTCAACCGTTTCGGGGGCACCAGCGCCCAGCTCCGCCGTTAAGTGTTTGGCCGTGCTGGAATTGCCCCATCTAGTAAGCTGGATATTTAATAGCCCCACTCCTGCTGACTTTTGTTGGCCCTGGGGGTCCTTGTGGGACCCCTGAGCAGGCTTAGGAGGTCAGGGTGTTTCTACCCTGCCCCCTTTTCTTGTTTTTTAATGTTTTTTCTACTGTTTTCACAAGATGGCTGCCAACACATTCTGGTTTGGAGTGTTGGCAGCCAATCAGAATTAAGCTCATGCTAGGGAGGGTTCGCGAATCCTCCTCGGTGCTCAGATATCGATATTTTAATATTTTTAATTTCTCAGCAACTACTGAACGGATTAACACCATATAAAAGAAGGTCGCTTTCTGAACCAAGAGATACCTTTTTGCCAAATTTGGTGTAATTCTGTTCAGCAGTTCGGGCTGTAGCCTGTTCCGAAAATTCCTATGGAAATTAACATGGGGAAAACACGTTTTAAGACCCCCCTTTTTTCTCGGCCCCCACTTGACGAATCATCCCGAAACTTTCAAGGCAGGAGCTGACCTGAATGAACCATTAGTTTTGAAAATTTTGCAGAGATTCCTCAACCGGCGCCAAAGATATTGGCAAAAGAAAAAATGCTTTTTTGAATAGAAACGAGGTCCAAACTATAACTACCTATTGGCGACCGCCAGTAGGTAATATATATATATATATATATATATATACATTATATATATATATATATATATATATATATATATAGGTAGCTCTTGGTTCAGAAAGCGACCTTTTTTTTAAATAGTGTAAATCCATTCAGTAAATGCTGAGAAATTAAAAAATAAAAATATCGATATCTGAGCACCGAGTAGGATTCGCGAACCCTCCTGAGCATGAGCCTAATTCTGATTGGCTGCCAATACTCCAAACCAGAATGTGTGGGCAGCCATCTTGTGACTCGATAACCGAGTCACAAGAAAACAGTTAAAAAAACATTAAAAAACAAGAAAAGGGGGCAGGATAGAAACACTCTGACCCACTAGGCCTGCTCAGGGGGTCCCACAAGGACCCCCAGGGTGAAAAAAAGCATTTAAAAAAAAAGAATCGGCTGAATTCACGCTGGGTGCGTGAATTCGGCCCAAAGTTTTTTTTAAAAAACAAAGCGCGGGCCACCGCACTTCAATTTCTATAACCCCCCAGGTGGGCTAGGTCCCGGGGGCAATGCACAATTAATAACCTGGGGACTACAACCTCCCTGGGACTTAGTTAATTATATGCAGAGGGCACGCAGCCCCCCGCAGCCCCGGGGACCGCCACCTCCCCGGGGCTATATATTTAAAATGCATGGAGGGGGCTCCTTCCCCCCCACGCTGCCCCGGGGAACGCCACCTCCCTGGGGCATTGTTATTTTAAGCCGGGGGGGCTCACGGGCCCTCCCAAGCCCCGGGGACCACCACCTTCCCGGGCTATCATTAATTATGGGTGGGGGGGCCTCACGGGCCCCCCCAAGCCCCGGGGACTACCACCTCCCCGGGGCAACATGATTGAAATGCAAAGGGGCACGTGGCCCCCTGCAGCCCCGGGGACCACTACCTCCCCGGGGCTCCTTGTAAAACAAAGTGTGGGGGGGCTCGAGCCCCCCCACACTGCCCCAGGGACCACCACCTCCCCGGGGCACTGTTTATTCAAATATGGGGGTCCATTGTGGACCCCCGGGGACCACCTCCTCCCCGGGGCTGTGCAAATGTTGGGAGGGGGGCCACGCGGTCCCCCTCCTGGAGCCCTCGATGGCCCTGGGGACCGCCACCCCCCAGGGCCGGCTCCTGCAATGTCCTGGGGTGCCCACCCCCGGGACATTGCCGTTTGCTATAGCAGGGCGGGAGCACGGCTCCTGCCATGCCATAGCAAGCTCTGCTTTGCTTCATGGAAGCGAGAGCAGGAAACCTGCTCTTGCTTCCATGAAGCAAAGCAGAATTGCTTTTGGGCAAGGGGAGCTCCATGTTAACAGCTCCCCTTGCCCAAAAGCAATGTCAGCTCCCGCAGGAGGCGGTGAGCTGACAGGGACCGTGGGGGCATTGATGCTCCCCCCACGGTCCCCATCAAAGAAGCCAGGCTTCGGTGGATGGGGTCTCTGGGTCCAGAAGTGGCCAAGGGAAGAGGGGCGGTGCGGCCCCCCTCCTGTACTCTTTTATTTAAAAAAAAAAATAATAAAAACGAGGCAATGCCCCAGGTGATGGGGTCCCCGGGGCCATTATTGGCCTCAGGAGGGGGGCCAAGCGGCCTCCCTCCAAAATAAAAAAAAAATGCTGGCCAGGCCCTGGGGATGGGGTCCCTGGGGCCAATAGCAGCCCAGGGAAGGGAGGCCACCCGACCCCCTTCCCGTTTTTTTCTTTTTTTTAAAAATGCTCAGGCCCTGGGGGTGGGGTCCCCAGGGCCCAAAAATACAAAAGAAGGGGGGCCACACAGCCCCATTCTAAAAATATTTTAAAAAGAAAAGCCGGCATCTCGCCGGAGGCTCAGCCCCCTCCCTGTACCACTCTGCAAATGTGCCCCCTGGCGCGTTCTAAGTTGGGGGATTAAGTCCCCTTCATTCCTGAGGGTCCCTGGGGGAAAACTAGCCCACCAGGTACCTCCAGTAAGCCCCACACAGTGGGATTGCTGAGAGGTGGTCTGAAGTCATGCCCCTTTTTACACCACTCTGCAAACGCGCCTCTTGTCGCACTGCTGGTGGGGTGATGAGGTCCTCTTATGTCCTGAGGACCTCAGGACAAAAGTGGACTTCATCCCCCGAGCAGCAGTGCGCCAGGAGGTGCGTTTGCAGAGTGGTGTTAAAAGGGTCGTGACCTCGGACCACTCTCAGCAATCCAGCTGTGTGGGGCTTACTGGAGGTACCTGGTGGGCTAGCTGGCCCCCAGGGACCCTCAGGAATGAAGGGGACTCTATCCCCCAACTTAGAATGCACCAGGAGGCGCATTTGCAGAGTGGTGGACAAAGGGGGCATGGCCTGTGTCCACCTATCAGCAATCCCACTATCTGGGGCATACTGGAGGTATCAGGTAGGCTAGTTGGCCCCTAAGGACCCCCAGCAGCGAAGGGGACTTTAATCCCCATCCAAGAGTGCACCAGGGAGTGCGTTTGCAGAGTGGTAGGGAAAGGGGGCATGACCTGCTATGACAACTTAGCAATCCCATTGTGTGGGACTTACTGGAGGTAATAGGAGGGGTAGTTAGCCCCCAAGGACAACTACCTTTCCTATTACCTCCACTAAGTCCCACACAGTGGGATTGCTAAGAGGTCTTCAGAGGCCACGCCCCCTTTTCTCCACCGCTCTGCAAACGTGCCTCCTGGCACAGTACTGGTTGGGGGATAAAGTCCACTTTTCTCCTGAGGGACTTTGGGGGCCAAGAAGCCCCCCTGGTATCTCCTGTAAGTCCTACGCAGCGTAATTCCTGAGCACTGGTCGGAGGCCCAGCCCCCTTTCTGCACCACTCTACAAATGCGACTACCAGTTAAAGAAGCATTTGTAATGTAATAGGTCTCGCATTTGCGAGAGTTAGAGCTATTGGCGTTGTAAATGTAAAAGTTTTTTACTAATGTTTTTTGGAGTGTAGTGGATGTACGTTGTGTGTAGTGGAATTATGTGGTATGTTGTGCGGTGAAATTATGTGGATAGAAATTATGTGGTATTTAGTGTATAGTAATTATGTGGAGTGGGATTATATGTTTTGGAGTGTAATTATGTGGTATTGTAGTCTGTGTTGTGGAGTGGTAACCTCAGATTTAGTCTTCCTCGTTTCCATAGAAACCTCCCTCAGCCTGCTAAAGAGATGGTCACTCGCGCCCTAATACTGTCACGTATCGATTTCGCGAACTCACTTTATGTGGCCGTTCCTGGGTACCAGTTGAAAAAACTCCAGTCTATCCAGAATGCCTCAGCCAGGGTTTTGCTGAATATCCCCCGTAGATCAAGCATACAACAACATCTGCGTGATCTCCAGTGGCTGCCGGTTGCGGAAAGAGTGAGATTTAAAGTCCTCACCATGGTGCATGCAGCCTTGTATCAGTCCGGCCCAGGCTATCTCAGGAAGCGTTTTAAATTCTACGTGCCCTCAAGAAACCTGCGTTCTATGGCACAGTTCCTGGCAGTGATTCCACGTTTCCGCCGGGTGAGAATGGGTGGCAGCGCTTTAGCCTATAAGGCTGCTGTGGCTTGGAACGCACTCCCTTTGGAACTTCGCTGTATCCAAGATGCTAAGCTGTTCAGGAAACAGCTGAAAACACTGCTCTTTGCAGAAACTTCTCTGTCTGACTCCCACTCTCTAGCAAGGTGCCGTGCCGGGACACTCCTGAGCAGCTGCACGCGATATAACTGCGTATAACATAACATAGAAGCTAAACTATAAACTCAATGAGACACAAAAAATAAGGAACCACTGAGGAGCACTTCTGGACCTAGTCGGAGGTATGAGCAGGGCTGCACCAATTTTTGCATAATTAAACATTTTCCGCATTTGCCAAATATTCCATCATTTGCTGCCTAATCTGCAGATTTGAACAAAAAAAGCCTTGTTTCTAGCTCATATGGCTCAAATGTTCCCAAAAATTCAGTGTCACGTGTTACAGCGTGGTGGAAGGCCCTTTGCAAAGCTGGAATGGTCACATGTTACTTATTGCTAAATGTGTGGGTGATAGATTATTACTAATAGTGCACAAACCTCTCTTCTTTCTTTGCCTCTCTTGCCTCTTTCTGCATTTCTCTTGCTTCTTTCTGCACCTTTCTTCCTGTTTCTGCACCTCACTGTCTTCTTTCTGCACTTCACTTGCCCCATTCTGCACCTCACTTGCCTCTTTCAGGACCTCTGTTGCTTTTTTCTGCAGATCTCTTGCCTCTTTCTGCACCTCTCTTGCCTCTTTCTGCCCCTCATTTGACTCTTTCTGCACCTCAATTGCCTCTCTCTGCACTTCTCTTGCTTCTTTCTACACCTCTCTTGCCTCTTTCTGCTCCTCTCTTGCCTCTTTGTGCATTTCTCTTGCCTGTTTCTGCACCTCTCTTGCCTCTTTCTGTACCTCTCTTGCCTCTTTCTGCACCTCACTTGCCTGTTTCTGCACCTCACTCTCTTCCTTATGCACCTCTCTTGCCTCTTTCTGCACTTCTCTTACCTCTTTCTGCACTTCTCAAGCCTCTTTCTGTACCTCTCTTACTTCTTTCTGCAGCTCAAGGGCCTCTTTCTGCACTTCTCTTGCCTCTTTCTACACTTATCTTGCCTCTTTCTGTACGTCTCTTGCCTCTTTCTGCACCTCACTTGCCACTTTCTGCTCTTCTCTTGCCTCTTTCTGAACCTCACTCTCTTCTTTCTGTACCTCTCTTTGCACATCACGTGCTTCTTTCTGCATCTCTCTTTCCTCTTTCTGCACCTCTATTGCCTCTTTCTGCAACGCTGTTGCTTTTTTCTGCACTTCTCTTGCTTCCTTCTGTACCCCTCTTGCCTCTTTCTGTATCCCTCTTGCCTCTTTGTGCACTTCTCATTCCTCTTTCTGCACCTCTCTTGCCTTTTTCTGCAGTTCTCTTGCCTCTTTCTGCACCTCTTTTGCTTCTTTCTGCACTTCTCTTGCCTCTTTCTGTACCCCTCTTGCCTCTTTCTGCACCTCTGTTGGTTCTTTCTGCACTGCTCTTGCTTCTTTCTGCACCTCTTTTGAAAATGTCTTTATCCCTCTTGCCTCTTTCTGCATCCCTGCTCCCTCTTTATGCACCTTTCCTGCCTGTTTCTGCACCTCTCTTTCCTCTTTCTGTACCTCTGTTGCTTCTTTCTGCACTTCTCTTGCTCTTTCTGCACCCTTCGCGCCTCTTTCAGCACCTCTGTTGCTTCTTTCTGCACCTCTCTTCTTTCTTTCTGCACCCCTCCTGCCTCTTTCTGTACCTCTGTTGGTTCTTTCTGCACTGCTCTTGCTTCTTTCTGCACCTCTTTTGCAAATTTCTATATCCCCCTTGCCTCTTTCTGCACCCCTGTTCCCTCTTTCTGCACCTTTCCTGCCTGTTTCTGCACCTCGGTTGCCTCTTTCTGCACCTCTGTTGCTTCTTTCTGCACTTCTCTTGCCTCTTTCTGCTCCCCTCTTGCTCTTTCAGCATATCTGTTGCTTCTTTCTGTACTTCTCTTCCTTCATTCTGCACCCCTCCTGCCTCTTTCTGTACCCCTCTTGCCTCTGTGTGCACCTCTCCTACCTCTTTCTGCACCCCTCTTGCCTCTTTCTGCACCTCTGTTGGTTCTTTCTGCACCTTTCCTGCCTGTTTCTGCACCTCTCTTGCCTCTTTCTGCATCTCTGTTGCTTCTTTCTGCACTTCTCTTGCCTCTTTCTGCACCCCTCTTGCCTCTTTCTGCACCTCTGTTGCTTCTTTCTGCACTTCTCTTGCTTCCTTCTGCACCCCTCTTACCTCTTTCTGTACCCCTCTTGCCTCGTTGTGCACCTCTCCTTCCTCTTTCTCCACCTCTCTTGCCCTTTTCTGCAGTTCTCTTGCCTCTTTTGCTTCTTTCTGGACTTCTCTTGCCTTTTTCTGTACCCCTCTTGCCTGCTTCTGCACCTCTGTTGTTTCTTTCTGCACTGCTCTTGCTTCTTTCTGCACCTCTTTTGCAAATTTCTGTATCCTTATTACCTCTTTCTGCACACCTGTTCCCTCTTTCCGCACATTTCCTGCCTGTTTCTGTATCTCTCTTGCCTCTTTCTGTACCTCTTTTGCTTCTTTCTGCACTTCTCTTGCTCTTTCTGCACCCTTCCCGCCTCTTTCAGCACCTCTCTTGCTTCTTCCTGCACTTCTCTTCCTTCTTTCTGCATCCCTCCTGCCTCTTTCTGTACCTCACTTGCCTCTTTGTGCACCTCTCCTACCTTTTTCTGCACCCCTCTTGCCTGTTTTTGCACCTCTGTTGGTTTTTCTGCACTGCTCTTGCTTCTTTCTGCACCTCACTTGCCTCTTTCTGCACTTCTCTTGCTTCTTTCTACACCTCTGTTGCTTCTTTCAGCAATTCTCTTGCCTGTTTCTGCACTTCTCTTCCTTCTTTCTGCACCCCTCCTGCCTCTTTCTGTACCTCTCTTGCCTCTTTGTGCACCTGTCCTACCTCTTTCTGTACCCCTCTTGCCTCTTTTTGCACCTCTGTTGGTTCTTTCTGTACTACTCTTGCATCTTTCTGCACCTCACTTACCTCTTTCTGCACTTCTCTTGCTTCTTTCTACACCTCTGTTGCTTCTTTCAGCAATGCTCTTGCCTCTTTCTGCTCTTCCCTTGTTTGTTTCTGTGCCTCTTTTGCGTCTTTCTGCACCTCTGTTTCCTCTTTCTGCACTTCACTTGCTTCTCTCTGCACCCCTCTTGCCTCTTTCTGCACCCCTCTCCCCTTTCTGCACCTCTCGTGCCTCTTTCTGCACCCCTGTTCTCTCTTTCTGCACCTTTCCTACCTGTTTCTGCACCTCTCTTACCTTTCTGTACCCCTGTTTACTTCTCTTTCAGCACCTCTGTTGCTTCTTTTTGCACTTCTCTTCCCTCTTTTTGCACCCCTCTTGCCTCTTTGTGCACCTCTCCTATCTCTTTCTGCTCCCCTCTTGCCTCTTGTTGCACCTCTGTTGGCTCTTTCTGCACTGCTCTTGCTTCTTTCTGCACCTCTTTTGCAAATTTGTGCATCCCTCATGCCTTTTTCTGCACCCCTCTTCCCTATTTCTCCACCTCTCTTGCTTTTTTCTGCACTTCTCTTGCTTCTTTCTGCACCCCTCTTGCCTCTTTCTGTACCCCTTTTGCATCTTTGTGCACCTCTCCTGCCTCTTTCTGTACCTCTCTTGCTTCTTTCTGCCGTTTTCTTGCCTCTTTCTGTACCCCTTTTGCCTCTTTCTGCACCTCTGTTGGTTCTTTCTGCACTGCTCTTGCTTCTTTCTGCACCTCTGACTTAGAGGTAGTTTTAACCCCCCTGCCCTATTATGTACTAGGGCATTACAGGGGAGGTCATGCCAATCACAGGGGTACCCCAACCCATAGTTTACCCTAGTGTATGTAGGTGTTTTCACTGTATTCTAAGTGTCTTTCAGCATAGCACTGGCTCCGGGCCACCAGTACCAGTCAGCAAAAAGTTGGGGGCACAGGATGACTTTGCAACAAGGCCTATTTCTGCACCTCTGTTGGTTCTTTCTGCATATTTATTGCTTCTTTCTGCACCTTTCTTCGTCTTTCTGGACTTCTATTGCCTCTTTCTGCATTTCTCTTGCTTCTTTCTGCGCCTTTCTTCCTCTTTCTGCACATGTCCTACCTATGTAGGCATTGTTAGAAATTAGCATTTAAAAAACCTTAGACATTCACTGAAAAAAACATATGTTTCAGGGATGTTATAGTTAAAAATTAGCATTTAAAAAAACCTTTGAAATTCACTGAAAAAACCATAGGTTTCAGGGACTTTATAGTTAGAAATTAGCATTTAAAAAACCTTGGAAATTCACTGAAAAAATCATAGGTTTCAGGGACGTTATAGTTAGTTGTCCATTTCACTCGTATACATATACATATATATATTCACCAAAAAAAACAAAGGTTACAGGGATGTTATAGTTAGGCTGAGATTTCAGTTGTCAATCAATCAAAGAATGCTTTATTCGACAGTACATGTCATAAAAGCGTTACAGATAAAAGGTGACCCTGGGTGGTGAACTCTGCTCCGCTCGCGGAGTTTGCGGAGTTTCCTGCACTCCGCATTACGCGGAGATCGCGGATTTCTGAAAAACTCCTCTTCGCGTTGCGTAGCGGAGTTTTTTTCCTCGCTCACGGTCGTCAACGTCAAGTTGGCAACCGCAAGCGAGGAAAACCAACCTCCCGGTGAGATTTTTCCTCGTTCGCGATCGTCAACATCAAGTTGGAGAGCGCAAGCGTGGAAAATCAACATCCCGGCGAGATTTCTCAATGCGGGGGTCAGGTTTCTCATTGCGAGTGGTCGCGGATGCTCGCGACAGCTCAAGTTGAGAAACTGCCCGTTCGCGTTGAGAAAGCTGCCGCTCGAGTAGCAGAAAAGGGAAGCAGGGACCGCTTGCACTGTGCAGGGTGCCGTTCGCATCCGGCACTGTGCAATCACCGTGAACTGCATTTTTCTATTATACTCCGCCGCTCGCATAGCTGCGCGTAGTGCGGCGGAGGTTTTTTTGCACTTCGTGTAGTGCAGCATAGTGCAACTCCGCGAACTCCGCCCAGGGTTAATAAAAAGTTAACAACAATACAAAAAGTTAAAACTTAGCTGAAAGCTTTTGTGCACAATGACAGAGTAGGCATCATTTTTCCCAAATAATGCCAGGATGTCGGATCATGACAAAACAGACATAAAAGCATATGTTTCAGATAATCTCAATGTTGGAAAGTGGATTATTGGTAGGGGCAAATGTAGGTCTGCCACTGGCAACAAGGCCACCAACACATGATAGGACCCAGCATAGGTCTTAGAAAATTATTCCCATGCTCAACCCTTGGTAACGTGGCTGCGAGCAGACAGGCTTAACTTCAAAGACAGGTATGTAAAGCATTTAAAAACACCAATTCAGTAAATAATTAAGACACAACACATAATAAAAATCCAACACCAATTTATAAACATAGGAAATATTGTTATCTTTAAAATGACACCAAAATGACAAAAATCCAATGTAGGGAACCGGAGATATGAATTTTCAAAGATTTAATAAAATATAGCACTTAGAAGTTTATAGCACTATATTGGGATACCTGCTCGAGTCGCGATAGACCGGTGCAAAGTCAAAGTTTCAGGCCGACCGCGATGGAGCCCTGGGCGGCTACAGCTTGCGGCAGGTCCCGGTCTCAGTTTCTACCTTCACACTTAGAAACTTTTCTGGAGCTTTTCTCCTCGAGGCCCCTCGAAGCTCCCAGCCAGTCCAGATCCGGTGAGGGTTCGCCGGATTGCCTTTCGACGAGCTCCCGGTCAACTTCCCTGGAGCGGACTTAGAAACTTTTTCTTTAGCGTTTCAGCGGGGCAACCCAGGAGCCCAGGCCGACATGCGATGGAAGCGATACAAAAGGGGATGATGGACGGAACGCTTGAGCCAATCAAACACTCACCCCCAGTCAACTGATCTGGGTTTAATCCATCATCATTCTTTAGCTCACTCCACCACCCCAGTTCAGACATGGCCATATGCAAATCAGTCTGACCCTGTGCCTCATGGGAACAGTCCAGCCCGAACTGCCAAGCCATGTCTTCCCTGGACCGGAAACAAGCATCCTAGGATTGGTTTCTGGCATTTCAGCCGTCATCAGCCAGGCTTGCTTGAATCCAGTGGCAAAGTGAGCAAGGGACCCACGTCTGGGCATACCCCCGCCAACTTAGGGCGACCAAAGCGATACAAAAGGGGATGATGGACAGAACGCTTGAGCCAATCAAACACTCACCCCCAGTCAACTGATCTGGGTTTAATCCATCATCATTCTTTAGCTCACTCCACCACCCCAGTTCAGACATGGCCATATGCAAATCAGTCTGACCCTGTGCCTCATGGGAACAGTCCAGCCCGAACTGCCAAGCCATGTCTTCCCTGGACCGGAAACAAGCATCCTACCGGTTTCTGGCATTTCAGCCGTCATCAGCCAGGCTTGCTTGAATCCAGTGGCAAAGTGAGCAAGGGACCCACGTCTGGGCATACCCCCGCCAACTTAGGGCGACCAAAGCGATACAAAAGGGGATGATGGACGGAACGCTTGAGCCAATCAAACACTCACCCCCAGTCAACTGATCTGGGTTTAATCCATCATCATTCTTTAGCTCACTCCACCACCCCAGTTCAGACATGGCCATATGCAAATCAGTCTGACCCTGTGCCTCATGGGAACAGTCCAGCCCGAACTGCCAAGCCATGTCTTCCCTGGACCGGAAACAAGCATCCTAGGACCGGTTTCTGGCATTTCAGCCGTCATCAGCCAGGCTTGCTTGAATCCAGTGGCAAAGTGAGCAAGGGACCCACGTCTGGGCATACCCCCGCCAACTTAGGGCGACCAAAGCGATACAAAAGGGGATGATGGACGGAACGCTTGAGCCAATCAAACACTCACCCCCAGTCAACTGATCTGGGTTTAATCCATCATCATTCTTTAGCTCACTCCACCACCCCAGTTCAGACATGGCCATATGCAAATCAGTCTGACCCTGTGCCTCATGGGAACAGTCCAGCCCGAACTGCCAAGCCATGTCTTCCCTGGACCGGAAACAAGCATCCTAGGACCGGTTTCTGGCATTCCAGCCGTCATCAGCCAGGCTTGCTTGAATCCAGTGGCAAAGTGAGCAAGGGACCCACGTCTGGGCATACCCCCGTCAACTTAGGGCGACCAAAGCGATACAAAAGGGGATGATGGACGGAACAGCTTGAGCCAATCAAACACTCACCCCCAGTCAACTGATCTGGGTTTAATCCATCATCATTCTTTAGCTCACTCCACCACCCCAGTTCAGACATGGCCATATGCAAATCAGTCTGACCCTGTGCCTCATGGGAACAGTCCAGCCCAAACTGCCAAGCCATGTCTTCCCTGGACCGGAAACAAGCATCCTAGGACCGGTTTCTGGCATTTCAGCCGTCATCAGCCAGGCTTGCTTGAATCCAGTGGCAAAGTGAGCAAAGGACCCACGTCTGGGCATACCCCCGCCAACTTAGGGCGACCAAAGCGATACAAAAGGGGATGATGGACGGAACGCTTGAGCCAATTAAAAACACTCACCCCCAGTCAACTGATCTGGGTTTAATCCATCATCATTCTTTAGCTCACTCCACCACCCCAGTTCAGACATGGCCATATGCAAATCAGTCTGACCCTGTGCCTCATGGGAACAGTCCAGCCCGAACTGCCAAGCCATGTCTTCCCTGGACCGGAAACATGCATCCTAGGACCGGTTTCTGGCATTTCAGCCGTCATCAGCCAGGCTTGCTTGAATCCAGTGGCAAAGTGAGCAAGGGACCCACGTCTGGGCATACCCCCGCCAACTTAGGGCGACCAAAGCGATACAAAAGGGGATGATGGACGGAACGCTTGAGCCAATCAAACACTCACCCCCAGTCAACTGATCTGGGTTTAATCCATCATCATTCTTTAGCTCACTCCACCACCCCAGTTCAGACATGGCCATATGCAAATCAGTCTGACCCTGTGCCTCATGGGAACAGTCCAGCCCGAACTGCCAAGCCATGTCTTCCCTGGACCGGAAACAAGCATCCTAGGACCGGTTTCTGGCATTTCAGCCGTCATCAGCCAGGCTTGCTTGAATCCAGTGGCAAAGTGAGCAAGGGACCCACGTCTGGGCATACCCCCGCCAACTTAGGGCGACCAAAGCGATACAAAAGGGGATGATGGACGGAACGCTTGAGCCAATCAAACACTCACCCCCAGTCAACTGATCTGGGTTTAATCCATCATCATTCTTTAGCTCACTCCACCACCCCAGTTCAGACATGGCCATATGCAAATCAGTCTGACCCTGTGCCTCATGGGAACAGTCCAGCCCGAACTGATAAAGCCATGTCTTCCCTGGACCGGAAACAAGCATCCTAGGACCGGTTTCTGGCATTTCAGCCGTCATCAGCCAGGCTTGCTTGAATCCAGTGGCAAAGTGAGCAAGGGACCCACGTCTGGGCATACCCCCGCCAACTTAGGGCGACCAAAGCGATACAAAAGGGGATGATGGACGGAACGCTTGAGCCAATCAAACACTCACCCCCAGTCAACTGATCTGGGTTTAATCCATCATCATTCTTTAGCTCACTCCACCACCCCAGTTCAGACATGGCCATATGCAAATCAGTCTGACCATGTGCCTCATGGGAACAGTCCAGCCCGAACTGCCAAGCCATGTCTTCCCTGGACCGGAAACAAGCATCCTAGGACCGGTTTCTGGCATTTCAGCCGTCATCAGCCAGGCTTGCTTGAATCCAGTGGCAAAGTGAGCAAGGGACCCACGTCTGGGCATACCCCCGCCAACTTAGGGCGACCAAAGCGATACAAAAGGGGATGATGGACGGAACGCTTGAGCCAATCAAACACTCACTCCCAGTCAACTGATCTGGGTTTAATCCATCATCATTCTTTAGCTCAATCCACCACCCCAGTTCAGACATGGCCATATGCAAATCAGTCTGACCCTGTGCCTCATGGGAACAGTCCAGCCCGAACTGCCAAGCCATGTCTTCCCTGGACCGGAAACAAGCATCCTAGGTCCGGTTTCTGGCATTTCAGCCGTCATCAGCCAGGCTTGCTTGAATCCAGTGGCAAAGTGAGCACGGGACCCACGTCTGGGCATACCCCGCCAACTTAGGGCAACCAAAGCGATACAAAAGGGGATGATGGACGGAACGCTTGAGCCAATCAAACACTCACCCCCAGTCAACTGATCTGGGTTTAATCCATCATCATTCTTTAGCTCACTCCACCACCCCAGTTCAGACATGGCCATATGCAAATCAGTCTGACCCTGTGCCTCATGGGAACAGTCCAGCCCAAACTGCCAAGCCATGTCTTCCTTGGACCGGAAACAAGCATCCTAGGACCGGTTTCTGGCATTTCGGCCGTCATCAGCCAGGCTTGCTTGAATCCAGTGGCAAAGTGAGCAAGGGACCCACGTCTGGGCATACCCCCGCCAACTTAGGGCGACCAAAGCGATACAAAAGGGGATGATGGACGGAACGCTTGAGCCAATCAAACACTCACCCCCAGTCAACTGATCTGGGTTTAATCCATCATCATTCTTTAGCTCACTCCACCACCCCAGTTCAGACATGGCCTTATGCAAATCAGTCTGACCCTGTGCCTCATGGGAACAGTCCAGCCCGAACTGCCAAGCCATGTCTTCCCTGGACCGGAAACAAGCATCCTAGGACCGGTTTCTGGCATTTCAGCCGTCATCAGCCAGGCTTGCTTGAATCCAGTGGCAAAGTGAGCAAGGGACCCACGTCTGGGCATACCCCCGCCAACTTAGGGCGACCAAAGCGATACAAAAGGGGATGATGGACGGAACGCTTGAGCCAATCAAACACTCACCCCCAGTCAACTGATCTGGGTTTAATCCATCATCATTCTTTAGCTCACTCCACCACCCCAGTTCAGACATGGCCATATGCAAATCAGTCTGACCCTGTGCCTCATGGGAACAGTCCAGCCCGAACTGCCAAGCCATGTCTTCCCTGGACCGGAAACAAGCATCCTAGGACCGGTTTCTGGCATTTCAGCCGTCATCAGCCAGGCTTGCTTGAATCCAGTGGCAAAGTGAGCAAGGGACCCACGTCTGGGCATACCCCCGCCAACTTAGGGCGACCAAAGCGATACAAAAGGGGATGATGGACGGAACGCTTGAGCCAATCAAACACTCACCCCCAGTCAACTGATCTGGGTTTAATCCATCATCATTCTTTAGCTCACTCCACCACCCCAGTTCAGACATGGCCATATGCAAATCAGTCTGACCCTGTGCCTCATGGGAACAGTCCAGCCCGAACTGCCAAGCCATGTCTTCCCTGGACCGGAAACAAGCATCCTAGGACCGGTTTCTGGCATTTCAGCCGTCATCAGACAGGCTTGCTTGAATCCAGTGGCAAAGTGAGCAAGGGACCCACGTCTGGGCATACCCCCGCCAACTTAGCGATGGAAGGCAGGCGGCTTGGCTCTCGCGGTTGCTCCTGTCACCTTTTCTACGAGCGGACTTATAAACTTTTCTGGAGCTTTTTCTCGCGGGGTCTCTCGATGCTCTTCATGTAGCCGGATCCGGTGAGGGTTCGCCGGCTTCTGATTTCTTCTAGTCCCGGTCAAACCCTGGAATTTGGACCGACGGAGCTTTTAGCGGGACGAACCTGGGTGGCTTGGCCGGCTCGCGGTTGAAGGCAGGCGGCTTGGCTGACCAGGTTGAGTCGGTCCCTCTATGGAACTTTTTTTCAAAGTTACTCCAAAGTTCTCCAAACTTCTTGAACTTCTTCCTGAAGTTCCTCAAAGGGTCCCAAAGTGTCTCAAACTCACTCCAAGGGCCTGGAAGCTCCAAGATGGTCCTTGAAAGTTGAGGACTTCAGTTCCCACAATCCACTTGGACGTCACCCTTACAAATCCACTGGTAGTTCTCCAAGGTGCAGATTTAGTTGGTGATGTTCCAGATGAGCTCTTTTAACCTGTAGCTTTCAGGGAGTCCACTCTTTAGTTCCTTTTCAGCAAGATAATCCACAGGGCTGTAGTTTCAGATGCTGCAGTCTTCAGAGGTCAGGCCTTAGAAATCTTTGCACAGCAAAACTTCTCAGCTTGGCAATGTCTTGCTTCAGTAAGTTTCAAGCAGCAGATCTGGAGGGCTCTGCCCCTCTCAGATACTTATTCCATGTTCTCTGGGTCAGACAGGAGGTCACTCCTGACCAATGGGAGCAGGGTAACTCCTCAAACATAAGACCACTTCCTGTAGAGTGTGGCATTATTTTGTCCCAGAGTGCATCAACTCTTCCAATGGCAGATTTTCCAGCAAGGAGGCAAGAGCTGGCTAAACACACCCCTAGGATGGCTAATTTACTTAGACTCTCCCCCCTGCATCTGCTCATACCTTCCTTAATCCCCCCATCTGCCTGAGGTAGAAAGTTCAGAGTTGTAAATGTCACTGGGTTCTGCTTTTCTCTTTGAAGCCCATGGTTTACAACCCCTCCCCCTGGCCTGGCATTCCTGTGGACCAGCACACTGCCCTCTCAGACCAGCTGCATAACCCCAGGGGCTCTTTATCACCTCTCCAGGCAGGCTGGCTAATCCACTTAACTCTGACCAATCAGGGCAGACCACTGGAAGGCTGAATCTGGACTTACAAACAAGAACGTCTTATAACTTCTTGTAGGTACACTTTAGGAGAAATTCAACAATATCATATTGTTGGATTTATTACTACCATTCGGGGAAATCTTTGAATGGCACTTCTAGCCCTCTCCTATCAAGAATTATTAATTAATAACTTCTTACCATGTTAACCTATGTAACAGGGGATTTGCAATGGGAAAAATGACTTGGGCCATCTTTCCAGCACCAGGACTTACAAAAACATGTTTTATAAGTACTTTGCTTATATCTACAGGACCCCCACCCCATGGGACAACTAGGGGAGACTTTAGGGGTTCTGAATCTGTAAAAATATTGCAGATCCTCACTTCACAGTGCTCCTAACATCAAAGTCGAATTTGAGCAGCACTTTACCACATTGGGGGGAGTGAAACGTGAAATTTCACTTTACCCAGGCATATAAAAACTCATTTTATAAGGGTGTACCTTATAAATACCTGACCCCCCACCCCTGGGACACCTAGGGGAGACCCTGGGGGTCCCTAATATGCCATAACATTGTAGGTTATCCATTTTTGAGTGCCCCAAACCCCAAAGTCGAGTTTGGGCACAATTTACTTTTTAAAAGCAGTCCTGGCACCCAGGGCTGCTTTTAAACTGACCTCAGGCTTCAGCAGTGCACACATGCAAGTGCAAAAAGAGCTGCTGACCTCTAAACTGCCATGCCCTAGGGTACTAGGGACTTCTAGGTAGTTTCAATCCCCCTGCCCTATTATATACTAGAGGCTTATGGGGTAGGTCATGCCAATCACAGGGGTACCCCACCATACCATTGTGTACCCTAGTGTATGTAGGTGTTTTAACTGTATTCTAATGTGTCTCTTTCAGCATAGCACTGGCCCTGGGCCTGGTTAGGCAGAGCCCATGGTCAGTCAGAGTCAGTTACCACCAGTATCAGGCAGCAAAAAGTTGAGGGGTGCCCAGGGCACAGGATGACTTTGCAACATTCTATTAGTCTCAAAAGGCATATAAACGATTATTAGAGCCCACACATCACTTTAGCCCAGGTGCACATACATGAGTAGAAGGTGGTTCCTATTTCATCTTTCAGCCGTAATTTGCTGTGAACGAATAAACCACATGCACCTTAAGAATGTTGCCATCAGGATAGCGTACCTGAGTGATAGATCTGTACAGAGAATACGAAGGGCTGTGCTACATGATCTGGTTCCCATAGTCCTACATCTTTGCGCCAACCAAGCTTTGCGTGGACCAGAATAGGTAGGGCATACAAAGAGTACATGTGATAGATTTTCTACTTGGTCAGTACATGATGTGCATTTGTTATTCTTTTTGGTGGACTATTTAAATGTGAAGCACTTTAAGGGTAATGTTCCTGTTCTAAATTGAAAATACAGTTTCCGATCAAAGGGCTTTGTGATGGTGTCTCAATAGAGCTCTAGGTTCGGGCAAGGTTTGATCTGTAGATAAAGCCCTGAGAGTGATGAGGAATTGTGGCGCCTTCACTCTTTGTGTACAATCATCTCCCAATATATATCCTTGAGTGTGTCTTTTGTCGGGAACGAAGAGCTAGAGGGACTATCCCACAGATGTGCAAGGCCCATTCTGTTGAAAAGGCCCACAGATTTCGCAGCCAGCTAATTTTGTGGAATTGGTCCGTATCAAAGATGTCCCTTAGGCCCTCGGCATATACAGCCAGTTCCGGCGTGCACCATATCCTGCGCCAATAGAGGATAGGTTGTAGCCTAGCAAGGCCCACCATAGCATTTCTGCCCAGATCCCTCCTTAGGGGAACAGTGGGTGTATTTTGTGGTAGACTGGTTATCGCTCGCATGAACGAGTTCTCCGCGATAGTTAGCTGCGACAAATTCTCTAAGCCCCATAGCTCAGCTCCATAAAGGGCCAGGCTCTCCACTTTGGTATTATTAATTTGGAGTACCGGGCTGAGGGGTTTGGTCAGGGAGGTTTTGAATTCCTTTCTTAGGACACCCACTAGCTGTCTATGTTTTAATGCCATGGAATCAATATGCAGCTTCCATATCATATCCTTCTGCAGGTTGATGCCCAGACAGACAAATGCATCAACCTGCTCAAGGAGGAGCCCATCCATTATTAATCTGCCCTTGAAGGATCTGTGTTGATTGAAGGCAATGAACTTGGCCTTATCAGCATTAATTTTTATGCCTTGTAGATGACAAAACTCTTCATAGCGGCGCAGTGCGTGTTGTAAACCACTTGGGGTTTTAGAGATGATCTTGGTGTCATCTGCAAACATTAATAACGGGATCTTTCTGCCAGCTAGGACAGGGGCATCAGTATGGGTGGCGGCAAGATAATTTGCCACTCCTTTAATGAAGAGGGAAAACAGTGTAGGGGCTAACATGCATCCTTGGCGGACGCCCTTACATACCGCAAAGCATGCTGTCGTGTTTCCCTGCACCCCCCAGCGGATCTGTGCAAAGTTTCCCTCGTGGAGGTGGACAATAAGGGAGAGTAATTTCAGTGGCATCCTCATTGCTTTCAGTACCTCCCATAGTTTGTGCCGTGAGACCAGGTGAAACTCTGATTTCAAATCAACAAAGGTGGCATACATGCTGCCCTTGCCGAGAACTACTGTCCGCCAGTGTATTGTAACAAAGCGGACAACCTGGTCAATTGTACTTATATGGGCCCGGAAGCCTGCCTGAAGGTGACAAATGATGGCATTTTCGTCCATGCGTGCATGAGTCTTGGCCAGGACTAGCCGGGCCACCAGCTTTTGTATGGAATCTATAAGGCGTATTGGCCTATAATTGCCAGGCATAGATTTATCTCTTTTTTGTATATTGTGATTATCTCTGCCCCCGCCAGGTGTCCGGGATGGGAGCGCCATGGGCAATGGCATTTGCTATTAGGAGTATATATTGAGTCCATCTGGGTCTGTCCTGCAGTAAGATGTCAGCGGGGACACAGTCAATCCCTGGTGCTCAGCCTCCTGTAAGTGCATTAAGGGCAGCACTGATGTCGGCCTCATCAAATACCTTATCGGTGGGGTAAAAGTGTATCGACACAGATCCACTGTTCTCTACCTCGTCACTGCCATATTGGGAGGAAAAGTGGCTAACCCACAAACGCGGGTCAACATGATTTTCCGGGGGTGGTGCCACTCCTCCCCATCCCCATTTTACCAAGTACCAGAACCATTGTGTATTTTTTCTACCACAGGCACGTTTTAGATCCAACCACCTATCCTCATCCCAGACTTTTTTGGCACAATGGATAACCTTCTTGTAAATGGTCCTAGCAGATCGCACTCTAGCCACATCGCCCAACTTGATTGCCTCACTGAGGGTGCCATGGGCGTGTCTACAGTCAGTATTGTACCAATGCTGCTTGGGTTCAAAGTCTCTCGTCCTGGCTTTGCTTGGTCTTTGAAAATAAGTACGAATTTTAGAGAATAATAAATTATGCAATTGTGTAAAATCATTTAGCGACTGAATGTTGCGGAGGGATATCTCCATCTCTTTTACTGTATGTTCCATCTCGCTAGTTATGGACGATAGAATTTCAGGGCGTTCCGAAATCATGGGCCATTCAACTCGCAGCATGTTATTTGAGAGCTGGAGGTCACTGGTAATATGAGTAGCATCAGTTTGTGCTTGTGGCCTCAAATCCCTATGTACAAACCTAGAGCTCAATGGGTCATGGTCACTCTCCACACATGCCTCCACGACCATGTCCTCGAGAGTATGCCATAGGTTCAAACCAACTAAGAGATGATCAATGTGACTAGAGTGATATCCACTATTAAACGTATGTGCCCCATGTCTAGCAGATGTGGTTCTACCATTGGCTGCCCTTAAACCATACTCTAAACAGAGGGGTTTCAATTGAATGGCAGCCTCGGTCCATCGTTTAATTGTTGTGAGTTCCAGTAGTGGAACACCCCACTGCTCGTCCTCCTCCTTTGCCACGTCATTAACCTCATTGCCAAGGGGTTCAAATGTCGTATTTAAGTCCCCTACTATGACTGCAGAGGCTTCCCCTGAAAGGGTTTCTAAGAGCTCGCCTAAGGCGTGAATGGTATCAGACTTTCCGCCCCCCGCTAAGGCCTCTCGCATATACATTGTAGAAGTCAATAGGGCCATATTGGCCAGACACCAGTCTAATTGCAAGAATATCGTTGTTATCTGTGGGAAGGGCCAGAATTTTGAGGCCAATGTCCTTTCTAACCCAGAGTGTGAGGCCCCCTGATGGCCGACCTCTAGCACCCTGGGTTGCCGGAATGTAGAAGTTAAGGTATCCAGGGTAGTAGATGGGCTCTATGGACCAGGTTTCCTGGAAAGCACAAATATCAAACTCTTCTATGAGATTGTTCCAATCGGGAGCGTCACCCCTATGCCTCAAACCGGCAATGTTCCAGGATAATACTGTGATAGTGCGTGACATTAAGTTTGTACATGGTAATTGGCCGGCCCTAGGGGTTATGGATCCCATTGTCTGGTCTGGCACACACCTAGAAATGCTAGAAGAGCTAGTCGATGTTGGAAATATACCATGAAGGTGAGAGGTAATAAGCTCACTAGTGTGTGTTGTGTTGGTGGCCTGTAGACTAACAGCGGGGGCGGAAGACACCTTCAATCAATCTGTCTGAGTGGAGACCCGGTGGAATGGGGGTCATTAGGATATTTAGGGGTTGGATCACTGATCTAATCTGGAAGGTTATATTTGAGGCGGATAGTGGTTTCGAATAGATGTTAAGTCCGATGATCATAGGCTACCAGGTTTTCTACTAGGTCACGGTGTGATAGAGTAAGGGCAATAGCGTCCGTGGCAGATCCCGGAATAGAATGCCTTTTAGCCCCAACTATATCATCCCTTATTATGGATCGACACCCCCTCACTCGCCGTAACCAGTGAATGGACTTATTAACCAATGTGGCCTCAGCTTTGTTGTGTGTCAAAGGCACGAGCTTAGGTACGTTGGTCAAATATATTGTCCGCTTCCACACAGGGGAAATATCTATGCCAGAAAAGATGGAATGCCTAATTGCCTGCAGAGGCTGAATACCTACTTGGGGGCCCTGTGCTTGATTCGGGGTTGGGGGGTGATGGAAGGCAGCTCTATTGTATATTTCCCCACCTGATATGAAAGGGGAATTGACCACCCCCCCTTGTCATTTATCTGACGGCTTAGGGCATAGGATTTTTTTGAGGGATTGGACGTCATTTAGTACCCTACTAAAGGATTCAGAGAGGCTACCTACAGCTGCCTTAAGTGCTCTAATTTCTTCGACTAGATTAATTATTTGCACTGGTAGCAATCTTTGCAGGAGCGTCTCATTATGAACGGAATTAGAGTTGGTGACTATGCTTTCACTAGCCTGGCGTGGGGGACAGAACCGGGAAGTAAGGATACCACCCTATGTGATTGCTTTATTGTCTTAGCGCCCCCTTTGTGTGCCTAACTTCTCAAATTGGCGTGCTTTTCTGATAGATCGTTATTGTCCGTGAGAGGGGCAAAGATGTCACTGCAAGGGAAAGCTAGGAGATGGTCTACTAGCACTTGCTCCTCTATCGCCTCGTTGTCAGTCTCACTATAGGTAGGATTTGAGACAGCTGGCGGTGGTTTCTTTCCCTTTGCTCTATTAAATAGCTATGGAATACGGCCTTGATAGGTATTGTGAGCAGGGCTTCCATGGGACTGTGTACTAGGTACTGGGGTCAGTGTTTTGTTAGAATCAAAGAGTCCCTCACATTCTGATAGCAAATTGTCAATACGGTCTAACACCCCTCTGACCCCTCCCCCCAACCCCCATCGGCGAAGCTCATAGCCTTCAGTTGTATAAAACCAGTGAAATTCAGCAGTTATAGCTATCTGAGCTAACTATAACTTACACCCCCGCAATGCACGGCTTATGACTTCACATATGAAATCACTCATGACATGGTCAGTGACATCACTGATGACATTTCAAATAAATTACATCACTGATGACATCAAGTGAGTCTAAGTGTTTTCAAGAGGTTATGGGTGTTCAACATATATATTAACCTGCTACAAAAGTTAAATCTGTATACAAGGTGCACTACTCCTGAGTGATACTATTTCTAACATATATTATGTGAGTGGCTGTGTGACTGTATGTACCCTTGTGTGTATGGGTCTGTGATTGGCTGTATGGGTGTATAAGTGGGTTTGTGACTAGCTGTGTGGGTGAGTGAGAATGGTGTGTGAGTGACTGTATTAGTGAGTGAGTGGATCTGTCAGTGACTGTATGAGTGAGCGAGGGTGTGAGTGGCTCTATGGGTGAGTAAGTGGGTGTGTAGTGACTCTGTGGGTGAGTGAGTGGGTGTCTGAATGGCTGTATGAGTGAGTGACTTGGTGTGTAAGTGGCTGTGTTGATGAGTGAGTGGCTGTTTGAGTTGTTTTTTGGTTAAGTAAGTTGGTATGTGGGTAGCTGTATTAGCAAGTCTGTGAGAATGGCTGTACGGGTGCGTGAGTAGATTTGTGAGTGCTTGTATGGATGTATGAATGGGTATGTACATGGTTGCGTGGGTGTGTGAGTGAGTGAGTGAGTGTTTTTGTGGGTGAGTGATTGGCTGTGTTCAGAGGCTGTAGCGGTGAGTGAGTGGATGTGTAAGTAACTGTATAGCTAAATAAGTAGGTGTGTAAGTAGTTGTATGGATGAGTGTGTGGCTATGTGAGTGGCTGTATGGGTGAGTGATTAGTTGTATAAGTAGCTATATGGGTGAGTGAATGATTGTTTGAGTGGCTGTACGAGTGAGTGAGTGGGTGTGTGACTGCCTCTATGGAGGAGTGAGTGGGTATATGAGTACTGGTATTGGTCTGGGAATGGGTATGTGAGTGGTTGTGTGGCGTGTGTCAGTGGGCGAACGAGAGGTTCTATAGAGATGTGAGTGGGTGTGTGAGTGATTCTGTGGATGATGTCATCAGTGATGTCATTTGAGATGTCATCAGTGATGTCAATAGTGATTTCACTGACCATGTCATGAGTGACTTAACATATGAGATCAGATCAAATCAAAATACTTTATTCGACTCAAAAAGAGCCTTAAAGATTACATACATACATTTCCATTTAAAAAACAGAATAGCATAAAAAACAATAAAATACAAATTAATAAACGAACCTAATATTTGCTACCTGTCTTAAAAACCATAAAAAGATAGTTTAAGATACCATATATAATCTCTGTAGTTCCTAAAGAAAGTAAATAAACCATCACTAATTCATGAGCTCTGATCCCTGCTGCTAATAGTATTTGGCGGATAAACTGCCTCCTCTGAGCAATACAAAATTTACAGAACAAAATACTTTGACATGAAAAACTGTCACAGGGGCAGGCAGGAAGTGAGGAGAACCATGATCCCTGAGTAGGAAAAGCAGCCAAAAAGTGTATAGTTTTTAAACGGAACCTGGTCGCCAAAAATGTCTGCCTTTCATTCAAGTCTATTTGCTGATAAAGGGCAAGTTGTATTTGTGGCTGGGAGAGAAACTCTAAGGGGGATATTCTCAAGAACGCGTGTTAACTATCGCCAAAATCGCTTAACGCGACTTCTCACATCGCAGTCCATCGCGGGAAAATAACACTGTGTTAAAACAGCATTCACAACCCGGCGGCACCATGCGATAGCCTCACGATAACGGACAAATGCCCGCGTTAAAATCAACGCAACACCGAAAAAATGCGAAACCCCAACGCGAAAAAAGTTGCGATTACCCCAATGGCGATACAAAAATCAGCGAAAACCAGCGACAGGACGGCGATTCCCACGCGCCATGCGTGAGAATGCACCATAAAAGCAGATTAAAAAAAAGAGAAAAAAATGTAACTGCGTACCACCATGGATGCACCCGGAACGAGTGCACAGGACAACGCGAACCCCACAAGCCCCACAGATGACCAGCCAGGAACCCCGGGGCCGGGGAAGGGCAAGGAGAAGAGGAAGAGGGAGACGGTGTTCAGTCCGCAGGAAAACCAGAACATCGTCACGGAGGAGACAGAACACAACCAACAACTGTACGTCACCTCCACTGTGTCATCGGCAACACAAACGGAAACATGTCAGTACATCGTGAACAACGTGAATGCAGTCGGAGTGTCGAGGAGGACAATGGAAGAGGTCAAGAGGCACTGGAATGATGTGAAGGGCAAAACCAAGAAGAAACACTATGCCAACTTTAAAGCAGCAACGCAGATTGGAGGTGGGGGACCAGCGGCACACCAGGAGCTGGATGACAGTGAGAAAATGGTGGCCACAGTCATCAGTCGGGATACGGTGCCAGGAGTTGGGGATCGGGACACTGCTCAACATGACCTGACACAACATCAACAGGGTGAGTACCGACCAAGGACTGGGGGGACGGGGGGAGATGGGCACAATGGCACACATGCACAATGAAGTACAGCACACTGCACACCCACAATGACTCTGGAACATGTCCCTGATCCCCGTGCCACACAGCAGCACACATACAGAAACTCAGGGAATGTGTGTTGCATTGAACTTATTTGCACATGCTGTGCCTGTGGTCATTTTGCACTGTCTCATGATTGCCAAGCACTGACACAATGTGACGTCCTCATGGGAAGAAATTGTCAATGATGTTGTTCCTACGGGCTATTCCTGCTGCAGCTGCAGTTTGGTGTGGTCCACCTGCCTCATCTTCCTCATCATCGTCTGGTGCATCTGGCACTCGTAACCATGGGGCATTGGTGCGTACACATATGTTGTGCAACACACAACATGCAATGATCATCTTGCACACAATGACTGGGCTGTACAGGAGCCTTCCACCTGTGATGTCCAGGTACCTGAAACGTGACTTCAACATGCCAAATGTGCATTCCACGATGCCCCTGGTGCGTTTGTGGGCCGCATTGTACTGCCTCTGGGCCTGTGTGTTCGGGGCTCGGAGGGGTGTCATCATCCAAGGGCAGAGTGCATATCCCTGATCACCTGTGACAGTGCAGAGAGACATGAGTCAATAGTTGGTTCTGCATGATGTGTTGGCAGGCTCACTAGTTCATTGGCATGTAATATGTGTGTCATAGTGATTCCGGTTTGACATGTACTGCTAGTAGCAAATGAGCGCCATCAATGTGTATTATGTTTCCTCACTGCTGTTCCTCCCTCCCCCGAGCCTATTTCCTTGTGTGCGCTGCGCACTTGCCTCACCTGCACTCCTACGGTACACCATTGTCATGCCTGTCTGCGCATGTCCACAAGCCTGACAACGACACTGTGATGTTGTGCATTGAAGGTGGGCGGCTACGTGTGTGTGGACCTATGGTAAGGATAGGGCGGACACAGATGTGGAGTTCATGGCTGGCCGAAGTCACGATGCGGTCTAGGCAAGACCTTTGGCTCATGCTGCGGTAATAGCGATACACACAACAGTTGGCATGTATGATCCCGGACCCCCAGCGGGCTTGCGCTCATTCATTATTCCCTTTGTCCGAGCCCGCACTCGGGGGCATGTTTCATTGCAACTTTGTCCATTGTGGGATGGGTGGCGCCGACACCACAACAAAGACATACGCATTAGGTACTAAATTGGCAAGCCCAACACTTAACCACACCCAGAGCCCCGGGGTGATCATCCACACCCCTACGCTGGACTGCCATACGCCAGCCCACTCTGGCAACACCTACAGGGGGATACGACACAGCTACATGTCCCAGGTCTACCCCACTGCCTGAGGTGACATTGTTGCGTCCGCTGTACACAGCACAATGCAATGTGGTAGGGCCCGGGGCCCTCATGCACACACAATGACCACACGGACACACTTAGATAGTTTGTGGAACTGGCTACGGGCACGTGCGCCCGGACCCTTTAATGCCAGGGTCACATGTCCAGTGACGCCTGTGCTGGATGGGTGTGCGGTGAGTGTAAGCCAGCCCTCAGGGAGTTGTTGGTGCTGGCAACAACTACAATAGTGATCAGACAATCACAAGTTCACAGTTCAAACAGCAATGGTCCACGACTTGAGCTGCACAGAGTTAGTGGCCACGGATGCACTGCGGCCGGCACAGGCACACCGCCAGGGGACGGTGACTACCGGTGCACTGAGGTAGGGCCACGAGAGCTGAGCGGGTTCTCGTCGATGTCCAAGGTGAATGTCGCAGAGGGTTTCGGGGGACAGTGGATGGTGTTCTTCCAGGGCATGATACAGAGGGCAGTACCAAGCAGACACATGCAATATGGAGGAGATGAATGCTACAGACTCATGTTTAACACCCAGTCATTACCAGCCACATGATGATGAAGACAACCCCAGGCCATTGACTGAGACGCCACCAAAGTTCAACCAGAGGGTGTCCATGAATTTCGGGGCACAGAGTTAGTGGCACCAGAGCTGAAAGGGGATGCAGTCTGCGATGAGGCCTGTACAATGGTATAAACTCTGCCATAAATAGATCAAGGCTCAGTTCCAAATGTGTAACCTACTTGACCGTAGTGTGGGCCAGAGGCAGCGGTCAGCAGGGGCCCCCAACCACGTGTCCTTGGCTTGCGATGCACAGAGTCAGTGGCACCAGGGCAGTTGTTGGTGGGGTTCGGTCACCTCCGTAACGAGGATCCTGTCTGTCATCAGGACTGAATCGTGTCTTCCTCTTACTCCTCTCCTAGCGTGCAATGATACGGACTCTGCCATTGTAAAATCAAGACTCAGTTCCAAATGTGTGACCTACTTGACCGCAGTGTAGGCCTGAGACAGCGGACAGCACGGGGCAACGGCTGTTCAGGCAGCTCCTCCTGGTACTCTCACACACGACGTTGGAATGCCATGTGGCGATGATTTGTGGTTGACGGAGGTAGTGGCATCAGAGCTGTGCGTGTGTGCAGCCTGCGACGATGCCGTGTCCTGCCTGGTACGGATTGTATTGGATTTGTGTGAGGCCTGCTGGACCGCAGTGTAGGCAGTACACAGGTGACCCTGCGGTGCTGGGCCGCAGTGTAGGCCGAAGGCAGTAGTCAGCATGGGCCCACAGACACGTGTCGTTGGGATGCTATGCACAGAGTCGGTGGCACCACATCGTAGGGAGTACGGTGATATAAACCCTGCAATAAACGTATGTACTCTGCCATTGAATAATCAAGACTCAGTTCCAAATGTGTGACCTACTGGACCGCAGTGTATGCTGGAGGCAGTTGTGGAGTACGTCAATGAGAAAGGAGTAATGGGGGCCTGTGTCGCGGAGGCCGTGATGGTCTGAGGAGGCTGCCATGGTCACAGGCCTCGGGCTTGGAGCTTGCACCGGCATGTGGTGGGCCCTCTTTGACACACACCGGTGTCGGCAGGTGAGCAGTGCGGCCTGGCTGTGCTGGGGCAGGCATGACGCGTTTTGGGACCAGCGGCCTGGGGTGCAGCAAGCGCACAGGATCGCAGGCACCGCTGCTCACGGCATCGGCCTCGTGGCGGGGTGAGAGGCGCAGCCCTGGCAGACACGTTGGCCATTCCGGAAGAGAACCACGCCCAGAGTAACGGGATTTTTATTCACACCCCTACGCTGGCCTGGCGTACGCCGGGCCAGCCCACTCTGCGCATGCTTACAGGGATGGACGTAACAAGCTACATTTCCGCATTGTTCCCCGCTGGCTGCGGATACATGGTTGCGTCCACTGTCTAGTACACTCTAAACACCAGCAGTGTATGTCGACATGGAAGTGTCTGTGGTCTGCATACTGCGGTCTGTCCAGCACATCCACTCCACACTTGGCATTGTGTGCATTCTTATTCATGGATCACTTGCCTCCTTCACACATGCCGGGTTCCCACCTTTCCCCACATTCTGCAATTGTGTGGCTGAGGTGCCATGCAGTTGATGGCTTGTGTAGATGGCTAGCCCAGGTTGCCACAGTAAGTAGTGTTGTCGTGTTTGGAATGTGGGGATGTTGGTTGTCATGTTGTATGTGATTTTGTGACGTGTGCATTCTCAGAGTTGTGAGTTGTCTGAATGTGGTGTTGAGGTGTGTGGTGTGTTCCGTTGGTACTTACCAACGAGCAGTGCATTCCCATAGGTGGCATCCTGTAAGCGCTGGTTGATGATGGACTGTCGGAAGATGAAGGAATCATGCACACTGCCTGGGTAGTTGGCGACGACATTGGTGAAGAGTCCCCGGTGGTCCACTATTGCCTGCACATTGATGAAATGTGTGTGTTTCCTGTTGCGGTAATTGTGTGCAGTGGCGGCAGGGGGCACAAGGAGTACATGTGTGCAGTCGATTGCCCCCAAGACGTGCGAGAAGCCAGCTATGGCGTAGAAGCCTT
This sequence comes from Calotriton arnoldi, assembly GCA_963921515.1. Classification (NCBI taxonomy): domain Eukaryota; kingdom Metazoa; phylum Chordata; class Amphibia; order Caudata; family Salamandridae; genus Calotriton; species Calotriton arnoldi. Next base: position 130,755 of record CAWUFW010012229.1, read on the forward strand.
GCCTGATCTCCAGCTGTTCCTGCGCAGTGTGTGGGAAGTAAAGCTGCTGGGGTACCAAGCTGATGATGGCATCCAGGACAGGTGTGAGGAACTTTGACAGGGCTGGCTGTGAGACTCCTCTGACTCTGGCAGTTGTTGGTTGGAAGGTCCCAGAGGCCAACAGGTGCAGCATGGCCAGCAGCTTTGTCTGCGGAGGGATGTTGGCTCTCCGCTGTGTTGGTACCGTCAGCCTGTGGGCAATGATGGTCAGCATGCGTAGGATGGTTGTCCTTTTGAGCCTGTAGTGGGCAATGAATTCCTCTGGCGTTAAATCTCCCAGGCTGGTGCGAATTCGGAAGTTCCGGTGTCTTTGTCTGCGCTGCCTCTGTGGTAGTCCAGGGGGGTGGGGTCCTGGGTGTGGTGGGGGTCCTGGGTGTGGTGGCGGTGGGTGTTGTGGCCCTCTTGGCGCTCCGAGCTACATGATCAGTAGCTCCATGGCATCTGTTGTTCTTCTGGTGTGGCTGTGGGCTGGGCTCCCTTTTATGGTGCAGGTTGTCCTCCGACTTAATACCAGGTAGGAGCAGGTGTTAAATCCCTGCTGCTAACGCGCCTTATCCCATGTTTTTGATTCTTATCGCTGTTCTGGCTGGTCGTTGGGAATGTTGCAAAGTGGTGTTTCCGCTGGTTTTTGCACGGGAACGCCTACTCTGCATCTCATTAGCGTTAGTTGCCGGTGTCATCCGTGGCGATATTTTTTGCGGCTGCTATCGCAGGTATACTGGTGATATCGGCTGTTAGCACCAGCTTGTGAATGGTGCGATGAATTTATCACCACTTTTGCTGCGATAAAGTGTCGCTAACTCGGCGATGAGTCCTTGAGAATATGCCCCTAAATGTCCAGCAGAATTACACACTGCACTTGGGTGCTCAAGGCTTTGATAAAAAAGTGATTTGATTATACTAGGTGACACGTTTCTCAAAGTGTCAGGATTTGTGTAATATTATGAAATCCCCAGCTTAGAAAAGCTCATTTTGATGAACCTTAACCAGGATATGTGTAAGCTGTTATCCAGTTTCATACAGTCTGCTATTATTGTCCTACAAAACTCAGCCTCTGGATTATTCCAAATTCTTGCCCAGAGCAGCAATGGCTGTAATGTAATGTAATCTTTTAATAAACTCAAACCAACTTCCTCATGACAAAAAGAAACAGAGGCACTCTGGAGCACTGCAAGAAGTGTTCTTATAAACTTGTTTTCTGTTATTTGGAGGTAATTGCAGTTTACACATCCCCAGACACCAGCCCCAGAAGTTACCACTTAGAGGCTTTTACTTTTATAAATACATAACATTTCTTTAGTTGGCTTATGGCCTAGTCTCTTAGCAAATCTAAAAATGGCATCAATCGACTTCTGAAATTGCATGGCTCGACATTTAATAGGGATTTCCAATTAAAATCCACCTCAATTGGTACCCCCAGATAGATGAAATGAGGGACTTTCAAAATCTCTGCATCCCCTTATAAAACTTTCCTTGTTTTAGACTTTTTTGGCCGACCTTTCATTATGAATGATTTAGTGCGGTTGACCTTTAGATCCAAGTCATCCATAAAAACATTAAAGGAGTCAATCAGTATTTGTAAGCCATTAGCTGTCCTGGCTATCAGAACCGCATTGTCGGCATATAGTAGTATGTGGGTTCGGCATGAGTTAATCCTCAGGGTGTCCTTCCCCACCTTACATAGTTGTTCTCCTAGCCCATTGATATGTAATAGGAAGAGGAACGGGGCCAGGACACAACCCTGCCTTACCCCCATATCAGAGGGGAATTCTTCTGTTAAGTTCCCTTGCTGTTATAACGCACTGAGGCTGATGTGTGTTCATGGAGCCTACTAAGCAGAGTAATAATTGCTCCATCGATTCCCATCTGTGCCATTATGGACCATAATTTAGAACGATTAACTGTGTTGAAGGCACATGTTAGGTCCATAAAGGCTAAATGTACACAGCCCTATTGTGGCTTTGTATATTTTTGGACAATTAACCCTTTCCATGTGTCGGACGGCCGGGAGCCGTCCGATGTCACGGTGGGCGTGTGCGTCGGACGGATCCCGGCCACCCGAGCACCCACCCACGGGGGAAGCGCTGGCTGTCCCCTCATGGGCCGCCCTTAATGCTGCCCCCACCGGGGAAGGCAGCGAAAGCCCTTCCGCTGCCCCCGCACACCCTCCACATCATCTAATGATGTCAGCATGCCCCGCACTCTGACGTCATTAGATGAAACCGGACGCGCTGGGAGCCATTTGCTTCCAGCGTGTCAGCAAGAGAGGAGGTGAGTTTCTCCTCGGGGAGGGGGGGATTTAAACAAAAGAGGCATTGGGGAAAGGAAAGGGTTCTCCTTTCCTCTGATGCCTCTTTTGAGCATTCCTGCTGCACGATCGCATGATCGTGCAGCAGGAATGCCCACAAGACACTAGGGATTTTTTTTTTTTGAAGTAATCAACTGTTTGTGGGGAGCGGCCCTTTAGGCAAGGGTCGCTCCCCTTTGGGGGGCAATGTTTTTGGCTGTTTCTGCCCCCTGGGGGCATATCTGGCCATTTTATTTTTAATCGTGCCCACTAGACCACCAGAGATATATTTGTGGGGAGTGGCCCCTTGGGCAAGGGTCGCTCCCCTTTGCCGAGCATTATTGTGGCTGTTTCTGCCCCCCTGGAGGGCAGATCAGACCATATTTTTTAAAAGTTCTGCCACACTAGACCACCAGGGATATTTTTGCGGGGAGCAGCCCCTTGGGCAAGGACTGCTCCCTTTTGGGGAGCATTATTTTGGCCATTTCTCTCCCCCTGGGGGGCAGATCAGATCATTTATAAAAAATAAAATTGCACCCACGTATGTTTGCGGGGAGCGGCCCCTTGGGCAAGGGTTGCCCCCCTTTGGGGAGCATTATTTTGGCCGTTTCTGCCCCCCTGGGGGGCAGATCAGCTGATTTTATTTTATTTTGTGTGGCCTGCTAGGTCACCAGGGATTTCAGGTTTTTTTTTATGTTGGGGAGCGGCCTCTTGGGCAAGGGTCGCTCCCCTACATGGGGTGATTCTTGTAGCCGTTTATGCTCCCTTTGGGGGCAGATCGGCCATATGTTTTCAGGCCCATCTGTGCCCAAGGGGGGCAGAAGCCACTAGACACCAGGGTTTTTTAAAATGTTGTTGGGGAGCGGCCCCTTAGGCAAGGGTCGCTCCCCTTTATGGTGGAATTATTGTGGCCATTTCTGCCCTCTTTGGGGGCCGATCAGCCATATGTTTTAGGCCCAACTGTCCCCAAGTGGGGCAGAAGCCACTAGACACCAGGGTTTTTTAAATGTTGGTGTTGGGGAGTGGCCTCCTGGGCAAGGGTTGCTCCCCTTTTACAGGGGTGATATTTTGGCTGTTTCTGCTCCTCTTGCAGCAGATCAGCCTTATGCTTTTAGGCTCACTTACCCCTTAGCTTGGCTGGTGGATTGTGTGTGGACTGGTGCATTATTTGCATATGTGATTGCAATGTTTTATTTCTCCTTTTTATTCTAGTGCAATGCTTTTGATTCTTGTTTGCGGTTTCGGCAGTAGTTGTTCTGTAGTTTTGCGTAGTTGCATTTATTTGGTAAGAAAAACATTTTTGTTGTGTTTACTCCAAATGAGTATTATTGTCATGCATGAATGAATTTTTTGTAAGTGGTGTGATAATGGCTGCATATTTAGTTCGTGTTTTGAGCATGAAATTCTTTGCGATGTGTTTTGCGTTGTCTTATGTGTAATTTTCTTTTCTTTTTTAGTGGGATATTGTTGATCCTTACTGTGTCTGTGCATAGTAGGTGGTGGTGAGTCTAGCTGCTTCTGGCAAGTGAGTGGTATAGTTTTGGTGTATATATGTCTTTGTGATAAGGCCACATTTTATTTATTACTTATGTTACAAAGAGTTTGTTGTTGACTTGTTTGACAAGTTACCTTTATTAGTAAGGATTATGGCTAGCCGTAGAATTGCTGCTCAGCAGGTGGTTGGTATGCTTTTTGAATCTTCCTCTGACCATGATTATGAGACTGACAGTGCGTCTGAGGGAGAGGAGGGAGTGCAAGATTCTGGCAGTGAGTTTTCTGTCCACGAGGAATCATCTGATGATGAAGCTACTCTCAGTGTGGATGAAGCTACTCTCAGTGCGGATGAAGTGCCTGTTTTAGAGGAGGACACTGATGTGTCGATGGTGCAGCAAGAGGCATCGGGATTGCAGCCTGGGGCTGCAAGGCTCCCTACTGGAAGTGCTGGACTCTGGGTTGATCCAAACATGGTGCAGCTGGTGTTGCCTGCCTTTGGTGGTGATGCAGGGTGTAGAGTGGATTGTGAAATTATTTTGCCTATACAGTTTTTTCAGTTGTTTATGGATGATGTATTTTTGGCTGAGATTGTTGAGCAGACTAATTTGTACGCTGAACAGTTTTTGAGGGACAACACTGCCAGACTTAGGCCCCGCTCTAGAGCTACCCGGTGGACTCCCACAAATCCGGATGAGATGAATGAAGTTTGTAGGTTTGCTATTTTGATGGGCTTGATAAGGAAGCAGCCCCTGGCTTCATATTGGTCTACCAGTCCCTTGATGGCAACAGTCATATTTCCTGCAATTATAAGTCATGATCGGTATTTACTTTTGCTTCGGACGCTGCATTTTGTTGATAATGCTTTGGCGTTGCCGCGAGATCACCCTGACTGTGACCGTCTTTTTAGGATTCGGCCTCTTCTTGATCACTTTGTAGATCGATTTTTACAGATCTATACTCCAGGGAAAGAAATAGCTGTTGATGAGTCTTTGGTCCTTTTCAAAGGCCGTTTGTTTTTTAGGCAGTACATTCCTAGCAAGAGGGCACGTTATGGAATTAAGATGTATATGTTGTCTGAGATTAGGACAGGATATGTCTATAACTTCCGGTTGTACACTGGTAGGGATTCCACTATTTCCCCCCGTTGTCCTTCCACTTTTGGAGTTTCAGAGAAAATTGTGTGGGAACTTGCTAGAGGATTGTTTAACAAAGGTCACCATTTGTACCTTGATAACTTCTACACTGCTGTGCAATTGTTTAAGGAATTGTTCAAAGTGGACACTCTTGCTTGTGGCACAATTCGCTCTAACCGTAAAGGTTACCCAAAAGAGCTGTTTGCAAAAAGCTTCAGAGGGGACAGTGCAGTGCCTTGCGTAGTGAGGAACTGCTAGCTATGATATTTGTGGACAGGAGGGATGTGTACATGTTGACTGCCACACATGATGACAGTACTTCACCTGTGACTGTTTGGGGTCATGTTGCTCAAGTGCGCAAACCTGTGTGCATTGTAGACTACAATAAGCACATGGGTAGTGTTGACAGAGTAGATCAGAGGTTGGAACCTTAAACTGCTGTTGGTAAGGCTTACATTTGGTATAAGACGTTGGCCATCCATCTCTTCAATTTAGCAACTTTTAATGCTTTTGTTGTGTTCAAGGAGTGTTCTCCTGCGTCAAAGATGACTTTTGTGCAGTTTCAGGAGTCTGTGATAAGCAGCCTTGTTGTAGTGGAACAGGCAAGTGTTCCTAGCGTTGGAGTGGTGGAGAATGTGGCTATATTGAAAGATCACCACAAAAAACAATCCCTGTAAGAGATGTAGAGTCTGTTTGTGAAGAGGTATGCAGAAGGAGAGTCGTATGCACTGTGCTGATTGTCCTTCTAATCCTGGGCTGTGTGTGCCCACATGTTTCAGATTGTATCACACTCAAAAGAGTTTTTTGGAGCAACCGTGAGTCTAATAGTGTACTTCCTGGTCTGTATGGTTGCATATAGTTGTTGTTCAGTTTCACGGCATTAGAATGATGTCTTTAGTTACCGCTGTTGTGTTTGTAGTTATAATTTTGTATCTAGTTCCAATTGGTTTCTGTTTTCTTTCTTGTTAAAAAAAAAAATTGATAACTGTGTGTGTGGACTGGTGCTTGGCTGGCGATGTGCGTGGACTGGCGATTGGCTGGAGATGTGCGTGGGCTGGCACCTGGCTGGCGGTGTGCGTGGGCTGGTGCTTGGCTGGCAGTGTGTGTGGGCTGGTGCTTGGCTGGATATGTGCATGGGCTGGCACTTGCTGGCAGTGTGTGTGCGCTGGCGCTTGGCTGGTGGTGTGCGTGAGCTGGCGTTTGGCTGGTAGTGTGCGTGGGCTGGTGGTGTGAGGGGGCTGGTGCTTGGCTGGCGGTGTGTGTGGGCTGGCATTTGGCTGGCAGTGTGTGAGTAGTGGCTTGCTGCTGGTCATTACACACTCTGCTGGTCAAACGCCACTGCACACACTATGTCAACCACCAGCCAGTGTGATTGCTGTGTCAGTCATGTGGGCGTATGAAAGTGATGGGCCCTTGAATGGCGCTGTCTGTTGATGTGAATGTTGTAATGTGCTGGGCCCGTGGCTAGCTGTGTGAATGGTCACGTATGAAAGGTGTGGGAATGGCCTGTAGAGAGGTTGGTGCCTCGCCATGGCTTTACAGCTCACGAGCAGTGAGTCATTGATTCAGGTTTTTAACCTTTTAATTATTAACAGTGCATTTCCTTTTTGTGAAATCTCTTGTTAATAGAATGTTATGCTCTGAACCTTCACTCACCCTTGTGCCAAATCTAACCAGTATGTGTGTGTACTTAAGGAATAGTTCGTTTTGAAGTAATATTTATCTTTTTTGTCTCTCTCTGCCAGGGTGTACATTGTCTCCACATTGTCTGTTGATGTGAGTCTTGTAATGTGCTGGGGCCGCAACTGGTTGTGTTAAAGTGTGTGTCAAGTATGAAAAGTGTGTGAATGGCCTGTAGAGAGGTTGGTGCCTGGTTGTGGCTTTACAGCTCACAAGCTGTGAGTCATTGGTTTAGGTTTTTAACCTTTTAATTATTAACAGTGCATTTCCTTTTTGTGAAATCTCTTGTTAATAAAATATACATATTGAAACTTTCGCTCACCCTCGTGCCAAATCCAACCAGTATGTGTGTGTACTTGAGGAACAGATGGGTAGGCAGTCATATTTGTCTCATCTGTTTTTCTGTGCTAAGGAGTAGTCTGTCTCTAGGCAAAATTTACCAACTTTAGATATTTCTGTAGACCACAAAAAATGGGGAGTGCAGGGTGGTGTGCCTCTCATGGATCCCAACAAGTTTATTTACTCACAATACCATGCAAACCTCAAAATGTGACTATAGTCAAGCATTTTCCTTGCATTACTGTGTCACAATATTCTGGTATCAGAAAAAACACAATTTTCCTACCATCCAGCATTCCCCGCCGGTCTCCCGATAAAAATGGTACCCCACTCGCATTGGTGGGCTAAGTACCTGCGACAGGCAAGGGCCCAAAACTTATTGAGGAGACATCAAAATTACCTATCACAAAACAACCTGGTTTTGCAAGGGGGGGTCACCTGGGCTTTTGGCCCCGGGCTCGGCGGCCATCTTGGGAAACTACCAAACCCACACATTTCTGAAAACTAGAAATGTGTGGGGGAGTCCAGCGAGGTATGGCTTGCGTGGACCCCCAACCTTTTCCTACCCAGAATCCCCTGCAAACCTCTAATTTTGCTGAAAAAATCTGATTTTTCTCAAATTTCTGTGTAGAAAAGTTGTAGGATCACCGTGCTGACACAAATTTCCTACCACCCAGCGTTCCCCCAGGTCTCCTGATAAAAATGGTACCTTACTCGTGTGGGTGGGCCAAGTACCCGCGACAGGCAAGGGCCCAAAACATATTGAGGAGACATCAAAATTACCTATCACAAAACGACCTGGTTTTGCAAGGGGGGTCACCTGGGTTTTTGGCCCCGGGATTGGCGGCCATCTTGGGAAACTACCAAACCAATACATTTCTGAAAACTAGACACCCGGGGGAGTACAGTGAGGTATGGCTTGCATGGATCGCCCAACGTTTTCCTACCCAGAATCCCGTGCAAACCTCAACTTTAGCTGAAACATCAAATTTTTCTCAAATTTCTGTGTGGGGAAGTTGTGGGATAACCGGGCTGACACAAATTTCCTACCACACAGTGTTCCCCAAGGTCTCCCGATAAAAATGGCACCTGACTCGCATGGGTGGGCCAAGTACCTCAGACAGGCAAGGGCCCAAAACGTATTGAGGAGACATCAAAATTACCTATCACAAAACGACCTGGTTTTGCAGGGGGTCACCTGTTTTTTTGGCCCCGGGCTCGGTGGCCATCTTGGGCAACTATCAACCCCACACATTTCTGAAAACTAGACACACGGGGGAGTCCAGCGAGGTATGGCTTGCGTGGATCCTCCTACGTTTTCCTACCCAGAATCCGTTGCAAACCTCAAAGTTAGCTGAAAAAAATCAAATTTTCTCAATTTCTGTGTGGGAAAGTTGTGGGATCACTGGGCTGACACAAATTTCCTACCACCCAGCGTTCCCCAAGGTCTCCCGATGAAAATGGTACCTCACTCGCGTGGGTGGGCCAAGTACCCCCGACAGGCAAGGGCCCAAAACGTAATGAGGAGACATCAAAATTACCTATCACTAAACAACCTGGATTTGCAGGGGGGTCACCTGTTTTTTTGGCCCCGGGCTCGGCGGCCACCTTGGGAAACTATCAACCCCACACATTTCTGAAAACTAGACACAAGGGGGAGTCCAGCGTGATATGGCTTGCGTGGATCCCCCAAAATGTTCCTACCTAGAATCCGCTGCAAACCTCAAATTTAGCTGAAAAAATCTAATTTTTCGCAAATTTCTGTGTGGGAAAGTTGTGGGACCACTGGGCTGACACAAATTTCCTACCACCCAGCTTTTCCCAAGGTCTCCAGATGAAAATGGTACCTCACTCGCGTGGGTGGGCCAAGTACCCCCGACAGGCAAGGGCCCAAAATGTATTGAGAAGACATCAAAATTACCTATCACTAAACAACCTGGTTCTGAAAGGGGGGTCACCTGGGATTTTGGCCCCGGGCTTAGCGGTTATCTTGCGAAACTACCAAACCCACACATTTCTGAAAACTAGACACCAGCGATGTATGGCTTGCATGGATCCACAACGTTTTCCTACCCAGAATCCCCTGCTAACCTAAAATTTAACTGAAAAAAACAAATTTTCCACATATTTTTGTGTGGAATCAACGTGCCGGCACAAATGTCCTACCACACAGCGTTCCCCTCAGTCTGCCGAGTAAAATAATACCTCATGGGGGATCAATGCAAGCCATACCTCCCTGGACTCCCCCGGGTGTCTAGTTTTCAGAAATGTGTGGGTTTGGTAGGTTTCCCTAGATGGCCGCTGAGCCCAGGGCCAAAAACCCAGGTCTCCCTACTTGCAAAACCAGGTTGTTTTGTGATAGATAATTTTGATGTCTCCACAATAAGTTTTGGGCCCTTGCCTGTCATGGGTATTTGGCCCACCCACATGGATGAGGTGCCATTTTTATCGGGAGACCAGGGGGAACGCTGGGTGGTAGGAAATTTGTGTCAGCCCGGTGATCCCACAACTTTCCCACACAGAAATATGAGAAAAAAGTGATTTTTTAAGCAAAATTTGAGGTTTGCAGGGGATTCTGGGTAGGAAAACTTTCGGGGGTCCACACAAGCCATACCTCCCTGGACTCCCCCGGGTGTCTAGGTTTCAGAAATGTGTAGGTTTGGTAGGTTTCCCTAGATGGCCGCCGAGCCCGGGGCAAAAAACCCAGGTGACCCCCCTTGCAAAGCCAAGTCGTTTTCTAATAGGTAATTCTGATGTCTCCTCAATACGTTTTGGGTCCTTGCCTGTCGCAGGTACTTCTACCACCCATGCGAGTGGGGTACCATTTTTATCGGGAGACCTGTGGGATTGTTGGGTGGTTCGAAATTTGTGTCAGCCCTGTGATCCCACTACTTTCCCACAAGGAAATTTCAGAAAAAGTGATTATTTCAGTTAAATTTGAGGTTTGCTGGGGATTCAGGGTGGGAAAACATTGGGGGGGGGGCTCCATGGACTCCCCTGGCTGTCAAGGTTTTAGAAATGTGTGGGTTTGGTAGGTTTCCCTAGATGACCGCCGAGCGGGGGCCAAAAACCCAGGTGAGCCTCATTGCAAAGCCAGGTCTTTTTGTGATAGGTAATTTTGATGTCTCCTCAATACGTTTTGGGCCCTTGCCTGTCGCGGGTACTTGGCACACCAACACGAGTGAGGTACCATTTTTATCAGGAGCCTTTGGGAAATGCAGGATGGGTGGAATTCTGTAGATCCACGCAGATTCCAGAACTTTCCATCACAGAAATGTGAGGATTTTTTTTTTATTTTTTTTACAAAGTTTGAGGTTTGCAAGGGATTCTGGGTAACAGAAACTGGTGAGAGCCAGACAAGTCACCCCATCCTAGATTCCCCTGGCTGTCTAGTTTATAAAAATGTATAGGTTTGCTAGGTTTCCCTAGGTGCCGGCAGAGCTAGGGTTCAAGATCCACACCTAGGCAATTAGAAAAAAAGGGTAAATTTTCACTGTAAAAATGTGGTGTGTCCACGTTGCGTTTTGGGTCGTTTCCTGTCGCGTGCACTAGTCCTACCCACACAAGTGAAGTACCATTTTTGTTGGAAGACTTCGGGGAATGGAGGGTGTGTCGAGTTTTGTGGATCCACACAGATTCCAGAATTTTCCATCACAGAAATGTGAGGAAAATGTGTTTTTCTTGTTCCAAGTTTGAGTTTTGCAAGGGATTCTGGGTAACATAACCTGGTGAGAGCCAGACAAGTCACCCCATTCTGGATTCCCCTGGGTGTCTAGTTTTGAAAAATGTATAGGTTGGTTAGGTTTCCCTAGGGCCGGCAGAGCTAGGGTTCAAAATCCACAGCTAGGCACTTTGCAAAAAAAGGGTCAGTTTTCACTATAAAAATGCGTTGTGTCCAGGTTGCGTTTTAGGCCGTTTCCTGTCGCGGGCAGTAGGCCTACCCACACAAGTGAGATACCATTTATATTGGAAGACTTTGGGAAATGTGGGGTGCGTGGAATTTTGGGGATCCATGCAGATTCCAGAACTTTCCATCACAGAAATGTGAGGCAAATGTGTTTTTTTTTTACAACGTTTGAGGTTTGCAAGGGATTCTGGGTAACAGAACCTGGTGAGAGCCAGACAAGTCATCCCATCCTGAATTTCCATGGGTGTCTAGTTTTCAAAAATGTATAGGTTTGCTAGGTTTCCCTAGGTGCCGGCAGAGCTAGGGTTCAAAATCCACAGCTAGGCACTTTGCAAAAAAAGGGTCAGTTTTCACTGTAAAAATGTGGTGTGTTCACGTTGCGTTTTTGGCCGTTTCCTGTCACGGACAGTAGACCTACCCACACAAGTGAGGAACCATTTTTATCGGAAGACTTTGGGGAATGCGGGGTGAGTGGAATTTTGTGGATCCACGCAGATTCCAGATTTTTCCATCACAGAAATGTGAGGAAAATGTGGTTTTTTTACAACGTTTCAGGTTTGAAAGGACTCTGGGTAGCTGAACCTGGTGAGAGCCAGACAAGTCACCCCATCCTGTATTCACCTGCATGTCTACTTTTAAAAAAATGTATATGTTTGCTAGGTTTCCCTAGGTGCCGGCAGAGCTAGGGTTCAAAATCCACAGCTAGGCACTTTGCAAAAAAAGGGTCAGTTTTCACTGTAAAAATGTGGTGTGTCCACATTGCGTTTTGGGCCGTTTCCTGTCGTGGGCACTAGACCTACCCACACAAGTGAACTACCATTTTTATCGGAAGACTTTGGGGAATGCTGGGTGGATGGAATTTTGTGGATCCATGGAGATTCCAGAACTTTCAAACACAGAAATGTGAGGAAAATGTTTTTTTTTTTTTACAAAGTTTGAGGTTTGCAAGGGATTCTGGGTAGCAGAACCTGGTGAGAGCCAGGCAAGTCACCCCATCCTGGATTCCCCTGGGTGTCTAGTTTTAAAAAATGTATATGTTTGCTAGGTATCCTTAGGTGCCGGCAGAGCCAGGTTCCAAAATCCACAGCTAGGCACTTTGCAAAAAAAGTGTCAGTTTTCACTGTAAAAATGTGGTGTGTCCACGTTGCATTTTGGGCCGTTTCCTGTCGCGGGCACTAGACCTACCCACACAAGTGAGGTACCATTTGTATTGGAAGACTTTGGGAAATGCGTGGTGCGTGGAATTTTGTGGATCCATGCAGATTCCAGAACTTTCGATCACAGAAATGTGAGGAAAATGTGTTTTCTTTTTACAACTTTTGAGGTTTGCAAGGGATTCTGGGTAACAGAACCTGGTGAGAGCCAGACAAGTCACCCCATCCTGGATTCCCCTGGGTGTCTAGTTTTCAAAAATGTATAGGTTTTCTAGGTTTCCCTGGGTGCCGGCAGAGCTAGGGTTCAAAATCCACAGCTAGGCACTTTGCAAAAACGGGTCAGTTTTCACTGTAAAAAGGTGGTGTGTCCACATTGCGTTTTGGGCTGTTTCCTGTTGCAGGCTCTAGGCCTACCCACACAAGTGAGGTACCATTTGTATCGGGAGACTTAGGGCAACACAGAACTGTAGAGCAACTGTTATTACCTATTGACTTTCGATTCATTCCTACCTTCCAAATGAAAGACAATGTGTAAAAAAGAAGTCACTTTGAAAAATGTCCTATAATTCACATGCTATTATGGGTACTCACAATTTCGGAGATGTGCAAATAGCTACTGTTTCTAAACTCTATATTTTGTTACAATTTCATAAATACCTAGGTGTCTTTCATACTGATTTTTCACTGTTTATATTTTCCCAAAAGAATTGCTATATACCCGGTACACAATAAAAAAACCATTGCAAGACCCTGCTCAGTTATTAGCTCTGGGTTCGTCGGGTTCTTGGTGAAGCTACAAGTCCTATATATCCCCACAACCAGAAAAGTCCAGCGGATGTAACGGTATATTGTTACAGTTGAAAACGTTGGCACAAATGGCTGGTTTTTTCAACTCATTTTCAATTTTTCCTAATTTCAACTGTTAGCTTCTATAAAAAACCTTAAAGGATCTATACAATGACCCCTTGCTGATTTCACAATTTTGTCTAATTTTCTGAAATGTATAGTTTTCCAGGATCCATTATTGCTTTCATATCCATTTCTACCATTAACTGAAAGAAGGTTGAAAGCACAAAAAATAGCAAAAATAGACTATATCCCCGTAAAATGCCAAAACTGTGTAAATAATTTTGGTTTTCTGATAAAAGTCTGTCAGTCCCTGAAAGCTGGGAAGATGGTGATTTCAGCACCACAAACCCGTTGTTGTTACCATTTACAGAGAAAAAAAACAGATGCTTTTATTTGCAGCACTTTTTCCCCATTTAAAAAAAAAAAAAAAAAGTAGCTGTGTTTTGGCTAATTTCTGGGCCCCTCCAGGGGAATCAACAAACCCTGGGTACCTTTAAAATCCCCATGATGTTGGAAGAAAAGGACGGTAATTTGGCGTGGATACCGTATGTGGTCTAAAAGTTAAAGGGGCCTAAGCGCAAACTACCCCAACTAGCCAAAAAAAGGCTTAGCAAAGGGGGGGTGGGGGGGGGGGGGGAAGGCCTAGCAGTGAAAGGGTTAATGCCAGATTTAAAGTCTGCTCCACGGTTCTGAGTTCTGGCCGAAATCCAAACTGATAAATCGACAGCGCTTGTGACTCAAGCGCCCAGAGTTCTAATTTAGCCAAAATAACCCTGTCCAAGATTTTAACTGAACTATCGAGCAGGTAAATTGGGCAATAGCAACGAGGTTGACTTTTATCCCCATTTTGAAGATCAGGACTATTATGGCTTCCTGCCATGTCTTAACTAAAGGTCCAATGATGGCAGCTTGTAAAACATTAATTATTAACGGGGCACAGAAATCTGGTAAATACTTGTACAAGTCAACTGGAATTCTATTCGGACCCAGTGCTTTCTCTGGGCGACAATTTTCTATTACAAGGAGTACATCACTCACCTCTATTGAGTTACTAAGGGCCTGAGCTGCTCTGATATCAAATGGAGTTTTTGGGGCTGAAGGCATATTTACTGGCCGATGGGTCGAGGAAAACCTTTCAGAGAAATGTTTTACCCAATTTTCAGCTAAAACTGTGGTGTCTAGTTTGGGAATTTCTTCTCCAAGCATGGAGGAAGAGTTTACAACCTCCCAGAAGGCATGTGAATCTTTTAGTGATGAGGCAGTTTTTAAATCTTCCCAAGTCTTATCCTTCAAATATAATTTTCTTTTCCCAATTACCTCTTTATATTCTTTCCTAGCTTTTGCTATTTCAAGTGTATTCCTCTGGATCTCTTTTAGAGCACACCATACAATCCTTAGAGCTTCTGAACAAGCCTTGTTAAACCATCTTGGGGTATCAGGTGCTCTCCTTCCACATTTAGTTGGTTTATCTACAATAAGGCCATTAAGAGTTGTAAAAGCCAATATGACATCATCTGGGGTGGCAGAGTCTGAAAGGGCTAACTCAATTTGTACCCAAATTTTTGCCATAAAATCTGTGAGAAAGACCGCCTTATCCACTTTCTCCCATTTGATATTCACACCCTTAGTTTTATTATATACTGCCCTGTGTTGTAATTTCTTAGCCCTCTTGTTATTAAGGGCTAAATGTAGGGTTAATGCAATGGGATTGTGGTCGCTTATACAGCCAGCCATTACAACACATCCCTTAAAAGACTGTGATAAATCTTCACTAATTAAAATATGATCGATAGTGGAATTTGATGTGGCACCCATATATGTTGGAATCTGGGGTAAGACGGCCGTGTCCAGATCTTGGGCACATTTCAGGTTCTTAACAAAAATTACTCTATTCAATGAGTCGTCATAAGGCAAATGTTTAAAGTGCATCAGGGGCTGATCCCTCTCATCACAGATACCACACGATGCCTGAACTGTAGGGTCACAGGTTCCTATATTAAAATCCCCAGCCCAGATTATTTGAAGATCATTTGAATGACCATACTGGGCTTGAGATAGTACATCCTCTAGGCCATCTATAAACTTAGTCACCATTGGATCAAATACATTATAATAATAATTCATTAAGAGCAAATCAAATGATTTAGGCAGAGTAATTATAAGCAACTGGAAATATGGGGATATGCATAGTTCTCTAATCTTGATGTCTGTTAGGGATACTAATATAAAAGTAGCCAGACCTCATTTGGCTGGGCCTGATCTTGATGGCACCGCTGGAACACAATAAGAGGCATATCCGTCTATGTAAGGAGAGTCAATTAGCCAGGTCACTTGGCAGCAAACGATTGCATGTTGCTCTACCAACATTTTCCATTCTGGGTTATCAATCTTGGAGCGAAGACCCGCAATGTTCCATGATATCACACTAAAGCCCTCCTCCCGGATGGATCCTGGATTAGACAAAGAATGAAGTGGCACAGGCGATATTATACAGTACTCTTTTGAAGTTGTACCCCCTAAGTCCAATAACTGTCAGTCTTGTAATTCTAGATCAGACAGAACCTCAAATCTATTTGTGAGGGGCAGTTCACTTTGTAATCTTGGAAGAACAACTTCATCGATTTTGGCGTCTGGGTGTGATGGTCTATTCAAATGTCCTGTCGATACACAGGCTTTTGGCTGATAAAAATATCCTAGGGGTTGTACTCTAATGCCCTCAGCAGAAGAAAGTTTTTTGGGGAGGTAGTGAAAAAGAGTTTTGACCAGGCTCGGATTCCTAAAGTTTACAATTATACAATTCCCAGGTGATAACTTTGGGGCTAAACCTACCCTGTTGACTCTTCTTGTGGAAATGATTTCTCTGGAAAGATCGCTTGGCCAATTAGAGTTATTCTTCAGCCAGAAAGAGTCTTTATTCACTAAAGATGCATGGGATTCATACTGTGCCTGCCGGAGTGAGGGAACATTTTCCAATACTATTATATAAGTTGTGCAGGCCGGTGGAATATGGGGTCGGGTTTTATTTAAGTTGAATTGGCTGACCCTATTAGATACTAGGGGCACCCTATAATCAATGTCCGGTGATTCTCGTACCACTTGTTTAGTTAGCGGCTGCACAGGTGGCAATGGGGATCTAAAGCTTGGGGGTTGTATATGCTTTAGTTCTTCTCTTTGTCGAATGGAATGTTCTGTATTTACTGGTCCAATGTTAGTCCTTTGAGACCCTTGAGAATTCCCCTGCTCTTCCAGGGCAGCTACTCTGCTTAAGAGCCTTTCTTGAGCCGATATTACTTTCTCAATCTTTCCCTCTAAGAGAGTTTATTTTTCAAGTGTCCCTGAACATAGTTTAAATATAGAATTTAGCTGTTCGCTCACTTGCTCCACACTGACTGAATAATTCGTGCCCGGCTTCTTCATATCAGACTCTCCCTTGGGCGTCTTCCTTGAGCATTTTTTCCCTGTAGTTTTCTTTTTATTTGGCCCATGTGTGGTCAAAGGGCAGGAGTTAGAGTTAGGGTGGGTGAGCTTTTATGGATTTTCTATATTCAGGTCTTGTTCTTGTCTACTTTTCTTGCATGGAGGGCTTTCCAACTGAGATAAAACTCCCACTGCAGATAACGATTGTGTATCTGTAATCACACATGGATTAGGGATCAAACGTGGAGTGCACTTGGGAATCTCCCTGAGAGAAAGGGATTCTTCTCTCTTTGGGGACTTACACATGGTCCGACTATCAGGAGCTTCCTGTACATATTTATTATGATCAGCCTGTGTGGTTTTAACAGTAGTAGAACCATTCTTTTTTATTGCTGAGTCCATCCTTGCCTCAACCCTATGATCTCACTTTCAATGGCGCCCATAACAGAAGTCAGATCGTTTTTAATTGAATTACATTGGGGCTTGCCCTTTTCCTTTATTTTGTCTAAGTGGCTCCCCTTCCTCTTTCCCATTTTGAATTCGCAACAGTTTTACCTTTAGGAAGCTCTGTCGGGTCTTGGGGTACTTCTTTGCGGATAGTCAGGTCAAATCCAGGTATAGGGAGATGAAGGAAGAAAGAAAAATCAAGTGACTGGGCCCATCCCAGCCACCTCCAGATGCTGACTGGCGCAGACTGGCCCTCCCTTGGTCCGGGCTACACCTGGGTGTGGCCCGGGTGCGCCTGCGCATGTCCCGTGCTGCGGGAGTCCAGTGTCCGTTTGTTAGTGAGTGGCCCCTCCCACTTGCAGGAGCACAGATGCCGACTGGGAGACTGAGTCCCACCCCAGCAGAGAACAGCAGGGTTAGGCAATGTTGCGGGCTGGACACTGCCCGTTTGAGTCTCCCGTGCTGTGGGAGGCCGGCATCCATTTTGTTAGTGAGTGGCCCCTCCAACTCGCGGGAGCACAGATGCTGGCTGGGGACAGAGTCCCACTCCAGTAAGGAATGGCAGGCTTTAGCAATGTTGCGGGCTGGACACTGCCATTTGAGTCTCCCTTGCTGTGGGGGACCGGCATCCGTTTTGTTAGTGAGTGGCCCCTCCCACTCGTTGGAGCACAGATGCCGGCTGGGGGACCGGTTCCTACCAAAGCAAGGAACAGCAAGCTTAGGCAATGTTCCGGGCTGGACACTGCCCGTTTGAGTCTCCTGCGCTGTGGGAGGCCAGCATCTGTTTTGTTAGTGAGTGGCCCCTCCCACTCAAGGGAGCACAGATGTCAGCTGGGGGACAGAGTCCCACCCCAGCAGGGAACAGCAGGCTTAGGCAATGTTGTGTGCTGGACACTGCCCGTTTGAGTCTCCCGTGCTGCGGGAGACCGGCGTCCGTTTTGTTAGTGAGTGGCCCCTCCCACTTGTGCGAGCACATTTGCCAGCTGGGGGACCGAGTCCCACCCCAGCAAGGAACAGCAGGCTTAGGCAATGTTGCGGGCTAGACACTGCCTGTTTGTGGTCATAAGCAGTGCATTGTGGGGGCGTAAGTTATAGTTAGCTCAGGTAAGTATAACTGCTGAATTTCACTGATTCTGTATGGAGTCAAGCTATCCTGGCTGATGAGGGGTGAAACCCCGAAACCGGTCCTAGGATGCTTGTTTCCAGTTCAGGGAGGACATGGCCTGGCAGTTCGGGCTGGACTGTTCCCATTGGGCACAGGGTCAAGACTGATTTGCATATGGCTGGGTTCAAACTGGAATGGCATGGTGAGCAAAAAAACAATGGATTTAGGCCCAGATCTCTGTACTGGGGTGAATGTATGACAGTGTTCTGCATTCTGTCCATCAATTTTTGTTTTTGCATTCGTCTCCCTGAGTGGGACGGTTATGCCCAGACATGGTTCCCGTGCTCTCCATGCCACTGGAGTCAAGCTATCCTGGATGATAAGGGGTGAAACCCCGAAACTGGTCCTAGGATGCTTGTTTCCAGTTCAGGGAGGACCTGGCCTGGCAGTTCGGGCTGGACTGTTCAAATTGGGCACAGGGTCAAAACTGATTTGCATATGGCTGGGTTCAAACTGGAATGGCATGGTGAGCAAAAAAATGATGGATTTAGGCCCAGATCTCTGTACTGGGGTGAATGTATGGCATTGTTCTGCATTCTGTCCATCAATTGTTGTTTTTGCATGAGTGAAATCTTAGCCTAACTATAACATCGGTATAACCTTGGGTGTTTTCTGTGAATTTCTAAGGTTTTTTTATTTCTATTTGCTAAGTATAACATCCCTGTAAGCTTTGTTTTTTAAATGAATTTCTAAGGTTTTTTTAGTTCAACTTCCTAACTATAATGTCCCTGTAACCTTTGTTTTTTCTGAAAGATTTCAACAATTTTATAAATGTTATTCTAAGTGTATTCTGCTGAGATTAAATTTTGTTTAATGAGTGTTGTATTTGAATAAATTCTATTTATGTACTTATTGACAGACAGCAACACTGCTCTCAATACTGGGTAAAATCCAAATGAGACATTTACGATGTGGTTTACCAGGTAGATGGGTGGGGTCCTAGTGTAGTCAATTAGAAGTTCTGGTTTGGGTGTTTTTCTGTTATCGAGCAGATTTGTGCATCCACTGGATAGATGCGCAGATACGCCAAACTCATGAAATGAATAATTATGTTTAAAAACACACATAGGTTCCCACATATGTATATCTAACTATGTTTCCTCTGATATCATTATTCAAATCTTAAAAACATATATATTTAAGTTGCATTTCTACTATTAATGACAAATTCATGAAACCAGATTCACAGACCCGCTCCGATAATGTCTTAGGAATTTGAAGCCTCAGAGTTCCCATAGTGGCACCATTGTTTTAAGAACCATGGTGGGTCTGCGAGTCCATAACATAATTAAAAAAGGTAAAGGTTAACTTGTTTTATTGCATTTACAAAGAAAATATTTACATTACATTACCTTGAGTTGTGATGTTTTACTTTTAAAATGTATTATTTTAATAATTATAAGAAAAAAATGAATTTCTATAGTTGTAAAAAAAATGTATTAATAAATCAAACTTGTAGGTAAAATTGTAGTGCATTGTATTCTAAAAAATCCTAGAAATTCCCAAAAAAACAAAGGTTACAGATACATTATAGTTAGGAAATAAGATTTACAAAACCACAGAAATTCACTGAAAAATACAAAGGTGACAGGGACATTATAGGTAGGAAATAGAATTAAAAGAAACATTAGAAATTCTCTGAAAAAACAAAGGTTAAAGGGATGTAATAGTTAGGATGAGATTTTACATGCACAAAGCCATAAAAATTCAGCAGCTATAGTTACCTCAGCAGCTATAAATTGCACCCTTGCAATGCACTGCTTATGACCTCACAAATTTCATCACTCATGACATGGTCAGCGACATCACTGATGACATACTGATGATATCTCAAATGACATCAATAGTGACATCATCCAGCAAAGTAAACTTCAATACACTTCATAAAATACCATTTACATTTTTTAAAGTAAGAAGAAGACACAGATTTGGAGGGCGTGGCTTAGGTGCCGCTGAGGATGGCCGCACTTCCGTGAGCTCCGTGAGGGAACGGGAGCTCTCAGCGAATTTTGGCGGCAATTTGCGGCGCTATGCAGATGCAGAGGACATTACCATGTGTGTGAATGTGCCGCCGATGCCATGACCGAGTCAACGGGACGCTCGTGGTAAGCGTCGACATCTTTTTTCATCTTTGAGGCTGACGCGAGCGTTTCGTGACTCGCGTCCGCCATTTTGTTTTTTCTCCCGCGAGCGGTATTTTCTCCTCAGGAGAGGAGATTACACGATGCAATCTTTCAAGGATAATATAACAGACATTTACATACATTTTTGGTGAAAGGCCAGAGCTTCTATGAACTACTATATACAAGATTCCTGAACTTTCTCGCTTCAATTGCCTGGGTCTTTTCTTTTTCATTTTTTGTGCTCATTGCGCATCAATACTCTATCTCCTTGAGGTTTTTATTTTTTGCCTGTATACATTCTTCATGTATGGGGAGAACGAAAAACACACAACGTTCTAAAACAATGTCCTCTACTCCGGTGGCGGACTATAACCCGTTCAGCGTTCTCCAAGACAATATGGATGATTCAGATCAAGCTTCACTGAATCCCCTGCCATCTAATATTTCACTTCCTGTGTCGAAAGTGTCATCAAAAATGCCTGTTACTTCGACACAATCATCTGTGAAAAGGGTCAAACAGGACCCCCTTCACCAACGGTATCTCCTCCTCCTAATTCAATGGAGATTCTTCTGGAAGAAATTCGAGCTCTCAGACCCTATATGGAAGAGACTAATCTACGTCTTCAACAATTAGACGATAAGTGGTCTCACGTGGAAGGAAGAGTGACTCATCTAGAAAGTAAAATGGACTCGCTCCAATCGACTGTAGCTCAGGTTCCTCCAATGCAGTCACAGATTTTACTTCTCCAAAAGCAGGTTGAAAATCTTGAAAATCGAAACAGGAGAAACAATCTACGTATTTATGGTCTGGTGGAGGGTCTTGAAGGAGCGAATCCAATATCATTCTTCCAATCCTTTCTTCCAAAGTTACTCGACAACTCCAGTTCTCCCTCCTTGAATATTCAACGCGCTCATCGCTTGGGTCGTCTCTCGCAATCGACGAGTACATCAAATAAACCGCGAGGAGTGATATTATATTTTCTGGAGTATACAGATTTATTGAATATATTACAAGCTGCCAAGGCCAAAGGAAAGATTTCATGGCAGGGGTACAATCTCTTTTTCACACAGGACTATGCTAAAGCCACAGCGGACAGAAGGAAGCAGTTTTTGGACATGAGACCGCGTTGCGGAATATCAATGCTAGATATGGTCTTTTTCACCTCTGCCTTCTTAAAGTTACTTATAAGAATAAAACCACAACCTATGAAGACCCCTGCTTACTTCAACGATTTTTGGAGAATTGCAGACAAGAAGACATGGATGTTTCTGGACGTATTGTTTGACACTCATGTGTTTTTCATGTTATTGTATCTTTTTTCTCTTACTAAAGTGTCTCAACTATGAATTTTTATAATATGTCTTGTGGCTTCATGTCTAATTTATTTATTTTATTTTCCTCAGGTTTAACTTTCACATGTTCACTCATGTGATTATCCGTTTGTTTGGTGATTTTATGTCTCCCTCCCGTTCCTATCTTTGGAGTTCCGGTGTGATGTGCCGTCCTTCCTTGTGGCTCCACCACCCTCGACCTCCTTGTGTGTCTTTGGTATGTTAGTTTTTGTATTACATACATGGTGTTGGTTTCTCTTGGATTCCTTAATCATCTCTTCTGTCTATTATTTCTCTTTTCTTTTTCACTTTCTCTTTTCCTACAATGGTACATATCATCTTTCTTTTTACTATGTCCATATCATCTTCTTGATTCGATACCTTTTTATTTTGGTGATTTCTATTGTGATTTCTCTTATCTTTTTTCTATCTTTTACTCTTTATCTTTTTTCTTTTCTCTATTTGCAAATTTCCTTATCTTGCTCTCATTGGTTCAAAGTTATCGGTTATTCTACTTTTTCTATTGTTCTAATAATGCACCAGTTGTTGCTTTTTTCATATACGGTAACGTTTTTAAGTTCATGTTATCTGATAAATGACGTTAAGAATAGTCTCATGGAATGTTAAAGGTTTAGGGTCTCCTATAAAACGTCAAAGAGTTTTGTCTTATCTTTCTTCTTTAAAAGGAGACATTGTTTTGTTGCAGGAAATACATATTACTGAGAAAGAAATTGCTAAATTGAAACGACAATGGGTGGGTCAGGTTTTTGCCTCTCCAGGCTCAGGAAAACGTAATGGGGTAGCCATTCTATGTCACAAACGTCTTAATGTACAAATGCTTACCCAAGATACTGATTGTGAGGGCAGATGGATTTCGGTTTCCTTAACTGTGGATAAAATTCCTGTAACTATTGTTAATGTGTATGCCCCTACCACTCCTGATAAAACTTTTTGGCCCGGTGTATTATCTAAGTTGATGACTTACTCTGATGAATACTTAATTGTGGGTGGGGATTGCAATATGGTTTTTGATCCTATCCTAGATAGAAAATCCAAGACTAAATTTGTACCTACTTACATGCATTCTCAATTTACATCCACTTTTTCCCAGAGATCTATGATTGATGCTTGGAGATTATGTAATCCCACTCTCCAAGAGTATACATTCTTTTCACCCTCACTTTTCCCAATCTAGATTGGATTACATTTTTGTCTCCAATAGTCTTGCCCAGAGAGTTATGGATTCTGAGATAGGTTCAATATTGATATCTGACCATGCTCCAGTAATATTAGATCTAGAACTACTTCCCCCGCTTCATGGTCCTCGACGATGGAGGTTTAATAACTCTCTTCTAACAGACCCACATTTTACTCGCTCGTTTGAGCAGTTTGCCCATATATTTTTAAGGAGAATGAAACCCCTGAGATTACACCTCAAATTGTTTGGGATACTTTTAAAGCCGCTTCTAGGGACTTTATTATTAAGTTTGTTTCTCAAAAACGTAAATCAGCTGCTAATAAACTAAAAATTCTTACTTCACAGATTAAGAAACTGGAATACTCCTATTATAACTCCCACTCTTCAATCATCTTGAAGGATCTAATAAAAGCCAAATTTGACTTTAATCGGATCTCTACTGATACTGCTAACTCTTTTCTTCTCAAAGCCAGTTCGAAATACTATGGTGGTCAAAATAAATCGGGTAAACTTCTTGCAAACTATCTAAAAATTAAAAAAGAACGTACTATTATTGATTCTATTCTTTCTCCTTCCAATCAAACGTTGCATAAAAACGAGGATATTCTTTCAGAATTTACAAAATTTTACCAAACGCTTTACTCCCCAGAGATCCAAGCGGACACACATGATGCCTCTACCTATTTATCCTCCATTTCACCACCTTTACACTCTGACTTAGACTTTTCTTTACTAGAACAGGATATTCAGGCCCATGATATTTCCACAGCCATCCAATCTATTAAAAAAGGTAAAGCTCCAGGTCCCGACGGTTTCTCTATCGAATTTTATTCATTTTTCTCCTCTTTCCTCATACCTAAATTACATCAACTTTTTCTTTATTTTATTTCAACTAAATCATCTTGTGGTTCTTTTCAAGAAGCGCTAATTTGCCTTCTTCCAAAGGAAGGAAAAGATCCTAAATTATGTAAGAATTATCGTCCAATTTCTTTGATTAATTTGGATTATAAGATTTTGGCAAAAATCTTAGCTCTACGTTTGGAGAACTTTTTACCTCATTTAATTGGAAGAGAACAAAGTGGGTTCATCAAAGGTAGACTTCTTTCAGATAATATTCGTCTCTTCTTTAATGTTATTAGTAAATCCAGATCCTATAAATCATCCCTTGTAGCGATTGCCCTGGATGCAGAGAAGGCATTCGATAGGGTTAATTGGTCCTTTATTTTTGCTACTCTTTCTTGGTTCGGCTTTGGTCCCAAATTCATCCTGTTTGTGTCTTTACTTTATTCCTCTCCCAAATCTGCTATTTTTGCTAATGGTCTTATATCTAACTATTTTTCTTTAGGAAGAGGGGTTCGTCAAGGTTGCCCTTTATCCCCCTTATTATTTATTCTTGCCCTAGAACCTTTCTTAATAAAAATACGTTCTAATCCCCAAAACACTGGTTTCTCTTATGGGAGCTCCCAACTTAAAGTCTCAGCTTATGCTGATGATATTTTACTTTTTATGTCATATCCTCAATCATCTTTACCCGCTTTCTTATCAGAAGTCGATAACTATGCAAAGGTTTCAGGATACAAGTTAAATACTGATAAATGCGAAATTCTTCCATTGAACAGGTTATGCTTTCACGCTGATTTCAAGGTTTCTTCTTTTCATTGGAATCCGGATCACATTAAGTATCTGGGCTTGTTGTTTTCCGACTCTGTTAAAAATTCTATCACTCTGAACATGAATTCTTTAACTACAACACTACGTGACCTTACATCTCGATGGAATCCTCTTTTTCTATCCTGGTGGGGTCGTCTCGATTCCATCAAGATGATGCTTATTCCAGTTATACTATTTTATATCTCTAATATACCTATTAATATCCCCAATTACTATTTTAAAACAATTAATTCAATTTTATCTAAATTTTTATGGAATGGGAAGAAATCTAGGATGTCCTTATGTAAACTTAAAAACCAAAACTGCTGGGTGGTGTTAATTTTCCAGATTTTATCAAATATCATCAGGCCTTCTGTCTTAAACAATCTGCCTTTTTACTACAGGATCACGATGATATTCCCATACCCCTATGGGCCGATCTGGAGAAATCTTTTCTTAATCCCTTTTCTATGCTAGACTGTTTATCTTTTTCCTCTAAACCATCTTTCTTATCCCCTCCAATTTTCAAGAACACCTGCAGGATTCTCTCCCCTATTTTTATGTCAATCAAACCTTCTAGAGAGAAATTTTTAGCCTCCTCTGTTTGGTATAATGTACTGATTAAAGTTAAAAATAGAGTCATTTTTTTGAAAAACTGGCATTCTAAAGGTTTAAAATATGTATCTCAAATACACCAGGATGGTTCTAGTCTCTCCTTTTCTGAGGCCCAATCACTCTTTTCATTTCCGCCCTCATATGAGAATAACTATAACTTAATTATTTTAGCAATACAAAAAGCTTATCATAATCTTTCTTCTGACCATATGTCTACCTCTTCCTCTACCCTTCTTCCCAATTTATTAAATACTCTACCCTCGGCGTCTCAAATTTATAAACATATTAATCGAATACCAATAGATAGAGATAAAACTGATGTTGAAATTTGTTGGGAAATTGACTTTCAATCTGTCTTTCCTATCTCCATGTGGGATAAGATTTGGCCTAAAATAAGAAGGTCCTCTAGAGCGGCTAACACAACTCAAACATTATTTTTTATATATAATAGATTACTAATTACACCTGTCAGACTTCATAAGTTAAACCCGTCCCTCTCTCCTAAATGCTGGTCATGTTCCCACCCTTTTGCAGATCTTAAACACATGTTATTTGAATGCCCCCATATTTACACTTTTTGGTTAAAAGTTTGGAAACAAATTAATTTAATTTTTAAATCTCAATCTCCCTTTAACTTTGTTAGTATATTTCTGGGCAGTGTTTCAGATTACTGGTCATCTCAACACGACAACTTCCACATAATTGATTTACTTCTAGCGGTAGCTTTTCAGCAGATTACTAAATCTTGGAAGGATACTTCTTTAATATCCTTTCAAGCATGGTGGTATGGTATATGTTATCACCATAGGCTTGATAGAGCTTATGTTCAACCTGTTTCACTAGCTATTAAAAGAGATTTCCTGTGGCTCCCAATCACCTCCTTTTTAGACCAATCTGCACTTACCGCAAATTCTCATGACCCACGAATTGAAGAAGTCCCTAAACCTCCTTGATGTAATTTTTGTCGGAATGTTTCTTTCTATCTAAATATGCTAAGTTTTATTTTATCCGAATTCTTAATGTACATTTTGTTTTTGTTACCTTGTCATTTACTTTTTAGTATCTCTCTGCTGATGTTTATCATATATTTTTATTTTCCAAGTTATGTAACCCTGTATTTTCTTAATGATTTTCTGCTGACTTTTTAATTGTTATCATTGCAAATTCTTTCAATAAACTTTCGCTTTAAACTAAAAAAAAAAGAAGAAGACACAGATGAAAGACGTACAGCACAGGCCTCACTGTAACCTTATCAACTACGACACTCACTTATCATGAGACAGTTCTCAGTGGATAGTCCTGTGTTTTCTAAACCAGTACTGTAAACACTAATGATAAAAGTAAAACATGTAACCGTATAGGCTAGTCTATTGCAAACCACAACACCATTCGTGAACTTTGAAAGATGTTTTACTATAAATGTGACATTCACAAAAACTGCAACAACATGCAACCAGTAGACAGGTCTCAGTAAACAGGCCACTGTGTCCCAACCCACTAGTCAAATCATTCTTCATACTGGACAAAGGTGTGAGCATTGAGGTAAGTATGTTGCAAATCTTACCTACACTGTGCCATCACTGTATAGAAAGGTCTTAGTGAAAACATGAATTTATTGCAATCTACTACCACACCCACTCATGATAAAGGAGAGAGGTCTAAGGAAACTGGTCACTGTGGCATAAAAAAAGAACTATACTGAACACTCCGGAGTGAACTCTCAATGAACAACATACACTGTTGCAAAGCACTACCGTACACATATTTTAGCAGTAGCATGTCTCACTGTAGAGGCTACTTTATTGATAAAACAGTCCACCTGCTTTAAAAATGGGATTATAGATCAGATGGCAAATGTTAGAAATAGCGTCAAAAATTAGTACTACAGAAAGAATACAAATGTAACTTTTGGAGTAGTTTAGTATATTTCTTTAAGTCTCAAAACATTTTAGGAAAGACTAATACTTGCTAAATGATGTCATCAGTGATGTCATCAGAGATGTCATTTGAGAAGTCATCAGTGATCTCACTGGCTACGTCATGAGGATATCTGAGGTCATAAGCAGTAAAGTGCAGGGACGTAAGTTTTAGTTAGCTCAGACAACTATAACTGCTGAATTTCTTTGGTTTTGTGCAAGTAAAATGTCAGCCTAACTATAACATTCTTTTAACCTTTGTTTTTTTTCAGTGAATATATATATATATATTCAAATATTCAATCGCTCAATTTGCTCCTTCCTGCCCCCATGCAACCCATTGATAGGTGGTGCGCTTCGCCAGCGGAGCCCACCGGCTAATTAATTTTTCAAAAGACCAAGTAGGCGCACACTCAGGATATCTGCAATACCATGGATTTTATTGCCAATTCCGCGTTTCGACTGTCAAGTCTTGATCACACACTGGCTTGTTGATGCAGCGCCTGTTTTACTCACATGTTCACGGACATAGACAGAGGACAATACGAATAATGCACTTAAAACAGTGTTAAAGTGGCATCCATTTTGTAAAGGTAAATAATACATTACATCTTAGTGTGTTATTCTTACTAAAGTATTTACTCTGTGTATTTAAGCATTTACAACAGTGATAACTCTTTCTGGGCGGTTATTCGATGTGCCATATTAAATTTAGAAATGTACTGAAAAGTTTACTCAGTGCTCTAAATAGCGAAGGCCGGCACCCTTGACACGGTTCTGTGTACTATCATGAATATTTTGCAGCTTGTGTATCGTATTCTATGAGAAGCGAACCACATTGGTTTCAATGGCTTTCTACATCTAAAATAAAATTGTATTATAGATTTAGATTTGCTAGACTACGTTAGACCAAGTGTTCGAGTAAGGTGTCTAGTGAAAATGAGATTGTACTGATTGTTGGAAATCTGTTTGTCAATAAAGTTTTCTGTATGTGGGATATTGCGCCTTAGTGGCTAAATACGCGCTGCGTCTATACATGTGATATGTGTGTCTAGGTTGTATAACACCGTTTACTATGTTACTTTGCTACTCGCCCAGTGGCTAAGTTTTCCAATGTGTTCATCATAACCTCCCGTACTCTCCCAAGGAAAGCCAGATTGTCCATGGTCTAATAGTCTGTAATACTGCGCCGAAAGTAACCAAATTTCCACCTTGTGTTCTCCCAACCTATGTGTCTCTCTGATCCAATTCCTAAAGTGTACACTCTTTACTCTACTAATATACATTAATACCATGATATCAAACAAAGAAATCATATCAAATAAAGAAAATCAAAAGTCTTATTTTATGCTGTAATCCCATCACAATGACGTGATGCCACAAAGAAAAGGGTAGGGAACCAGGCTCCTCTTTCTCATCCTGGATTAGGTCCCTTCCTTTCCTCCTATACGAGAAAAAACAAATAGTGTTTTAAAATTCATTGCAGGATTAAAAACAAGCATATATACAGATACAGGTTGCATGTTGGTTAGATGTTGTACATATGTTCCTGTAACAAGCTAGACTCTCACTCAGCAGTGTGTTGTGGAATCTAAGAGAAGTAGTATTAGAAGTAATACTAGTCGTGGCTCAGAGATGATAGTGAGATGGTAATGAGTTAGAGATAACACTGAGCAAGAGAGAGAGCGGGATAGTCTGTCCTAGTTCTCCCGAAGGTGGACCCCTAACTCTTCATCTTGATTATGACACATAGGACTCTTGGTTTGTAGGTCTAGTATGTACCAAGATTCTCGTTGCCTGAGTTGCAATGTTCTGTTTCCTCCTCTACCACTCGGTTTAATCTGCTCTAATATGAAGTATTTGAGGAGGGAGCTGTTAGAGAGATGGTATTCCTCAAAATGCCTGGCAACTGGATAATGTGTATCTTTGTGGTTTATAGCTCTCATGTGTCCGAGCACTCTTTTCTTGGCTGCAAAGGTGGTGCTACCTATGTATGTCAGATTGCATGGGCACTCAAGAGCATAAACCACATAGTTGGTGCTGCATGTGAGGAATTGTTTTATGTTTTTCTCACCACTAGGGGTTTCGTATGTTTTCCTCATGTGACTGTTGCTGCAAGCTTTGCAGTGTCCACATGGGAAGAAGCCTTGCAAAGTATGTTGTATTCCCTGTGGTTTATTGGTTATGTCCCCTTTAACAAGGAGGTCCTTCAAGTTTTTCCCTCTCTTGTAGGTCACCATAGGACGTGACAGTAGGCTACGTCCTATAATGGGATCGCATGTTAGGATATTCTAGTTTTTGGATAGTATCTTCTGTATTTTATTAGAATCAGGGTTGTAAGTGAGGATCACCCTCATGGTGTTCTCTCCCTCAGCTGGTACAGTGGTATTGTCACTCTCTAGTAGTGTTTCTTCCCTCTGAATGGTTCTGACTCTCCTAGTGGCTTTGTTTAAGATCCACATCGGATAGCCTCTTTCTCTGAATCTTTCGATAATTCATATCTGTTCTTCCTCATACAGGTCATCTGTCCTACAGTTTCTCTTTACCCTCAGTAATTCCCCAAAGGGGATGCTCCACTTGAGAGTATCAGGGTGACTACTGAGGGCATGGAGTAAACTGTTGCCAGCTGTAATTTTGTGATTTAGCTTAGTCTGTAACTTACTGCCTACTTTATCCACTATGACCATCACATCTAAGAACTCAATTGATGCTCTACTCATGTTGCATGTGAGTGTGAGGTTGCACATGTTGTTGTTGTTTGTTTACAAACTCTTTTGCACTCTCCTCACTACCCTTCCAGATGACGAAAAGGTCGTCTATGTAACGTAGCCATACTGCTACTTTTTCAAACATGGATGTGAGTGTCTGGTCTTTCCTGATTTCCTCTTCCCATGCTCCCAGGAACAAGTTAGCGAAACTGGGAGCTAAACAAGTACCCATGGCTTTCCCTAGTGTTTGTTTATACAATGTACCGTCGAACATAAAAATTTTATTGTGGAGGCAGAATCTCATCATTTCCACAAGTACATTAGTATGTTCGAGGTATCTCATGGGTCTGTTCTCCAGGAAATGTCCGCAGGCGATAATGCCTGAGTTGTGGTTGATCACTGTGTTTAGTGAATTTACATCCATAGTGATAAGGAGGAAGTTACCCTCCCATACAATTTTGTCCAATTTACGCAAAAAGTCTTTGGTATCCTTAATGTATGATGTTAAAGACCAGACATATTGTCGTAAGAAATGATCCACATATTTGGAGATCTTCTCCGATACACAGCCAATGGATGATACGATCGGTCTCCCGGGCGCTGTATTCTCATCTTTGTGGATCTTCGGAAGGAGGTAGAAGATGGGCAGTTTGGGGTAGTCTTGTTTGAGATAGCAGTATTCTTCCCAAAGTAGAATACCTTTGTCTTTCCATTGTTATAAGCTGCTCCATAGACTGAGAATACTTTCATTGTATTCATGAATATCTATCTTGGTGTAGAATCTTGTGTCTTCCAGTTGTTGTAGGGCTTCCTTTCTATACATTCCTTTGTCCCACTGAACAATGTTCCCGCCCTTGTCTGCAGGGCGTATGACCAATGTTTCATCTACCGAAAGTGATTTTATAATTTGTCTTTGGGTATAGGTTAAGTTATTGCGTGTAGAATTTTTCGTTCTGTGTTGCCTAGCTCGGATCAGGTCGTCTATCACTGTATCATGAAAGGTGTCTATGTTGTCATGATTGGTGTTGGGCATGAAAGTGGATTTGGGTTTAAAGTTAGTGGCAGCCGGATAGTCAAGGTTGACATCAATGGCGTCTAGCGAGGTGTTCTCATCTAGTCCGGTTTCTACTAATAGTTCCTGCAAAGCTAGCAGTGCTGGAAGGTCTTTGACCCTAAGTTCAGTGTTCCCAGTTTCCTCTCCAGGATCATCTATTGTCTCGTTTCCTTCAGTAGATCTAGAATTTTTTAAGATATGCCATTTTTTTAATTTTAATTTTCTGATAAATTTAAAAATGTTTATTCTGGTTTTGGGGTAACTAAAACAGCCTGAAGGGCAGAAAGAGAGCCCCAAACAGAGTGTTCTTTTTTCTAGCATAGTGAGTGGTCTGTTTGAGAGATTAAAAATGTTTTTTTGTACCGTTTCGTCATCCATTAGTGTTGTTTCTTTCCCCTCGACCTTTTTCCCTCTGGTCCACTTCCACGTCCTCTGCCTCTTCTGGTATCTCTGATTGTCTCACTTTCTTCTCCGCTTGTTTCGTCCTGGCCTCTTCCTCTGCCTCTTCCTCTCTGTCCCCTTCCTCTGCCTCTTGTCTTTGGTGCTGGTGTCGTCCTTGGTGTTTGCCGCCCCGTTCTTAGGAGGCGGTATTCGTCTAAAAAAGTCATAGGACCCTTTATTGCACTGTCTCGTGAAGCTTTTTGAACTGCTCCTGCAGTAGAAATAGTCTCATTGTCGCTGCTGGTTACTGATTCTGTACCACTTGTCATGATTGTAGTCTCTTCTATTTCTTCTTCGGCTTGTAGTTTCTCGTACAGGTGGTCATATTTGTGGCTATATGTTAGAATTCTGCCACTTTCATAGTCCGTGCAGTCACTGTGCAGTTTTCTCTGTTTCCTTGCCTTTATGTCATCTTCATACAGTTTTAGTCTCGCTTTGAGATCTGTGTGAAATGTATTTATCATCTCTTGCTCTTTGTGTATTTTTAGATCCTCTTCCAAGGACTTAATGTTTTGAAGGATTTGTTCCCTGTCTTCCCAAGCATACTTAACTAAAATGGTCAGCATGTTCTTTGAACTTTGGGCCGAATTTTCCACCCATTCTTCTAGCATCTTCGGATTGGGGGACTCGTATGATGGAGTTGTGTATATGCGTAGACCTCTGGGAACCATTCCCTTCTCGATGTAGTCCTGTAGGGATATGGCCTCCCACCATTTCGAGATTTCGGATTGTTTCAGTTTCTCAAACTTCTTTAGGCTCTCAAGTAGGGTTGTGTCTTTAGTAGTAGTCTCTTTAAAAGTTTGATTCCTGTTAGAGGCTATCCAATGTGGGTCTTAAACAAAGCCACTAGGAGAGTCAAAACCATTCAGAGGGAAGAAACACTACTAGAGAGTGACAATACCACTGTACCAGCCAAGGAAGAGAACACCATGAGGGTGATCCTCACTTACAACTCTGATTCTAATAAAATACAGAAGATACTATCCAAAAACTGGAATATCCTAACATGCGATCCCATTATAGGACGTAGCCTACTGTCACGTCCTATGGTGACCTACAAGAGAGGGAAAAACTTGAAGGACCTCCTTGTTAAAGGGGACATAACCAATAAACCACAGGGAATACAACATACTTTGCAAGGCTTCTTCCCTTGTGGACACTGCAAAGCTTGCAGCAACAGTCACATGAGGAAAACATACGAAACCCCTAGTGGCGAGAAAAACATAAAACAATTCCTCACATGCAGCACCAACTATGTGGTTTATGCTCTCGAGTGCCCATGCAATCTGACATTCGTAGGTAGCACCACATTTGCAGCCAAGAAAAGAGTGCTCGAACACATGAGAGCTATAAACCACAAAGATACACATTATCCAGTTGCCGGGCATTTTGAGGAATACCATCTCTCTAACAGCTCCCTCCTCAAATACTTCATATTAGAGCAGATTAAACCGAGTGGTAGAGGAGGAAACAGAACATTGCAACTCAGGCAACGAGAATCTTGGTACATACTAGACCTACAAACCAAGAGTCCTATGGGTCATAATCAAAATGAAGAGTTAGGGGTCCACCTTTGCGAGAACTAGGACAGACTATCCCTCTCTCTCTCTTGCTCAGTGTTATCTCTAACTCATTACCATCTCACTATCATCTCTGAGCCACGACTAGTATTACTTCTAATACTACTTCTCTTAGATTCCACAACACACTGCTGAGTGAGAGGCTAGCTTGTTACATGAACATATGTACAACATCTAACCAACATGCAACCTGTATCTGTATATATGCTTGTTTTTAATCCTGCAATGAATTTTAAAACACTATTTGTTTTTTCTCGTTTAGGAGGAAAGGAAGGGACCTAATCAAGGATGAGAAAGAGGATCCTGGTTCCCTACCCTTTTCTTCGTGGCATCACGACATCGTGATGGGATTACAACATAAGATAAGACTGTTGATTTTCTTTATTTGATATGATTTTTTTGTTTGGTATCATGGTATTAATGTATATTAGTAGAGTAAAGAGTGTAGACTTTAGGAATTGGATCAGAGAGACACATAGGTTGGGAGAACACAAGGTGGAACTTTGGTTACTTTCGGCGCAGTATTACAGAATATTAGACCATGGACAATCTGGCTTTCCTTGGGAGAGTACGGAAGGTTATGATGAACACATTGGAAAATGTAGCCACTTGGCGAGTAGCAAAGTAACATAGTAAACGGTGTTATACAACCTAGACACACATATCACTTGTATAGACGCAGCGCGTATTTAGCCACTAAGGTGCAATATCCCACATTCAGAAAACTTTATTGACAAACAGATTTCCAACAATCAGTACAATCTCGTTTTCACTAGACACCTTATCATACTCGAACACTTGGTCTAACGTAGTTTAGCAAATCTAAATCTATAATACAATTTTAATTTTAGCTGTAGAAAGCCATTGAAACCAATGTGGTTCGCTTCACATAGAATACGATACACAAGCTGAAAAAATATGCATGATAGTACATAGAACCATGACAAGGGTGCCGTCCTTCTTTATTTAGAGCACTGAGTAAACTTTTCAGTACATTTCTAAATTTAAAATGGCACATCGAATAACCTCCCAGAAAGAGTTATCACTGTTGTAAATGCTTAAATACACAGAGGGTAAATACTTTAGTAAGAATAACACACTAAGATGTAATGTATTATTTACCGTTACAAAATGGATGCCACTTTAACACTGTTTTAAGTGCATTATACGTATTGTCCTCTGTCTATGTCCATGAACATGTGTGTAAAAAAGGCGCTGCATCAACACGCCAGTGTATGATCAAGACTGCCTTGACAGTCGAAACACGTAACTGGCAATAAAATCTATGGTATTGCAGATATCCTGAGTGTGCGCCTATTTGGTCTTTCAAAGAAAAAAAAAATGTGTATATATATATATACAAAAAGAGTTGCCTCTAGGTGGGATGCACTCCCAGGTGGAAATTACGCCAAAGCAAGGGCACACGCCATGAACAAAGTCCTTTTCTGGTTTTCCTGCCAGACGCGTTTCGGGCCAACGCCCTCTTCAGTGGCAGACCATGTGACGTGCCGGCGTGCGGCAACCACCAGTAAATCCCCGTAATAATTATGCTCAGGTGAACCACCCGAAGCAATGCTTCCTGGGAATGGGAGTCCAGTAAAACCCAAGTGGGTCGCCGCCGGCACTCACATTCAAAAATG
Source organism: Calotriton arnoldi (assembly GCA_963921515.1). Taxonomy (NCBI): domain Eukaryota; kingdom Metazoa; phylum Chordata; class Amphibia; order Caudata; family Salamandridae; genus Calotriton; species Calotriton arnoldi. Next base: position 164,923 of record CAWUFW010012229.1, read on the forward strand.
TCTTTAAAAGAATTGCCTATGTTCGCGCCGGCACCCCTGCATATAACAGGCACCTCCTGTTCCACAGTTAGCTGCCCCAATAAAGCAGCCGCGGACCTGCAAGTGTTTTGCGGTGGTGCAATCCCGCGACCAGGCAGGCCGCTGTACAAAATACAAAAAGAGTTGCCTCTAGGTGGGATGCACTCCCAGGTGGAAATTACGCCAAAGCAAGGGCACACGCCATGAACAAAGTCCTTTTCTGGTTTTCCTGCCAGACGCGTTTCGGGCCAACGCCCTCTTCAGTGGCAGACCATGTGACGTGCCGGCGTGCGGCAACCACCAGTAAATCCCCGTAATAATTATGCTCAGGTGAACCACCCGAAGCAATGCTTCCTGGGACTGGTGGTTCAGTAAAACCCAAGTGGGTCGCCGCCGGCACTCACATTCAAAAATGTCTTTAAAAGGATTGCCTATGTTCGCGCCGGCACCCCTGCATATAACAGGCACCTCCTGTTCCACAGTTAGCTGCCCCAAGAAGGCCATCCTAATCCCTATAGCGGTGCCTCCGCATGTACCACCCCCATTGTAGGGATTACAGCCGAAGGTCCGACGGGCTCCTTGAGCCTGTTGGAGGCTTTGGTCGGTGCCTCTGCCCGCTGCTGTCCGACCGACCGCATCCTAATGTGGCGGTCGAACCACTATGCTGGATGTCAGTGGGACCGCCACAGACGGCATGTCGGTGACGGTCCCACCGTCATCATAATGTGGTAAATGATCTTTTTGACATAATATTTTTGTCAATGGTATTGTTTACCAGTATATTGTGTCACTGATTCTATGGAGACACTTCTTCAAAAGGGCTTCACAATCGACATGTGGCGCACCATAAGGAAAGGTTGACCAAGTCCAGTGAATGCTGAAAGAAAGCTGGATGCACTGACATAGGCACCTTTATCTGGATGTCTCTATTATAGTCAAACTTAAAATTTAACCCTTGAACCGTAATGCATTTCAAGATTGAAAACATTTCGGGTGTTATGGAAAGTACAGACTGGGTGTTACTCAGTTTGGCATTAGAAATATTTAGTGACAAATATTTAATTGAACAGTCTCCTAAAACATCTGTATCTCCCACTTTTTAATTATCATGGATGCTTAGCAAAAAAGGTTTATATACCTCAAAAGCTCTCCAAGCTAATACACACCTCCAAAAGAGCTTGCCAAAGTAAAAACAATGATAATGTGGTTGCTCTTTTTTTGACTTATAAGACATAGAGAATGTTTAAAAAAATTACTAGGGACTTTTTAAACTTAATGGGGGACTCATTGCTGATCATAGATGGCCACCCAGCACCACCAACATGATATTTCAGTGCCTTTGCTCTGCTGAGGCACCACAAGCCAAATATTCAATATGTACAGCCGACCACAATGGCTTAATTGGAGTCCCATGGTCTCACAGACATCGCTTTTTTACCAGTTGTAGATCTATAAGGTACTCTCTTTAATTTTTAAACCATCCACCTGGGCTTTTTCTTTTGTTTTCTGGCAGCAGATGATAAACGCAAAGGAGCCCAACCCTGATGGTCAGGTCAACTCCTCAAGCAACCTGCACACTTTGGCTTTTTATCTCTGCCTCCATGGGTCAAATCTCTAGTACTGCTGCTGCGGGAGTAAAGGCTGGCTCCACCTTTGCCTCTCCCCCATGGAATAATGCAGTGGTGTGGCTTTAGCCTGCAGAAGCCACAACCTGTAGGGCCAGCTCGGCCTGGACCTGGGTATCCCAGGGATTGATGACGGTGAGTAGCACATTCACCAGACCAATTCTATTTTGGAGCATCACACACTCTTAAAGAATGGATTACCAGGGCACTATCCATCCCTTGGTGACAATAAGGCTGTTGAAACACTGGCACTAAGCAAGTTTATCTTCTGCTGGCCCACCCCAAGGCACTGAGCCTCCATCAGAAACAATGAACGAAACAACTCAACATGCTTATGCGTTTCTCAGTCAGTCCTGAGGACCCACTGGGCAGCTCCCACACCAGAGTGTTGAACAAATATATATCTTACTTTGGACCTGTCAGACTGTTTTGCATGAAGTTTGCACTTTTGAGCATCAGCGGCAGCTGAGCATGGGCGTGGGGGCTATGCCCCCCTGTCTGGTAACGAGCATGATAATCTCTAACACCATTCATCTTTATTTCCTCAAATATTGAATGTGCATCTCTGCACAAAAAAGTGCCTGGCTGACACACTGACTCTCACTAATGCTAGCGTGTCAGACAATGTCTATTTGTTTTTTGTTTTTTACAGAGGGGCTTTCCTCTTATCAAAATTAGAAATGCACAGGCTACTGAGGACTCTGCTTCAGAATGGGGAATGGGCAGTGACGATGCTGGACAGCGCGGCAGAAGTCACAATAGCTTGCCAAAACCTGATGGATTTTCTGGGGGTAGTAGCGCTGAATGAGCATATCACAGTGGAAACACCTTATACAAGGGTGAGTGTCCCACACTGTTTATATGAAATAATGCTACAAATGGAGGGGGACATACCCAGGCAAGTAAAGGGTCTCTTTTGGGAGAACCTTACCTCTGGTTATGACATTCTTTTGGCCAAAAAAGATCGGCCACCTGATTTTGTAGTGAATTGCCCAGTGGAGGAGGACGTTATTTTACCTGCTTTCTCCAACCTCCTACCAGAATCAGTTAAAAATTCATATGTACAAATGTGGGCATGAGCACTAGCTCCTGCACTTTACTACAATCATGTTGGGTGGGATGATGCATCACCTCATCATGAAATCCCATTACAATGGATTCTCAACCACAGAGACAACACCCAATAAAGCATGAAGCAAAGAAACAAGTCAGAGAGATCCTAGATCAACTTGAGTACCAGGGTGTGATTGAGAATTGTACCTCACCTATGAATAATCCCTTGTTTCCGGTAATGATACCCAATAATTCATATCATCTGGGCTTACATTACAGACATTTAAATGCATCCACACATACATTTGCAGTACAAAATGCACCTAGTGCCGCACTTATGAATAACATCGCCTGGAAAAAATACAAGACAACACTAGACATCTCAAATGGATTTCCCTGCCAAAAAATAGCACCTGGGAGCAGGTACTTCACAGCATTCTCAGCGCTAGGCTCTCAATGCTAATTTTGATGATTACCCCGGGGGTGTAAGAATAGCCCTGTGTTGTTTTCAGCCAGGGTAACAGAGTTACTTAAAAATATTGATGAGGAGGCATTGTCTTATGTAGATGATATCTATCTGACGAACGATGAATTAATGGAACACTTGGCTCGAGTGAATCACATTATCCTTGGGTTTGCTCACCTGGGTTACAAATTCAATATCAAAAAATCAAAAATTGCTCACCTCACTGTCCTATTTTTAAAGTGTGAGTTATCAAGTGAAGGGAAAAGCCTGGCGGCACAGTTTTTAGAAAAATATGCACTGCTCCAACCACCAACAACTCTGAAAAGACTACAATCCATTCTAGGATTTTTGAATTTTGGCAGAACATACATTTTGAATTATGCAGAAAGAATTAAACCTTTTTATCACTTCATTTGCCTGATTTTTCAGTACATCGTTGGACACAGGAACATACAGATATTCTGCGTTCCGTACAAGCTCACATGATAGCGTCTTAACATTTACATACACGTGCTAACACAACTAACCTGGTGATCTGCATAGTCGCTGGACCAACCAGGTACACCTACATCACATTCAATGAAGGCGATACAGTCCCTATTGCATACTAATCACATTTGTACACGAACGCTGAAATGCATTTTGCACCAACTGAGAAGATACAGCGGTACAGACTGCTGTAGTGAGAGAGGGAGCACTGGCAAAGAGGAAACGCATAATTGCCGTGACCCCGGTACCGACCCAAGAGGCTGTTACGAAAGCTAGCATCCCGAATGCTAAAGCATTACATCCACGATGGATTCAGTGGGCTAAATCCCTCACTGCAACAGATGTAGATTACAGATTTGACTCTACATTACAAACACAAGCATTTCTGCAGTACAAACAAGAATATCCTCTGCCAAATGAAATTATGCTTCTAGATAGATATGAATGAATCATTTATACCGATGGTTCTTCCCAGCCCGCCGTAGGAATGAAACAGCAATATTCCGCTGCATGTGCAATTGTAAAAGGGCGCATGCATGACGGAAAGTTCCACCCTGGAAAAACACATACCCAGTCCCTAGGGGACTGTACAGCGCAGCTGGCAGAACTAAAAGCTCTGATACTGGCACTTCAAAATATGGATCGTGAATTCCCTACTCTATTTGTGTTTGATTCATTTTACTGTGTCCAGTCCTGTAATGAATATTTACATTATTCGAGAGTCCAGACGCACATGCCGCTGCCTCGAAAAGGCCTGGAGGAACACCAAATCCACAGAAGCCCACAACAACTTCAGAGCCGCCACCAACGCCCACCATCAACTCATCAGAGAAACGAGGAAAAAAGCGATTGAAGACAGAATCTCCACCCACGCGCACAACAGCAAGGAACTCTTCAGCATCATCAAGGAGTTCGCCCAACCCACCAGCGAGTCTACCGACATCCCTCCCTCACAAGACCTCTGCAACAAACTCAGCACCTTTTTCCACCACAAAATCAAGAGCATCTACGACAACTTCGACAAAGACAACCAACACACTGATCCTCACCAACCACCCCCGACACCCGGAAACCAGCGATTGATGACTGGACAGCCCTCACCACCGAAGACACACTGAAGACAATGAAGTCAATCCACTCAGGGGCCCCCACGGACCCCTGCCCCCACCAAATCTTCAACAGAGCCGCCGACACCATCGCACCCATGCTCCGCCATACCATCAACCGCTCCCTGGCGACCGCCTCGTTCCCCAACAACTGGAAACACGCCGAGGTCAACCCCCTCCTAAAGAAACCCTCAGCGGACCCCACCGACCTCAAAAACTACAGACCCATCTCCCTGCTCCCGTTCCCAGCGAAAGTCATCGAGAAAGCCATCAACAGCCAACTCGCCACATTCATTGAAGAACACAACATCCTCGACTCCTCCCAATCCGGCTTCAGAAAAAACCACAGTACGGAAACCGCCCTCCTCGCCGCAACAGACGACATCCGCACCCTACTGGACAAAGGAGAAACAGTAGCCCTCATCCTCCTCGACCTATCAGCGGCGTTCGACACAGTCTCCCACTGCACCCTAATACGCAGACTCTACGACGCAAGAATCCAGGACAAGGCCCTCGACTGGATCTGCTCCTTCCTCTCCGGCAGGACGCAGCGGGTCAGACTCCCCCCTTTCCTCTCGGACCCCACACCTACCACCTGCGGAGTCCCCCAGGGCTCCTCCCTCAGCCCGACGCTCTTCAACGTCTACATGGCTCCACTTGCCCCCATCGTCAGAACCTACGGACTCAACATCGTGTCATACGCAGACGACACCCAGCTCATCCTCTCCCTATCCAACGAGCCCAACACCGCCAGACGCAACTTTCGAGAAGGCATGGAAGCCGTCGCCAAATGGATGAAAAACAGCTGCCTACAACTAAACACCAACAAAACAGAAGTACTCATCATGGGCCCAAACCCCGACGCCTGGAACGACACCTGGTGGCCCCCCGCCCTCGGAAACCCGCCAACCCCCACAGACCACGCACGCAACCTGGGAATCATCCTGGACTCCGAGCTCAAAATGGACCGCCAGATCAACTCCTGTCTCGTCTTCCTGCTTCCACACCCTCCGCCGCCTTCGTAAGACCTTCAAATGGATCCCCCTCGAACACCAAAAGACAGTCACTCACGCCCTGGTCACCAGCAGACTCGACTACGGCAACACACTCTACGCCGGAATAAACAAAAACCTCATCCGCAAACTACAGAACATCCAGAACGCCGCCGCAAGACTGGTCCTCAACCTGCCAAAACACTGCCACATCTCCCAGCACCTGCGCACACTCCACTGGCTCCCCGTCGAGGCGAGAATCACCTTTAAGATGCTCACCCACGCACACAAGGCCCTCCACGGCACCGGACCAGCATACCTGAACAGCCGACTCAAATTCCACGCACCCCAAAGGACCCTACGATCAGCCCAGCTCTCCTACGCCGTGGTCCCCCGCACCAGAAAGACCAGATCGGGAGGCCGCTCCTTCTCCTTCCTCGCGGCCAAAGCATGGAACGCCCTTCCGCTCCACCTCAGACAGACAACATCGCTCCCCATCTTCGCAAGAAACCTTAAAACCTGGCTCTTCGACAGACCCCCTCCTTGATGGAATGGAACCTGCACCCCCCCCACCCCTAGCGCCTTGAGACCCTTATGGGTGAGTATTCGCGCTTTAACAAACTCCTGATTGATAACAAACTCCTGATTGACATTATTGGGGCCAGAATGGTTTTAGGGATTCCAAAGGTTGCACAGTAAAACACAAGATTCTTTGGGAACAGGTGGCGAAGCTGAAAGAAGGCCGGTCACAGGCTCATGTTATTTATACATTGAGTCATCAATCTGTTGGCATTCACGTTGAAGGGAATTTAATGGCGGATGAAGCCGCCAAGGCAACAGTTTTTACTGCTGCTATGGCTGCAATAACTCGTTCCAGTACTTGGATAGGCGGAACAACTATGATAGCTGTCAATGCAATGGGCAACAGCTCAGCCCTGCCGAAAGGCTTTCCATTCAAGTACTCCTACAAGTTAGATGCACAAAACATTCTGTATGCTCAGATTCCAGGAGTGGGGAATAGAATAATACCAAACACTGATCGCAGATTGGGATTAATACTAACTGCACACGAGGGTCTGGGTAAAGCTCACGCAGGGATTACCGCTGTAGTTTCACTACTAACGCAGCGCTATTGGTGGCCCGGTCTTGCCAAATAGACCAAGAACTTTGTCCTTAAATGCGACATCTGCCAGCAGATGAAAGGCTCCACTGTAGCAAGTGCAGCAAAGACACCTCTTCTGATATCAGACAAGCCTTTGCTTTATGTTTATTTGGACCACTGCGGCCCCTTACAATCAAATGGGGCTTACAAATACATCTTGGTGACAGTGGATTCTTGTTCCAGATTCCTGTGGGTTTGGCCAGAGAGCTCGGCTGACGCTCAAACTGTTATAAAGGATGTGCAAGTCTTTATTGGGATATACGCAATTTGCACACTACATTTTGACCAGGGTCCGGCGTTTAGCTCTTGGGCTTACAAAGAAACAATGGGAAGTTTGGGAGTGGCCTTGCGGTGCTCCTCCCTCTACCATCCAAAGGGTAGTTTGGTCGTTGAGAGGAAGAACTTTGACTTAAAGCAATCCTTAACAGCTAGGGTATCAGGCTCAGGTGGCAGTTGGGTCAATCACCTATATGGGGTCCAGAGGGTACTTAAGAACATGCCAAGAAAATCCCTAGGGGCAATCCTTATGAACTCCTGTTTGGTGTGAAAATGTGGGTACCAGACCTTGATAGTGTCCATTTGACATCAATGATCATTTGTATGTTTTACAGGACCTTATAGAATACCAAGCTTTACAAAGCAATGTCCAAGTAAAGCGCAAGAAAGACAAATTACAAGGGCATGCAGAGATGCAAAATATACCATGTTGCACATTGAAAAATTATACCAATTACATTTCACCGTGGCTGAGACACCATCCACTGACTGGAGAATCCATGGTTATATCACCCTACCGGTCATGATGTTCCAATTTCAATACTGTCTCCAATACCAACAGGTAGGCGGATATGAAGCACTAGGGGAAGGTTATGTACATGGGCATTGGGAATTACCATTCAGGTTTAGATGCAGGAATGGGGACACAAACGTTTTTCTTAGTGGTTCCGATTGGGAGGATGCTTTCTGTGGTTCCTTAGTCTGCAAGGACATTTCTCTCCACGGGGCATGCAATGCTTCAGTGGTAAACTTGTCCTGTTATCTGAAGGGTTCTCCAGCTGCCGTGATTCATCAGCTGTTCCAGCTGCTTTCGAATGGGCACTATTTGATGCTGAATGGTCAAGGTTGCTGCGGGATAGAACTGGGCATCGCTTATCTAGTGACGGGTAATTCCATAGTGACTTGTCTTCAAGTACTGTTTCCACCTGCCCACACAGTTAGGGAGGCAGTTCTATAGCCTTCGATAAATGTTTCCAACATATAGTTTGATTCTTTGAGAAATCTGAAAGCCATGCTTTTTCAAAAGGATGTGGTCTTACCTTCGGACAGAGAGACGTTTGATATCCAGGTTGCAAGGTCTTCGTCTGAGATACAGACACTACTCCACACTAACTTCCCGCTGCATTTTGGGGAGCTGGTCCACCTTACCTTTAACATGTCTGATACAAAATACTTTTTTAAATGTGTTGGCTCTGGTTTGGTTAGCACCTTTCAGGTGATTTGGGGAGTTATATCATCTTTCATACACTCCATGTTGGGAAGCATTTTTGGAGGGCCCCGTTTGTCCTGCAACTTGTGGCGGGAATTCTGATTAAAAATTTTCTATTCTGCAATGGCCGTCCCAATTCAACCCTGAATGGAGACAGCACTGCTGGTGCTGCGTTGCTGTGAGCACATAGTATACTGCTTCGGCACACCTTGACTTCGAAAACTGAACGAGCATTGGTTCTTATCCTTCAGGCCTGTCTGGCTTGATTGCATATAACCTGTCATCCGCTGTATGCTTTGCAGCCACAAATGCGTTCTGTATATATGTCTGGGATTAAAATTGGTTGCGCCACCGGACATTGAAGTACAGATGGACCCCTTAAGGGCCCATGTGTATTGTTGTCCCCAGCGTATTCCATTGATGATGACTGCATTCTTAGAGCCACCCTGGGATGCTTCAGCTCCTCGTGGTGAGAACAACTGCTCTGCGGACACCTTTTGGGCTACAACGCCTCCCTCAGTGGCTGCTGTGGGAACTAGATGGAATCACCTTTGCTCCATAAACATGCTAAGAGGTGCACCTCTGGGATCGTCATCTGTAGTTGTGGGCAACAGCAATGTTGCGTCTACCTCTTCGGAACACATAAAACAAATTGGCTTTTCCGTGTGGGAACAATTTGGCCTGTTTTTAAACAAAACAAACAAAAAACAGCTTTTATTTTTCTCTCTCTCTTCTAGATACCATGCCTTTCAGAATGCTAGTGATTTCAAACAATATATTACTCTTAAGGCCTTTCTATGTCTTTTTTATAAGGGAAGCTTACTTTTAGATGGTTTTATATCAGCTTTAAGGCTTTTTAGCTTACATATTATCATTGGCTTGTAGATTTTTTAGAATGATTTCAGTTAGCTTTTAGATGCTTTGTAGAGTATAATTTTTTTATCTTTTTAAGCGTTCTGCAGCCTTTATTTGATAGCTTTTATGTGTCAACCATTAGTATGAGGAGTGGCTGTTATATTCCCAAAATAGGCCCATGCTGTGAAGCAGCTTATTTCTCAAGTTGTCCTCACAAATAACATTTTCAGCGGTGACCTTTTGCACATATTTGCGTGCGCGGCAATGTTGGATTAGTTTCCCTGAAACTAAACTTGTTTATACGTCTAGCATCACACAACATTATCACAATGCCCTGGACATCATGTACAAGGTCTCTTTTCGTACTATGCACAAAGGTCTTCTATAACTTCATCCACGGGGCGACAGGGCTATCCACATATCCATAACATCACTAATATATAAGCACATCGCAAGGCTGCTTTCTAATATAAAAGATGAGCATCCCGATAGATTGGCAGAGGAGGCTCTTCCGCTGACACCGAGGGTCCTTGCATGCTGAGAAATCACCATGCAGCAGCCTGGCATCTCGTGAGGGGTGTCCAGTTTGTGACTAAGAGGGGGTCCTTCATTCTCTCCCACCAGGAAATGGGGTTGGATCGTCCCTTGGGGTAATTCTTGGCTCTACACCTACACACACTCTAGGTACACTAAGAGTAGGGTTTGCATAGTAGGAGTACACTCGACTACTGCCTTGTTTTACGTGCCTGCATATATACATTGTTTTAGCACCATGATAGAAATATATCTACTATTCACGCTTTTGGTGCTTGTAATCACTTTTACCTGCTTCTGTCTACTAATCATTGTAGCACGTGTATTCTATACAAGAATAACGCTGGTTCAATAAATATATTGAAAAACATCCCGCTGTGTATTCTCTGTATACTTATCTGAGAACAAGTGAGCACGAGTGACTGAGCGAAAGGTTCTGTATGCTGTTTCCACGATCCCTGAGGGGTCAGAGTTGTTATGTTCTGTGGTTGCCAAAAACCATTCGCTCCCTGGTAGGTTAGTGGGGCTTATAGTGGCTGTTAGAAATGGGGGTCTCTAGTTGGCAATGGTTTGCAACTTGTCCAAGTAGGGACCCTTCCTTCTAGTCAGGATAAGGGAGTTACACTCCTAAAATAACCCCTGCTCACCCCCTTGGTAGCTTGGCACGAGCAGTCAGGCTTATCTTAGAGGCAGTGTGTAAAGCATTTGCACATAACCAACAGTAATGCAATGTATGCACTACAAAAGGACACCACACCAGTTTAGAAAAATATCCAATATTTTTATATACTTAAGACAAGACCAAAAATGATAAAAATCCACAATACAGTAATTAGAAATCTTCAGTTATCAAAATAACCTTGAAATAAAGTTCCTTGAAGTTGATAGCTCCATCTGGGGCTATCACGAGCGTCAGTGAAAAAACAAATCCAAACAGTTCTGGCTGACCGCGGCGTCTCAGGCCAGCTACGGTGTCGGGGAGATCCGCAAAACAGTACCTTTAGAAATGCAGGGCGTCGGCGACCTCTCGTTGAGCTTCCGAAAGCACAGCGTCCGCAGGCGTTGGTTCCGGAGGTCGGTGCAGGAGTCGTCGGGCCCTCGAAGTCACACTCGTTGCAGATAGAACTCCTCGCGGTTGAAGTCAGGAACGCTGGCATCAGCAGGCGTCGGGTGCTGCGGTGCGAAGTGCAGCAATGCGGCATGCGATGCCCTCAGGTCGCGGTGCGAGCAGCGGCTCGATGGCGGCGTCAGATGGCGGTGTCGGTGAGACCAGGGTCGTGCTGCAAAGTGATGCGGTGCTCGTCACGGTGCTGGCAGGTCACGGTGTAAGCAGTGTTGTCATCGTTGCTGAAGCGCTGTCATCGGCTGATGAGCTGGAGTCGATGGCGCCGGCGTCGGTAGGCCCAGGCTGCGGTGCGGGATGAGCGCAGTGCGTCATGTAACTTTATGAGCGGTGCCCTCAAACCACGGTGCAAGCAGCGGCATCGAAGTCGGTGTGAAGCGGCATCGTCGGGGATACCAAGCCGTCGTCGTGAAGTGAGGCGGTGCGAAGTGCGGTGCCCACAGGTCGCGGTGCGTGCAGCGGCTTGGTGGTGGCATCAGATGGCGTCGTCAGTGAGACCAGGGTCACGGTGCAGCATTGCGGCAGTGCCCTCTGCGGTGCCTTCAGGACACGGAGTCGGCAGCGGCGTCTTAGATGGCGTTGGGTTGCTTTTTCGTCTGTTCCAGCACAAAACACACAGTCCCCAGTGCTGAGGGGAGAAGAACTTGAAGTCTTTGCTGTTCCTGAGACTTCTTGAACAGGGGGAAAGCTCTACCTCAAGCCCTTGGATATACCCAAAGAAAGAAGTTGCAGAAAGTTCAGCCCAGTCCTTTTACTGCCCAAGACAGAAGCAGCCACTGCAGGCCAACACAGCAAAGCACTCAGCAAAGTAGTAGATCCTCCTCACAGCTTCTCCAGCTCTTCTTCTTGGCAGTCTTCTTGGTCCAAAAGAGTTCTAAAGTTCTGGGGTCTGGGCCCCAATATTTATACTCCAAATTCCTTTGTCCTCTCAGGCAGAGAGTGTCTGTGCTTAGTCCAAACCAGTTTGGTCCTCTCTGGCCCAGCGTCCCAGCAAGAGGCAGAGACAGCATTGTCCAAAGCAGCCAGGGCCTATTCAGGTTCAAGTCTGGAAATAGCCTCCGACCACTCTTAATGCAGACCGGGCCTATTCAGGTGCTATTGACAACTCCTCGCACTACTTTGAATGCAGCCCAGGTCCATTCAGCCCCTCCCTGACCCATCTAGACTCTCTGGAGCCACTGCTCCTCCCCAGCCCCTGTCACTCCAAAGCCAGGCAGTCAATACACCTCATAGCAGAGGCACACAGGATGGCTAAGCAAGAAAATACCTACTTTCTAAACACAGAATGTAAAAATCACCTTTACTAAAAGATGCATCTTTAGATTCTGAGTTCAAGCATACTAAACTTTATTTTCCTATCTGGTCCCAATGGGAAGATATATTTATAAGATGTTATAAATTAACTCCCATGCTTTCCTATGGGACAGATAGCCTTTCCATAGTGAAAAACAAAGTGCAATGTAATTCACTACCAGGACATGTCACAAACACCAGTACATGTCCTGCCTTTAATATACACTGCACCCTGCCCACAGGGGTAACTTGGGCCTACCTTTGGGGTGACTGACATGTAAGTAAAGGGAAGGTTAGGGCCTGGCAAACGGGTACACTTGCCAAGTCAACATGGCAGTTACAAACTGCGCGCAGACTCTGCAGTGGCAGGTCTGAGTTACCTTTTCAGGGCTACTCATGTGAGTGGCACAATCAGTGCTGCTGGCCCACTAGTAGCATTTGATTTACAGGCCCTGGCACACTCAGTGCACTTTACCTAGGGGTTGACTAGTAAATCAAATATGCCAATCATGGAAACACCAATCCATAACATAATTTACACAGAGAGCATATGTGCTTTAGCGCTGATAGCAGTGGTAAAGTGCCCAGAGTCCTAAATCCAACAACAGCAGGTCAGGAAAAAATAGGAGGAAGAAGCAAAAAGTTTGGGGATAACCCTGCAAAAAAGGCCACTTCCAACACAACCCCCTTCCAGCCTAAAGCCAGGGTAGACCAATCAATACCCAGATGAGCTTCCCTGCTTGGGGCGATAGAACATGGAACCTGGCCCGCAACAGCAGGGGTTTATTCCCATTCTACACCTCCCTGAACCCAGTTGGATCCCTCTATACATACTCTCAGGGCCCATTAAGCTGACCCATGGGGAACACAATTTTTCTCACCTGTGGACCCCATCTGTGCAGTGCCTAAACTTACTTTGCTCACAGAGGTATCCAAACAGGCAGACAGCACCCACATGGCCAACACAGTGGTGTGGCCTAGTCCACCCCCGGGGCTTGACTCCTGTCCCCCTCCCAGGGGCAACTCTGTCCACCAGGACAGCAAGCCACAGTGGTCACTGGCAGCTGTCAGTGATGAGAGCCAGGCCTTATGCCTTTTAGGCCTCTTTCACCTCTGTGGTGTCAGAGAGTGGGGTGCGGTAGCCCAGGTGCCTGGCACCCTTTCTCCACTCTCCCTCCTGCCAAGTCAGGTATGACATCCTGACACTGGACCACCAGCCTAGGGTCTGTACCCTGCAACTGGACAGGAGACCGGGGCTTGCTCTCCCACACCATGTCCCCCACCCCGGGGCTCTGCATCCCCCCACTGGGAGCAGTCCCCCTCGAATCCAGAATTGTCAGGGCACCTGTGACAGGTGTTCTGCACAATTCTCCCACCAGTTCAGAGGTGCTATCCTGCAACTGGTCCACCAGTCCAGGGTCTGTACCCTGAGGCTGGACACAGGACTGGGGTGGTCTCTCCCACACCTGGTCCTCCTCCTCGGGGCTCTGTACCCTCCCACCTTGGGCGGTACCCTCTTCTAGAATTGTCAGGGCACCTGTGGCAGGTGTCCTGCACAATTCACCCACCAGTTCAGGGGTGCTATCCTGCAATTGGTACACCAGCCCAGGGTCTGTACCCTGAGTCTGAACAAGGGACTGGGGTGGGCTCTCCCATACCCGGTCCTCCTCCCTGGGGCTCTGTACCCTCCCACCTGGAGTGTTACCCCTTCTAGAATTGTCAGGGCACCTGTGGCAGGTGTCCTGCACAATTCGCCCACCAGTTCAGGGGTGCTATCCTGTAACTGGTACACCAGCTCAGGGTCTGTACCCTGAGGCTGAACAAGGGACTGGGGTGGGCTCTCCCACACCCGGTCCTCCTCCTTGGGGCTTGGTACCCTCCCACCTGGAGCGGCACCCCCAGAAGACAAACCATTAGGAGCACTGTTAGCAGTCGCCCCTTCCTCCAGGTCAAGGGGGACACCCTGAGCCTAGTCCTCCAACCCAGGGTCTATACCCTTAGGCTGGACCTGTGCCTGGCAACCCAGGACTTCTGGGGGAGTACACCAACCCCCCCAAGTGGAACACACTCCCCATGAGCTGTGCGAGAGTCTGCCTGGTGCAGGTCTCCAGCCTCCTGTCCAACTGACAGAGCATGAAGACCCCCTAGGCCAGAAGTGGCCTCATCAGGGTCAATCCTGGCATGCTCTGACCTCAGAGCGGGAAAACCCTGACCCACTGGTCCATCCACTGGGGACTGCATCCCCCTCTCACCCCTCTCTCTGGACTCATGCACCCTCCCAACTGGGGCGGTGCTGCCAGACACCAGAACCAGTGGGATGCTCATTACAGCAGTCCCCCCCAGTTCCCCAGACACTAGGGGATCCTCCTCAATGGGTGGCCTTCCAGTACAGCCTAGGCTCCCCACCTGGTGTTCCCTCATGGAACCACCCAGGCTCTGGGACCAGGTTTAGGGCACCTTGGGCCACAGCCCATTTCCCTTTCTCCACTCTCCCTCCTGCCAAGTCAGGTATGACATCCTGACACTGGACCACCAGCCTAGGGTCTGTACCATGCAACTGGACAGGAGACCGGGGCTGGCTCTCCCACACCATGTCCCCCACCCCGGGGCTCTGCATCCCCCCACTGGGAGCAGTCCCCCTCGAATCCAGAATTGTCAGGGCACCTGTGACAGGTGTTCTGCACAATTCTCCCACCAGTTCAGAGGTGCTATCCTGCAACTGGTCCACCAGTCCAGGGTCTGTACCCTGAGGCTGGACACAGGACTGGGGTGGTCTCTCCCACACCTGGTCCTCCTCCTCGGGGCTCTGTACCCTCCCACCTTGGGCGGTACCCTCTTCTAGAATTGTCAGGGCACCTGTGGCAGGTGTCCTGCACAATTCACCCACCAGTTCAGGGGTGCTATCCTGCAATTGGTACACCAGCCCAGGGTCTGTACCCTGAGTCTGAACAAGGGACTGGGGTGGGCTCTCCCACACCCGGTCCTCCTCCCTGGGGCTCTGTACCCTCCCACCTGGAGTGTTACCCCCTTCTAGAATTGTCAGGGCACCTGTGGCAGGTGTCCTGCACAGTCCGCCCACCAGTTCAGGGGTGCTATCCTGTAACTGGTACACCAGCCCAGGGTCTGTACCCTGAGGCTGAACAAGGGACTGGGGTGGGCTCTCCCACCCCGGTCCTCCTCCTTGGGGCTTAGTACCCTCCCACCTGGAGCGGCACCCCAGAAGACAAACCATTAGGAGCACTGTTAGCAGTCGCCCTTCCTCCAGGTCAAGGGGGACACCCTGAGCCTAGTCCTCCAACCCAGGGTCTATACCCTTAGGCTGGACCTGTGCCTGGCAACCCAGGACTTCTGGGGAGTACACCAACCCCCCAAGGGGAACACACTCCCCATGAGCTGTGCGAGAGTCTGCCTGGTGCAGGTCTCCAGCCTCCTGTCCAACTGACAGAGGATGAAGACCCCCTAGGCCAGAAGTGGCCTCATCAGGGTCAATCCTGGCATGCTCTGACCTCAGAGCGGGAAAACCCTGACCCACTGGTCCATCCACTGGGGACTGCATCCCCCTCTCACCCCTCTCTCTGGACTCATGCACCCTCCCAACTGGGTCGGTGCTGCCAGACACCAGAACCAGTGGGATGCTCATTACAGCAGTCCCCCCCAGTTCCCCAGACACTAGGGGATCCTCCTCAATGGGTGGCCTTCCAGTACAGCCTAGGCTCCCCACCTGGTGTTCCCTCATGGAACCACCCAGGCTCTGGGACCAGGTTTAGGGCACCTTGGGCCACAGCCCATTCCCACTCCTTCTCTGCGGAGACAGGACGTGAGTCCCTACACCCTTCCCACGACACCGGGACCTATCTGGGCTACCACGAACCTTTCCCACCACCCTCGGTTGGGAAATACCTAAGCCACTTTCTTCAGGATCACCCCCAGATGCTTCTCCAGACCCTCTGGAATTCACCAAAAGGTCTGCCTCCAGTGTGAGCTCCCTGGGGTCAGAGAACTCACACTCCACCGGGTGTTGGCATAGCTCTGGAAAACAGGGACTTAAAATATGCTCTCCAACAATTGAATCACACAGCCCCACACAGGTGTTAATAAAACTAACCTTCACCCAACCATCCAGTGCCTCAGGAAAGTACCCCGCATCATTCTCGCAAGACTGGTGAGACAGTGTCTGACTGTTGCTGTCCCTCAACCCATACTCTTCTGGCTGGTCTCCATACTCCCTTACCAGGGCTTCAATCATGGGGAACCCCTCTCCCTGCACCTCTCATCTAGAGTCAGTAGAGTGTCCCTCCCACCACTAGGAATAGAATCCCCTGTGTCAGTTCCCCAATCCACCTCAGGGACACTGCGCACCACTGGAGTAACCTCACAATCCTGAACCCCCTGGTGTATGTCAACCCCCTCCTTGAAGCAGGGCACCAAGTCTGTATGTGTGTGTACCTCATCCTCAGTACTGGACCTAATATTTTTGCTGCCACCATCTGGCCTAGGCCTAGCCCTACTGGTTTCCCAGTCCAGCTCTCTCATTTTAAACTCATGGTCTAACATCATCCTTTTCTCCTCCATGGCTAACTTAAGCTTCTCCAGTTCCATAGCAACTCTCCTTGCTTCCCGCCTTCCTCCAGCTCCTCTGGGGTCAAGCCACTGCTGCCTGGTTTAGAGGGTGCCCCCCTCCCAAAAGCACATTCACCCTTGGTGGCTCCTCTGCCTCCATGCCAAGATCCCCAGAAAGCTCACTAGCATATCTGGCTGCTGCCCAGGCCCTCAGCGCCTTTTGTAGCTCCTCTTTTCTGGTGAGGCCCCTGATTTGGACTTTGAGGTTTTTGCAGACCACCTTCAATTCCTTAACATTGTAGGTTTCTAACCTCTCCTCCTCAAAGGCCACTTCCAAGGATGGAGCAGATGATGCAATTGATTCAGGCATGATGTACTGGAAATTTCAAATTCAAGACCGATGGAAAGGCAAAAATAGACCAAAAAAACAGTATGTGGTACGTAATGGTCTGCGTTATGGTAGTAGTACACACCAATCACTATAAGTCAAGTGCAAACACAAGTCCTATCCCACCACTGCCACCAATGTTAGAAATGGGGGTCTCTAGTTGGCAATGGTTTGCACCTTGTCCAAGTAGGGACCCTTCCTTTTAGTCTAGATAAGGGAGTTACACTCCTAAAATAACCCCTGCTCACACCCTTCTTAGCTGGGAATGAGCAGTCAGGCTTATCTTAGAGGCAGTGTGTAAAGCATTTGCATATAACCAACAGTAATACAGTGTAAGCACTACAAAAGGACACCACACCAGTTTAGAAAAATATCCAATATTTTTATATACTTAAGACAAGAAAAAAAATGATAAAAATCCACAATACAGTACTTAGAAATCTTCAGTTATCAAAATAACGTTGAAATAAAGTGCCTTGAAGTTGATAGCTCCATCTGGGGCTATCGCGGCTTCGTGAACAAACAAATCCAAACAGTTATGGCTGACCGGGGCATTGCGGGCCAGCTACGGTGTCGGGGAGACCCGCAAAACAGTACCTTTAGAAATGCAAGGAGTCGGCGACCTCTCGTTGAGCTTCCGAAAGCACGGCGTCTACAGGCGTTGGTTCTGGAGGTCGGTGCAGGAGTCGTCGGGCCCTCAAAGTCACACTCGTTGCAGATAGAACTCCTCGCGGTTGAAGTTAGGAACGCTGGCATCAGCGGACGTTGGGTGCTGCGGTGCGAAGTGCAGCGGTGCGGCATGCGATGCCCTCAGGTCACGGTGCGAGCAGAGGCTCGATGGCGGCGTCAGATAGCGTCATCGGTGAGACCAGGGTCACGGTGTGAAGTGATGCGGTGCTCGTCGCGGTGCTGGCAGGTCACGGTGCAAGCAGCGACATAGTCGGTAGGCCAAGGCTGCGGTGCGGGATGAGGGCAGTGCGCCATGTAACTTTACGAGCAGTGCCCTCGAACCACGGTACAAGCAGCGGCGTCGATGTAGGCGTGAAGCGGCATCGTCAGGGATACCAAGGCAGCGTCGTGAAGCGAGGCGGTGCGGAGTGCGATGCCCACAGGTCGTGGTGTGAGCAGCGGCTCGGTGGCGGCGTCAGAAGGCGTCATCGGTGAGACCAGGGTCACGGTGCGGCGATGCCCTCTGCAGTGCCTTCAGGACACGGAGTCGGCTGCGGCGTCGTAGACGGCGTCGGGTTGCTTTTTCTTCTGTTGCAGCACAAAACACACAGTCCCCAGTGCTGAGGGCAGAAGAACTTGAAGTCTTTGCTGTTCCTGAGACTTCTTGAACAGGGGGCAAGCTCTACCTCAAGCCCTTGGAGATACCCAAAGAAAGAAGTTGCAGAAAGTTCAGTCCAGTCCTTTCAATGCCCAAGACAGAAGAAGCCACTGCAGGCCAACACAGCAAAGCACTCAGCAAAGTGGTAGTTCCTCCTCACAGCTTCTCCAGCTCTTCTTCTTGGCATGCTTCTTGGTCCAAAAGCGTTCTAAAGTTCTGGGGTCTGGGCCCCAATATTTATACTCCAAATTCCTTTGTCCTCTCAGGCAGAGTGTGTCTCTGCTTAGTCCAATCCAGTTTGGTCCTCTCTGGCCCAGCTTCCCAGCAGGAGGCGGAGACAGCATTGTCAGAGGCAGACAGGGCCTATTCAGGTGCAAGGGAAATCTCCTCCCACCACTCTAAATGCAGACCGGGCCTATTCAGGTGCTAGTGACAACTCCTCCCACTACTCTGAATACAGAACAGATCTATTCAGCCCCTCCCTGACCCATCTAGACTCTCTGGAGCCACTGCTCCTCCCCAGCACCTGTCACTCCAAAGCCAGACAGTCAATACACCTCCTAGCAGAGGCACACAGGATGGCTAAGCAAGAAAATACCTACTTTCTAAAAGTGGTATTTTCAAACACAGAATGTAAAAATCACCTTTACTAAAAGATGCATCTTTAGATTCTGAGTTCAGGCATACTAAACTTTATTTTCCTGTCTGGTCCCAATGGGAAGATATATTTATAAGATGTTATAAATTAACTCCCATGCTTTCCTATCGGACAGATAGCCTTTCCATAGTGAAAAACAAAGTGCACTGTGGTTCACTACCAGGACATGTCACACACACCAGTACATGTCCTACCTTTAATATACACTGCCACCTGCCCACAGGGGTACCCTGAGCCTACCTTAGGGGTGACTGACATGTAAGAAAAGGGAAGGTTAGGGCCTGGCAAGCGGGTACACTTGCCAGGTTGACATGGCAGTTACAAACTGCACGCAGACTCTGCAGTGGCAGGTCTGAGTTACCTTTTCAGGGCTACTCATGTGAGTGGCACAATCAGTGCTGCTGGCCCACTAGTAGCATTTGATTTACAGGCCCTGGCACACTCAGTGCACTTTACCTAGGGGCTGACTAGTAAATAAAATATGTCAATCATGGAAACACCAATCCATAACACAATTTACACAGAGAGCATATGCGCTTTAGCACTGATAGCAGTGGTAAATTGCCCAGAGTCCTAAAACCAACAACAGCAGGTCAGGAAAAAATAGGAGGAAGAAGCAAAAAGTTTGGGGATAACCCTGCAAAAAGGGCCATTTCCAACAGCGGCACTGTGAGCTAGCTGGTCCATAGGCAAAATTTCAAGATGGTGGACTGCGGAGGAGCTCGAAGAGGGAGCTCCGCTGGCTAGGGATCGCAACTGCCCAAATATCCCTGTTTAGCCCCAGCCACATCAAGTTTCATCAACCAGGAGCTTTCGTTGGCCCCTGCACATTTACACCAAGGAGCATCAGTTTGATTGAAGCAACTACAACGAGGCTCGCGTCAGAGCTGGACAGGATTCCGGATGTTTTGTTGGTTGGGGCACGGCTCCGGACGTCTCCGGAGAGCTATTGCAGGATCGCCGCTCATGAGCAAACTCAGCTCTGCTGGAAGAGGAGTCGGACTCCGTTTCTGCCCAGACCTTCCGCATCACTGGAGGTGGTTCACGAGTCCCCAGGGAGTTCACTGTGTCAGGGTCCTTTGCAGAGGAGGTGGTGACCCTCCCAGTTTTGCGTGCACCTGTTGAGTTGGAACGAGCAGCTGGACGCTCCTGTCAAAGGGATTAGCTGCTGCGGAGCTTCTGCCCATGACCTCGAGGTCGTATTGCGCATGGGGAATGAACGGGTAGAGTTGCCGCTTGATCTTGCGCTACTGAGCACTCAAGTGCGGAGGAGCAGTTTGGGGTGCCAGACCCCCGGTTTCAACAGGGGATCGGTTGCCAATAGTGCCACTTGCCGGTGGGGCAGCCCCCTCGTATCTGCACATTGGACATGGTGCAGTTGAGCAATTAACACTTTTTGCCGACTGCGGTTGGCAGTACAGGGTCCCCATTTTTGGTTCTTTCTGAGACCACCACCAGATCCCTTCCACAAAATGGCAGTCAAAATTACATAAACCGAAACGGAGAAAGGACTAATCACTCCACACCGATACATGGAAAGAGACATAGGACTACGCAGCACTGCATACTACAAAAAGAAAGAAAGGACCAATCACTCCATACTGTTTATGGAACGTGACATAGGACTACGCCCCAGAGAGGATCTATACAGGGAAAGAGTTATAGGACTACCCTCAGATCTAAGCTATCATCGGATATTAAGCGGCCATCTTGGACTGGCCCCAATGTCAACGGGCTAACCCCTAGCTGATCCTGATATCAGCCTACGACACCCAAGTCCACAAGCACACAGGTGAGCATATTAACTACCCCCACCTCTTCTACCCAGGCGAGTACTACTGCCACACCTACACCTCCTTGAGCTTAGCCACAGTCTCCCTTCTCTCCCTCCCCCATCCCTCACGCTCCTCCAGCCTCACCCCCTACCCATTACCTCCCCCTTTTACCATCTTATATAGCAATTTCCCCAATTCCATCCCTGCCTTACATAAGTTACGCCCCTTAGTTGGCCCAAACGGACGTCTGCTCATAATTCCCCCCCCACTACTCCACCTATCATCACCCTTCTCACCTGCTTTCCTCACCTCCCTACTCTTCACTATAAGCATTGACTCCATTATGGAGCTAGCAGGACAACACATCTATACCATCAAGTACCCCATCAACCTCTCAAAAAAAGCAGCCAAAAGCTTCAAACATAATCTGATAAAATCAGACCCCGAGACCCTTATCTCGGACCCCTATTTCTCAACTAATAAAGGATACATAACTAACGACTTCATTTTTTACACAAAAAGAAGAAGCCCAATGGAGAAAAGCCTTTTTCTCGATCTCCTCCTCTATGAAAACAGCGCACGGTCTCAAGATCTCGATCATCCCATCACCATTTTAAAGAGCTGCAGCCACTATCACCATATATCATAATGGAATCATCCTCATACAATCTTCAGACCGCAACTTACTCATATTTGACAATATCTTTCCTCTCATCAATGAAAAAGTCATGAAATCCTATCCCCCCTCCCCAGGCTCTCCTAATCCCAGGACGCCCCCGAACATCCCTGCAGAAGCCCCTACAAGGCAGATACCTCTTATGACCCATCTGTTATATTCACCCAGTCCAGCTCCAGCAGGTACCCTAGGATACGATAACCACACCCTTATCCCCAATAGTACCCAGCATACACCTAATTCCCAAATAATCAGCATTCCTCCCAATCTGACCCCAATTACCATGAACATCACCACAGCCCTAACCTCTCCTCACATCGACTCGTTACATGCCTCTCCGCCTCCCTCCCTCCACCCCTCCCCTCTCCTCTCCCTCTAACCATCCACTCGGGCTCCACTATGTCAACTCAGACTATTTTAACCCCTCAAGCCTCATCCCGGACCCACCCACCCCTCCCCTACCCCCTGACCAAACAATAAACACACAACCCACACTGGACCCCAGACTTGATGAAATTTTACTTTCATTGAAATAAGTCAAAGATGACCTCCAATTCCTACGGGACCTGATTCTTCATCCAACTAAGATTAGAAGGCAAGATCAGGATTCCTGCACGAACGTCCATAGTAACCGCCCCCCATACCCACACCAAATGCATTCACCACCCCCGAAACATCTGCCCACAAGATAGAGAACAGTCCCTTACCCCAATGCCACAACTCATCGTGTCCGAAGGAATGACCCTTTATCATCCAATGATATACTCTCCCTACTCCGATCTTATGATCCCCCCTATCCCACCCAAAACACGGAGTGCTCGAACAACATAAATAAACATTCTCTAATCCAAACCATCCCCTCTAATCCACACAGAGCTCCAAAACACAACCCTAGAGGAATATCCTAAGACAATCTTATGCGAGTCCCCCTCACACAAGAATCTCCAGCTCCCATCAAGCCACATCTCAAATGTATTCTACTTAACTGTAGATCAGCCTCAAGACATGCGGCTGATATAGCAGACCTAATACTCACTCATGAGCCTGACCTCTTAATTCTGACCGAAACCTGGTTAAATGAATCGTCTATGCCTATCCTAGACATTCTGGTCCCCCCAAACCATGACATCACCAGGCTAGATAGATCTGATAGACCAGGGGGCGGTATCGCCTGCATACATCGCAACAGTCTCTCAGTGACCCGATCACATGCACCGATATTATTATCATGTGAATACCTTTGCATTGATATCACAAGCAACAACAAACCAATCTGCTAATTACACACATTCTACCACCCTCCAGGTGACAACCTCACTTGCGTTGAACAATTCATGGATATCGTGACTACAAACACTGGACTACAAAGCACCCAAAAATTCCTCGGAGATCTCAATCTTCACTGGAACGACCTTTACGACCCCACAGTCAATAGCCTCAAAGCTTTCCTTTCGGACCTCGACCTCACCCAAATCTGCCACAGTCCCACACATGACAAGGGCTCCATCTTAGACTTAGTCATTTCCAATGCCGACTCCATTCAACTGAAGACGATCCTCCCCTGTGATTGGTCTGACCACCATTCCATCATATTCTTCATTAATGAATCAGTAAAATTATATTCAGCCCAACCCACAAAATCCAAAATATGGAAAAGGAACCTAAAAAATGCCAGCACAGATTTACTTACATCCTCTAGTGCCAACCTCCTGTTGCCCCCTGTAGGCCTATCTGATGTTCAAGCTCTGACAAACCACTACTTCACCTCTATGACCACGGTAATAGACACAGTTGCTCCGCTACAACTGAAGAGGATATCCACAAAAGATTCCAAACCATGGTATGACGGCAGACTCAATGAGGACAGACGCTCCCTAAGATTAATTGAACGCCAATGGAGATGATCACCATCCCCTGACCACCTGAAGCTGTTAAGAGCTACCAGAAACTCCTACTACAGAAATATTAGAAGATCTAAAGCAATCTTTTTCAGGAACCAATTAGACCAAGCCAAAAATCGACCCCAAAAGCTATTTGAACTAGTCAAAGCACAATCTAATGGCTTACCCTACCCCCCCCACGTTGGTCCTAGCTCACTACCCAGCTTCGAAGAATTTGCCTCCTTCTTCACTGAGAAGACAGAAAACATAAAGTTGGACTTACTTAAGGCCCTAGTAACTCACACTGACACCCAAAAGGGCACCCCACCTCCCTCTCTTAGATCCCCTAGCTCATTCGCACCAAAGTTCGCCATCAAAAATAACGCTGAATGGTCCTCCTTCAATACTTACACAGAAGACGCAATATTAAAAGCGCTCACGTCATGGAAGCCCTCTAACCACTTCATCGATCCTCTTCCTGAAAACTACCTAAAAGAGTTCATACCGCTGCTACTGCCACTATGGACCAAGATAATCAATACCTCTCTGCTTCAAGGAATCATTTCCTGAAAACCTTAAATCTGGGCAGGTGTCACCCATCCTAAAGAAACCAACTGCAGACCACATGGACTTAAATAATTACCGCCCGATCTCTAACATCCCAACTCTGGCTAAACTCCTAGAAAAATGTGTACACAGCCAGCTGGGAAACCACATTGACCATTTCAACCTGCTCAACCAATACCAATCTGGCTTTCGCGCGGGGCACAGTACTGAATCAGCCATGACCCACATAATAGATGACGCACTAAAAATCCTTGATCATAATGAAGCCTGTCTGTTAATCCTGCTTGATCTATCTTCAGCATTTGACACCGTCAAGCATGACAATCTTCTGGACCTTCTGAAATATAGAATGGGCCTATCTGGATCAGTTCTAAAATGGTTCACCTCTTTCCTCCAAAATAGATCCCAAAGATTCAAGGTCAACCAATCATTATCTATGGCCGTCCCAGTCACTTTAGGAGTACCTCAGGGTTCATCCCTCTCACCTACACTTTTCAACCTTTTCATGGAACCACTCACTGAAATTCTCAGTTCCTCAAACATCCACTATCACATGTACGCTGACGATACACAACTATACTTAAAGATCACTTCTCTGGAGGGCATCAAATCTCTCAATTTAACTCTACAAAAAACCCAGACTTGGCTGGCAGAAAACCCACTGAAACTAAACACCCTCAAGACTGCATTCCTCCTAATCGCTCCACCCAACCAAACAACCAACATTGAAGAATGGCTTAATCAACTAACAGCGCTCAACTGCCAACCTCATATTGTTGACTCAACGAAATCGCTGAGATTAACACTTGACAGATCTCTAAACATGCAGAAACATATTAGCGTTGCAACAAAAGGAGCAAACATTCAGATGAACACCTTGAGAAAACAAAAACCCTTCCTTCCCGCAAGTGAATTCAAACTGGCAGTTCAAGCACTAGTAATCCCAAGACTAGACCATGGGAGTGCAACGCTTTGCGGTCTTCCCAGATCATCAACAGCCCCTCTAAGAGCCTCACTCAATTCAGCTGCCAAGCTCATCATGGGCTCAAAAAGAAATTGCCACATTTGCCCCAACCTCAAAGCTCTCAACTGGCTACCATTCGAAGCAAGAATTCAACTAAAAATTGCTTGCATGACTCACAAAGCCCTACATCACAATACTCTAAGTTACTTGGCCCAGAAATTGGTGCTCTCATGTGGCAACAGATCCTCCAGAAGTTCCAGCAATCTTCTTCTGAAACCATAACGTTTTGCCAAAAAGAAAACATACAACCGTGCCTTCTCTGGAATCGCTCCTAGGATATGGAACGCACTGCCCCCGGAAGCCAGACAGAATCCCTCTTCTACCTCTTTTAAGAAAGAAGTAAAATCTCTACTCTTAAGGAAATTCACTGAAACAATGTATCTATTTCCCACAATGGCTGTTTTTGTATTACAAGATTTAATTATGACACTCAGTGCTCTTTTGTTTGTTACTTCTACCTATGTAAAGCGCTCTGATACCCGCAAGGGTCATGTTCGCGCTATATACAACCTTCAAAATAACAAATAAATGAATAAAATCCTGTGGGGGTGTCCGGAATCAGTCTTGGCACAAAGCCTCTAGTGTATGCTGTCCAAACAATGCGCAGATTCTACAGATTAGTAGGAACTACATGACAGCAGGAACGTAAAAGTGGAGAAGTCTGGAAAGTGGGTGTCTCTCTCCCATTCAGAAATGCAACATCACCTCTCTACTCCTTTCAAACACTTACTGGGAGGAGCCATTAAGCTGGTCTAACTCTGTGAACAGAAATGTGTGTGTTTTAAAATTGGCAAACTCAAGCGGTGGTCTGCAAGGCTCTCTTTCTGGGGTTGCTCTACCCTTTCCCGACACTGACAAACTGGTTGCTTCCTTCCACAACTTCAAATCCAACCCCTGGTTTGATGGGTGCCAGACTTCTGCCTATTCTCCCTGGGAGAAGAGCATGCTCAGGCTCGCCAGTTTTAGTGTAGTGATCCCTCTGTACTAACGCAACTTCACCTAGGCCAGGTATAGCAGAGATGTGAAGAAGCATTAACTCATATGGCTTATGAAGTTCTCTTACTTTTATTGTTTGAAGAGATTATAGAAGTCTAATAATGCAAGCACTCTCATTTAATACACAGGCTGCACGAAGTTGGTTTACATTCTACTATTCTGCAGTGGTTTGGAGATCCTATTTCATTCCACTGGCCCCACTTAAATCTGTCCCCCGCTTCTACAACTGCAGGGTTCCACAAGGGTTGTCTCTTAGCCCTTCACAGTTTAACATTGGTCACCCCTCTGGGGAGCATTGTTAAGTCCTGGGGCTTCTAGACGCTTTGAAATGTTGATGACACCCAGTTTATTATCTCAGTTTATTTATTTATTTATTTATAAAGCGCAACATTCATCCCACAGGGATATCACGGCGCTAGCGTAGCGGGAGGGTGGTAAATTGAGCTGGTCTGTTGTGATCGGTGACAGCAATCCTAGGGGAATAAATGAGTTTTAAGATTCTTCCTGAACGCCATGTAATCCTCGATCAGTCGTAATTCCGTCGGAAGCTCGTTCCAGTGCAAAGCTGCAAGGTACGAAAAAGTGCATCCGCCTGCTCTACTCTTATTGATCCTTTTAGTCTCAGTTAGCGCCTGAAAGCGTGATCTTAAGCACCTGGACGGGGTGTAGAATTTAATTCTATTCCGCAGAATCCTGGGGCCGGTGTGATGGAGTGCCCTGTGTGCATTTCCTAAGAGCTTAAATCTTGCTCTTTGATGCATGGGCAGCCAGTGAAGTTGCCTTAGGCAATCTGTCGCTGAGCTATATCTGCCCTTGTTGCACACCAGTTTGGCCGCTGCATTTTGTATTACCTGCAGACGTTTGAAAAGGTATTCTGGCATGCCAACAAAAAGTGCATTTCCATAGTCCAGCCTACTAACAAGCAGGGCCTGTGTTACTGTTCTCCTGCTTTCCAGTGGGATCCCGGGGAAGAGCCTTTTTAAAAGCTTCAGTTGATGAAAGACTGTCAGAAACCTGTGGGAATCTTATGGGCTGTCTATCAGAAGTTGCCAGTTGGATGCGGACACACTGCTTGAAATTGAATCCAGGTAAAACTGAAATCTTGTTGACTGGGGTGGCAAATAAAGTGTGGAATGACACATGGTGGCCAACCTCCTTCGGCACTGCTCCCAGGCCAAAAGGACTGGTTCCGAACCTGGGATTTATGTTAGATGTCTCTCTCTCACTGCAAGATCAGGTGAATTCGGTGAGTGGGAGATGTTTCAGACTCCTGCGCAAGCTGAGAAAGCTGTTTAGTTGGATCCCGGCAGCATATCACCCAGGCATTGATTATGAGTAGACTGGATTACAGAAATAACTTGTATCTCGGTATGGCCAATTACTTGTTTAATCTCTTGCAACTCATTCAGAACGAGGCAGCCAGACTGATCTGCAACAGTCCCAAAAGAAGCTGGGACTCGGCTTGCCTCAATTCACTGAACTGGCTTCCAGTGCGGAAAAGAGCCGAGTTTATGTTACTTTGCTACCTTCATAATTGAGGGCCAGCCATACTGTGTGGCAGAGTGGCTTTTTACAAACCTACGAGAGCGCTTCATTCTCATAGTCAAGCCTTGATATGTAGCAGACGAATTAAGAAAGCTAGAATGGGCGGCCGCTCTTTTAATCATCTAGGCCCTAGGGGCACTCCACTGGAATTCTTTACTTTTGGAAAATCGTTTCACGGAGGATCTGCTCGCGTTTCGAAACGCTTGAAGACCTGGGGCCATATTAGCAAGAACGGCGTTAAAATTATCGCCGCTTTAGCGGCAGGAAACTGCCGCTAAAGCGGCGATAAGGGGCTTGATAATATGCGCTATAGAATTCCAATAGAAGCCCAGGTTAGATGTGCAGGACATCTAACCTGGGCTTCTATTGGAATTCTATAGGGGCATATTAACAACGGCCAGCGATAATTATCGCTGGCCGTGCTTAGCGATAATTATATTATCGCCGCCTATCTCTGGTATTTATCGCCCTGGTAGCGCGTTATTAACAACGCGTTACTCCAGGGCGATAAAGATTCCAGAGATAGCGAGGTTATCGCCCTTTTGCAGGGAACATCGCTGGTTTCCAGCGATGTTCCCTTCAAAACGGCGATAACCTTGCTGATACGACCCTGTGGTCGTATCAGCAGAATCCATCTCCTATGTCTAACATAGGTAGGTCAGGATTATAGCAGACGTTAGATTTTGGCAAAAACTGCCGTTTTCGCCAAAATTTAACGTCTGCTATAATCCTGTGGGCTGCCTTGTAAATATCGCGATGTGCACATCGGCGATATTTGCAACGTAGCCCATCCGGGTACGCCCAGTAACGCCCACTTTGCATCTCATTAGAGATGCAAAGATGGGCGTTGGGGAAAGGGGCGATAGTGCAAGGATTCACGCGATAGCGTGACCTTGCTGATTAGGCGATAAGATTATCGCCGCTTTTCGTCCGAAAACGGACGCTAAAGCGGCGATAATTGTTTATCGCCTCGTTGTTAATATGCCCCATAGTTTCCTGCCGCTAAAGCGGCGATAATTTTAATGCCGTTCTTGCTAATATGCCCTCTAGCTATTTATTCCCCCTTTAGTGGTTTTAAGCAAGTAGAATGGGTGTTTTCTGTCCAGTGCCGGATTATCTCCCATAGGATGATGGTGCGCTTACTAAATACTTCAAATTGAATTAATATATATTAAATTAAAATTAAGCACAAGGCAAATATTTCGTACTCAATGTACAAGGAAGAGCCCGCATTTTCTGTAGCACTTCAAGTCATTATCTGAGTACTGAGAACTAACATCATTTTATCTGTCCCATAAACAAACTTTTTATACCTAGAGCTTCATCTACAACGCACAACAGCAATAACCGTTTTACCAGTGGTCAATAACTTAACCTGTTTTATAAATAATTAACATGCACTGCTAATTAATTTATTACACGTTTCTAGCTCACATTTCTTCCAATTAAAAGATAGCAATCGTGTATTTATTTAATTGGCCATAGACGCCATATTGCAACTTCATTATTTTGAACCGATCAGCTATGAGTAAAGTTCTGGCTAATTGATGTATAACTGGTAATTTGGGAATCATAACAAAGTATCTCAGCTTTAGGAAATGATTCGCTCTGCCTATTGATGGGTGTTAAGTGTTTGTTTCTTTTTGCAGTTACTGGAGTTCTTTTATATCCTGCATTTGCTAGTATTTGCAAAGGAGAAATGCGATCGGATATCTATCGGTTGCGTCCGCAGTCGTGTGGTTTCTTTTTTAACTAAATTGCATTGAACCAGCAGCTCTAATCAGTTACTGAGGCATGTAGAATTATCGCGTTCGTTTGAAATTTTAAGAAGACTCAATTATTTTGTATGTTTTATGGCATCATGATTGAAAGTGTTTATATGCAAACACTAAGGAGCACGCATTTCAATAAGGCATCCAAAATATTTTATATTTTCATTTTGCACAATAAATTATGTTTGAAACAAACTCGCTCTGCCAAATGATGAATGCTAAAATGTATGCATAATGATTATGCAATTTTCTGGGATCGAGTGAAACAATTTGCCTCATGACTAAGTTCCATTCTGTCTTTCTGCAATGAATAGCCGCTTTGGCATACATTTGCTTGATTTTGTAATGGCATTTGCTTGTCTATAATTGCGTGCGGCTCCCTGGGTATTTATTTTTCACAACTGCAATGCACGCTGTTTGGTGTTAAAAGGCTCACAGTTAACGATGTTTTCTGATGCAGGATGCATTTGATTTCTCCTTTATTTGTCTGACAACAGTGTGATAGCAAAGGTTGGTTGACCCTGTATTGGGCATACTGATGTGATGGCAAAGATCGGTTGCTCACTCACGGTGCATACTGTAAGGCAGAGATTAAATAACATGCCGTTAATCGTGTTGCACTTAGATGCATTTCAATGTCTCGATTTGCATTGCTATGTCAGCCTGTGGTAGTCTTGCATAACGTACCTTTTATTTATGAAGTCATCTTGCTGTGCTGCCATGCGTCACAGGGAAAGGTCAGTAATGCTCCGTATATAAGGCATACGGCACATTCCTGTCCTTTCCCCTTGTGCTGGTGCTCAATGGGCCGCAGAGTGCAGCACACATAGAAAGAGACAGTGCCGAGGAGAAATAAAGATAGTTCTCCTCTTTATGCCTCTCCTGGGGAGGTGTATCATTTTGGTGCATTCCCACGTTAATATCGGAATGCGTCAAAAACCATGGCTGTTGCACGGTAACACCCACTGCAACACCCATGGAACGTCTCCCTTGCACACAGTGATGCAACGCAGGGATTTGTGATGCGTTGCATTACTCTATATTTTTTAAGCCATTCAAAGCCATGCAAACTGACTTTGTGTGGCTGAAAAAATATGACTTTAGTGGTTTGCGTCAGGCATGTACTATGTTACTGGGACGTATTAGGTTCCACATAGAACTTCCATGTAGAACTACTTTGTACATTCTATGTAGAATGTTTGTCATTTATTTGGCGACGAGCGAGGGCGTTCTATCACCTCAACATCCAGCGGTTGATGCCATTTTCCCCTCGTGAAGAAATCGGAAAAAATCCTCCTCCAGCGGCTGTATATCTTGAAGAAGAGAAGGTTTTCACTTCTCCAGCGGCTGTTTTGCGACTCCAGCATTGGTGGTATTGTGACTTTGTGTCATAAATTTAATGGTGAGGAGGTTAGAGGGAGGGGCAAGCGGTGGCACGCATTTGCGTTCCACCGGCATCGGAAAATCAAGGCCTGGTTTAGGCCAGAATCACGTTTGCGTTCCAGGAGAAGGTGACGCTTACGCTTGTGCTGTTACGTACATTTTAAGAAGTTGGGAAGCTGTTTGATAGAAGATTGACGTGCGTCGTCACGCACGGGGGCCATTTTGAGCTGTTGGGAAGATCTTCATTATTTCAGTGGTTTGTGCGACAAACTCTTTGTTTTTACTTCCCTTCAGTGAAGCGCATTTATTTTTCGGCGAAGAGTGTTGATGCCAGCATCTTCGGTGACTGGCACACCAATGTTTTTGTGAATTTGATTATCGGCGGATCGTCGTTGTTTTCGCTGAGGTGGCGTAAGAAACATCGGGGAAGTGTTTTAAAGCCAGCATTGTCGGTGACTGGCACACCATTGAATTTAAGGAAGGTAATAAATTCAGCCAGTGAATTGGAGCTTTTATTTTTTTTTGGTTGTGTGGATCATCTTCATGCCGGTATCTTCTGTGACTGGCACACTTGTAGTTTCAAGCTTGGGAGTTTCTCTGCTGGTATTGTTCCTAACAGTCACATTGGTGATTTTCAATTGGATTTGGTAATAACTAATGTGTTCGGCGTTCCGGCATATGATGTGTCAGCATCAAATCAACAGTGATTGACACAACTTTATGACATTTATTGCATAATAAGGGTCATAACAGATTTTTATATTCATTTAGTTAAACAACAGTATAACATACAATAGTTTTATGTGTAGTTAAATTATTATTTTTTGACATATATTTTATTTAAAGTGACATTGTAACACCATGCAGAATGTAACGCAGCCACCTTTCTTCTTGACAAGTCCAGGTGAACCAAGTGTAAAATGGCAAAAGTGGAAAAAGATTTTTGTGAATTACGCAAGAGTCTGTAGGACAAATTTAAGTGCAGAAAGAAAGCATTCTTTGTTATTACATTGTCTTGGGGGAGAAGGGCAGGAAGTACTGGAGCATCTACCTGAGCTCAGTGCTGCTGATCAGAGAAATCTCAATGAATACGAAATATGTATACTACAGTTGGATCGGCATTATCTTCCTCGTTTGAGCACGATAATGGAAAGATATCATTTTGGTCTTCGTGAACAAAAGAAGGATGAATCGGTTGAGGAGTTTGTCTCAGCCTTAAGAAAATTAGCATCCTCTTGTAAGTTTGGTGGTGCTGTAGAGGAGAGAATTAGGGACCAATTTGTATTGAAATGTGCTCATGACAAAATCAGGAAAGAACTGTGGTTAAAAGATGAGCCTCCATTAGATGAGGTTTTAACAATTGACAAACAGGTAGAACATATGATGAAATGTGTTCATGAGTTGAGTTCTGATAAAAGTAAATCTGACACAACCAGTACAAGCGTTGATGAGGTTATATGTCAAGTTCAAAACAAGAATCCTGTGACTAAAGATAAAAATACATTTTCGTCTGCCACTGGGGGTACTCCTGCATTTGACAGTAAACCAACATGTTTTAGATGTGGTAGATTAGGACATCTGGCAAATGCTTCTTTCTGTCCAGCCTTACGGGTTGTTTGTAGTACCTGTGGTAGGAGGGGTCATTTTGCCAGATGTTGTAAAAGCAAGGTAAAGAAAGGAGACCAATCAGTGGCCAAAGATCAACCGCAAGTTAAGGAAATTATTTTTCAGGTTGATGAACAGAAGGCTGCACATCCTTCTTATATGGTTGCTATTGAGGGTGTTCAACTTGAGTTAAAGTTTGATTCTTGTTCACATCTAACTATGATAAGTGAAGATATTTTTCGACAGTATTTTAGTGCTAATGTTAAACTAATTAAAAATGATGTTTCTCCTCTGGGTTATGGTGGTATACCCATTAGAATGTTAGGGTATTTTTGGGCAACAATTGAATTGTGTGGAGGTATGATTGCTGGCAAAGTATATGTGGCCAAGCGTGGGGATGCTCTTTTAGGGTGGCCCCATCAATGTCTGCTTGGTGTTCGTCTTAATCCCAATGCAGTTCCACAAGTCCAGGTTCAAGAGGTGGATGATTCAGTCTCTGTGTTTGCAGAACAATTTGCTGATGTGTTTGGGGACTAACTTGGATGCCTCAAGGGGTACAAACATCACATTAGATTGAGAGAAGGTGCTGTCCCAGTAGTTGCAAAAGTTAGGAGAATTCCAGTGAATGAACAAGCTGGGGTTCAGAAGGAGATTGAGCGGTTAGTAGAGATGGGAGTCATTGAGCCGGTTGAAGCGACAGAATGGTTGGCTCCCATAGTCGTGGCCAAGAAGGCTAGTGAATTACGCCTCTGCATAGATTTACGCTCACTTAACAAGGAAGTTATTGTGGACAGATTACCTTTGCCCAATATTGACGAGATGGTTGGCACGTTGGTAGGTGCAAAGTATTTCACTACTCTTGATTTGGCGTCAGCCTATCACCAGGTTGAGCTGGATGAACCTTCACAGGAGTTGACAACCTTTGTGACACCTATGGGAACCTATAAGTTTCGTAGGATGCCATTTGGGCTTGTCTCTGCTGCGTCGGTTTTTCAACGTATCATGTCTAAAATTTTAAAAGGAGTTACAGGTGTGAGGTGCTATCAAGACGATGTATTGATCTATGGCAGCTCTAAGATAGAGCATCATTCTAGAGTGTGTGCTGTGTTGGAACATCTTAGAAAGGCTGGTCTGTCTCTAAAAAAAGAGAAATGCAAGTTTGGTGTTGAACAGGTGAACTATCTTGGACATTGTATCACTGGACAAGGTGTTTTTCCTAAGAAAGAAGTGGTTGATTCTATTGTGGATATAAGTGAACCAGTCAATAAAGAGGAGCTGTTTTCTTTCTTAAGTATGGTAGAATTTTATAGTAAGTTTATTCCAGGGTATGCTGACAAGACTCAAAATTTAAGGAGACTCACTGGTAAAAGTGTAGTTTTTCAATGGTGTGATGAATGTGTGAAAGAGTTTAGTTCCATTAAGGAGGAATTGAGGAAAGCGACATCTTTACAAGCTTTTGTGCCGGGTGAGATGACTCAAATTTTGACTGATGCAAGTGCAAAGGGGTTAGGTGCGGTATTACTTCAAAAGAAAGATGGTGTGGAACGATTGATTGCTTGCGCCTCCAGATGTCTGAGAGGTTCGGAACTTAATTACTCAGTCATTGAGAAAGAGTCTTTGGCCATCTTTTTGGCACTAAGGAAGTTTAGAAACTTGATTTGGGGTACCAAGGTGAAAGTGTTGTCTGATCATAAACCTCTTAAGGAGGTGTGTTCGAAAAAAGGTCTGTATTCAATTTCTTCAAGGATTAAGAAGTGGGTTATCTCTCTTCAAGAATTTGATTTTGATGTTGATTACATTCCTGGTGCTATCAATAAATCTGCAGATTGTCTTTCTCGGTTGGTTAATGTTAAGGAATTTGACACAGATGAAGAGATTATTGATGATGATGTGATTAGCGTTTGTGAAATCACCTCTGGTGCAGTTAGTGAATGTGAATGGAAGGATGAAATTGAGAAAGATCAAGAAATTAAGAATGTTATGGATATGTTGATGAATAACAAGCGTCTTGAGAAACCTTGGGCTTTGATTGGTGAAGAGTTGTCTGTCGTTGATGGTGTGCTTGCTTGGGGCACCAAACTGGTTCCTCCGTCAGGCATAAGGAACAAACTTCTGAGTCTTGCTCACACTGGTCATCTTGGGATAGTAAAGACTAAGGAGTTTCTGAGATTACAATTTTGGTGGCCTGGTATAGATTTGGAGGTTGAAAGATTGGTCCGGGATTGTGTGGAGTGTTGTGCTAGTGATAAGATTTTGAAAACTAAGCAAATGCCTATGGTCTGCAGAAAATTCCCGAATCACCCCTGGGATGAAGTTGCAATTGACATTGTTGGTCCGTTGCACGGTGTGAGTGACACCCCTTATCTGATTGTTGTTTTGGATTTGGATTCCAGGTGGATTGAGGTGAGTGCTGTTAGAGATATTTCTACAGGATGTGTTATTAAGTTTTTAGAGGAAATTTTTAAGAGAGAAAGTTTTCCTAACAGTATTCTCTCTGACAATGGGCCTCAGTTCTGTTCAAATGAGCTTTAGTGTTTTTTAAAAGACAGTGGCATTGTTCAAAAGAGAAGTGCGGAATACCACCCAGAAACCAACGGAGCTGTGGAAAGGGTCAATAAAACCCTCAAAGAGAGCATACAATTAGCCAGAGTCAATGGCTTGAACTGGAAA
Source organism: Calotriton arnoldi (assembly GCA_963921515.1). Classification (NCBI taxonomy): domain Eukaryota; kingdom Metazoa; phylum Chordata; class Amphibia; order Caudata; family Salamandridae; genus Calotriton; species Calotriton arnoldi. Next base: position 199,951 of record CAWUFW010012229.1, read on the forward strand.
GATGTTCTTCAGGACAGGATTATGGCTTATCGCATATCTCCACACCTGACTACGGGAGGTCTCCCTTTGAGTTATTCAAAGGTAGGGCTTCTAATTCGAAATTGTGTCCAGGGTGGATGAGGTTAAACAAAGGTTTAGTTAACAATCAGATAGGTGATTGGAGAAACAGAGAACTGGATAAGCAGTTTAATAGGAAAATGTATTTTGATGAAAAGAAATATGCTCAAACCAATGAGGTGAAGGTGGGTGACCGTGTGAAGATAAAAACTCCTGTTGGATGTCAACCCTGGTCTAAATATTCCAAAATTAGGAGTGTGGTAAAGATCTTTAAGAATGCGGTCAAGACTGAAGATGGAAGGATTTGGAATAAGAGCCGTGTGGTTGTAGTTAATTCAAATTTTCCTTCAGCTGAGAGTCTTGGAGGTTGTACCGGCTCTTATCCCTCATCGACCGGTGTTATTCCCTCTCTTACAGGATCTTCTGGATTGTCTTGTAATGTAAGGGAGAGGAGTCAGAGGGTGCGCAGACTTCCTGTGTACATGAAAGACTATGTATGACATGCTTATGTTTTTCTCTGTCTTTTCTGGTTTTATTTATTTTCTCTTTGTTTCAGTGTTATTATTCTGTTGTAAAGGAGGGAGGTGTGTGACATTGTATTAGGTTCCACATAGAACTTCCATGTAGAACCACATTGTACATTCTATGTAGAATGTTTGTTGTAGAATTCTTATCATTGATTCCATGTTAGTCAGTTGAGATTTGCTGTTGATGGCTGAGGTGATTAAACCTTACGTGCCTCTTACCTTGATGTTCCTGCTTCGTTATTTCCTGTTGAAGACACCACAGTTACGTGGTGCAAGAATGATGCACAACTCTCATAAATATGCCCCTAAGTCCATCCGACTGTACCCTTGGTATGACACTCCAATGGTTGTTTTATGACACCTATTTCAAAGAAACTGTCTCACATGTTCTCATATACTTGGATTGCTGCAAACGAGGGATTTGAGGGATGTGGTGACAAAGAGATGGATTTACCTCATAATGACGACAGGGTTAGTCATTACCACATTGTCCAATCTATAAAACCTGAATGTAGCATAAAGTGAATATCTCAAATGTATAGCAAAGTCTCCCTATATCCTGAATGTGCATATTGCCAAATAATCTGTCAGCTGTCCACCAAACACAAGACAAGGGCCCATAGAATTGTTTTTAAGCTAAACTGGATTAGACGGCTATGGCGACATACCAAATAGCACACTTTAGGTAGCATTTTGTAGTACTCTTATACTAGGTTGTAATGTACTCAGTAGAATGTTACCTTAACATTCCACAGTTGAAGCTGTGTTGCTAGGGGTGGATTGATAAGGTTGAATTGTGGTGACAGTTTGAGTGGACTAGATCTAGCTGAGAGACGTGTTGGCTTTAGCTCTGCTCTACAATAAACTATCGTTACTACAATGTCTGGAGTTAATATGCATAATTGGAGGAGCGTTACTTCATCGATTTGATGGCAACGAGCTGAGCGAGCAGAGCTAACGGAGAACCCATTTCGTGTCTACAGTGCTGTTGTCACCGTGGCTATCAGACATATCCTAACCAAAAGCAGCATTTCCTTACAATAAAAACACGCACCAACTGGTATTAACCTGTTCTCTGAACGAAAGTATGCAAAAGAAAATGCAGCCATCACATAGCTGCCAAGTTTTCGGTTGGTTATGTGTGACAGTTCTATATTTCCTGTGTGCTTATGTTGTAATCTCCTCTTGGCATTTCCCCCTCCCTCCTCCCTTTTCCAACCCAATCCTCAGTGCCTTTTTTCAACCCTGCTTACACCCCCTGATCTTCTGCCTCTTTGGTACATTCTTGTTAGAATGTTGGACAGGGAGTTCACAAAAGAACATCGTGTGAGGAGTTAACGACATTGCCAGGAGGAGCATTGTAATGGCAAGCTGGAGTAGCTTTGTATATCTAATAAATAAATAATACATAAATAAATAATACAAGAGCTTCTTTGCCTTTATCTTCAATATTATGTCAACGAGTATAGGATACGCTGTGCGATACATCTCCACCCCTACAACTTAAACTTGCCTACCATTCGTTACGCATCCTCTGCCTCTGTGAACACCGCTGTTCGTGGTATTTGTGCTGAGGCATTCAGCTTGGAGATCATGCTGTTTGGGAAAGTCTTGTAGAGTGATCCTAACCTCTGTGTAGAGGCACCCATTGCCCTGACACTTATCAGGTTTGGTGGCTGTTTCAGCCGTGGTCGACTTCTGTGAAATTCCTGGTCCCTCAGTGTATCCTGTTCCTGTGCAGTGGAGCAGAAGACTCCATCTGCTGCAGCATACCCTGTTCCTGCGCAGTGGCACAGAAGACTTCGTCCTCTGCTTGCAATCAAGCTGAGACAGAGACATGCCTCTTGTTTGTGCTTGTTCCAGCATTCCCTCATTCAAAGGCAGTATTACTTGAAGCTCCACACACTCCTGATACCTGCCTTTGCTCGCTGTCTGTGGCTGCACTTCCGACGTATGCTCTCCCTTGTTGCCTGCTGCAGCAAATTTGCCTGCCTTCACAGTCAATCCTTCAATTTCACTACCACGATGGGCACAGTGCTTACTGATGTTCCTGAGTAAGAGTTGCTGTTGGAAGGTGGATTATTAGTAGGGGTAAGTATGCACCTACCACTAGAAATAAGGTCACCAATGCAATACAAGGTTCAGTCAAGGTCTCAATACATTAGACACTGGCTCAACTCTTGGTAGCTGACTGTGAGCAGGATGGCTTAACTCAGGAGACAGGTATGTAAAGCATTTAAAAAACCAACACGTTAAATAAGTAAGATACAACACACAATTAAAATCCCACACCAATTAAACAAAATATGAAGTATTTTATATCTTTACAATGACACCAAAATGACAAACATCTAATATAGGGAACCGGAGATAGGAATGTTTAAAGATTAAACATCTTCTAGTGCTTAAAATCATATAGCGCTAACTTGGGACATCTGGTCGCACGTGACCAGGACAAAGTCAAAGTTTGAGGCCGAACATGATGGAGCCCTGCTCAGATACACTAAGTGGGAGGCCCTGTCAAAATTTTACCTTCGGACTTAGAAACTTTTCTGGAGGATTTTCTCTTGACGTCGTGCAGTCCCCTCCAGCAGGCCGATTTTGATGCATCATCATTGGATTGCTTTTCTGCAAGGCCCCGGTCAAATCCTGGAAGCCTGGAGCTCCATAACTTTCAGCGGGCCGAACCTGAAATATAGGCCGGGTCGCGGTTGAAGGTAGCCGGCTTGACTCTTGACGTTGTGTCGGTCCCCTATTGGAGCTTTTTTTTAAAGTTGCTCCAAACTTCTGAAACTTCTTCCATTTGAGGGTTCAACATGTCAACAACTAAAACCAAGGGTCTAGAAGCTCTGAGATGGTCCTTGGAAGTTTGGGACTATAATTCCCACAATACACCTGGCCAAATCCATAATAGTCCACTGGAGGCATTCCAGGCTGGGGACTTCTTAAGGGAGATGGTGGAGGGAAGCTCTGTTGACCAGTTGCTTTCAGGGAGGCCACTCCTTTATCCTTTTTGAAGCACTGCAAAGTCCTCAGGGCTATAGTTCCATTTGTGCAGCAGGAGCAGTCCTTCCGATTGTAATCCTCTCGGGTGCAGACCAGGGTTCCAGCATGGCAGTCCTTCTTCTCCTTGTAGTTTGAGGCAGAAGATCTGAGTTGCTATGCAGCTCTCACATATTTATTCAATGCTCTGGGGTGAAAAGCAGGGGGGCACCCCTGTTCAATGAGGTGCAGGGTGCCACCCAAAAGCACAACAGCTTCCTCCAAAGTGTGGCATATTCTTGTCCCACAAAACATTGCACTTTTAAAATTCAAGATGGAGAATTTCTCTCCAGGAGAGTAAGACCTGGCTAAACCGACCTACTGGTGTGGCTCATTTACATTAACACTCCCCCTCCAGACCTTCTGCAAATTCCAATCCTTGGCCTGCCAGCTGGCTGGGGGTACAGAAAGAGAGGGTAGGCCTGGCTGGCATTCCTTACTGTCCTGCTCTCTTTGAAGCCAAGTTTGATTTACCCAGCCCTTGTCCTGGCCTGTACTCTGCAGCTTCAGCACTCCCTCCATCAGATAACCTCTGCTGTATGCAGGCCACTTATCACCTCATCAAAGCAGCTTGGCTAAGCCTGTTAAGGCTGACCAATCAAGAGAGGCTGCTAGAAGGCTGTATTTTGGCTCACAGAAAATAAACTTCTATAACTTCTTTTCTATACCTTTTATGATAAATTCAACAGTGATAAGTTGTTGGATTTATCAATGCCAATCTTTTAAGTCCTTGAATGATGTTGTAGCACCCTACTAGCAATATTTATACTTAAATAAGACTTTGCAATGTTAGCCTACGGAGCTAAGTATCTACAAAGGGGAAAACGAAATTGGCAGTTTTTCCCTCACCATGGCATATAAAACATATTTTAATATGTCCCTACTTATAGTTACATGACACCCCACCCCTGGGGCACCTAGGGGAGACCTTTAGGGGTGACCTATATGTAAAAAAAGGTAGATTGACACTTTGAAAAGTACCTATAATTTCAAAATCGAATTTTCATATAATTTACTTTTAAAGGCAGTCTGCAAAGCATGGCTGACTTTAAAAATGACAGCAAGCAGCACAGCAGTGCATGCTTCACTGCAGGAAATCTAATGGGCCTCTAAACCTCCCTGCCCTATTATATACTAGGGTATTATAGATAGTTTGAATACCTCTTGCCTTATTATATACTAGGTACTAACAGGGGTCTGTCATTGCCAACTGTAAATATACCTAATTACCATATACCTTTTTTCATCAGAGCAGTGGCCCTGGGCCTGGTTATCAGAGCCCAGGGCACAGTCAGAGTCAGTTGCCACCAGTATAAGTAAAGCAATGAGGGTGATCATGGGAAAAAGGATGACTTTCTCACAGTTGCACAAACCTGTTTTTCCTGTGAGAATACCGAACAACAGGTGGCATCTATTTGTTCTCGAGCAAATTGGGGGCGGTCATAACTGTGGTGTATTTACCTTAGCAATATTGCGCTTCAACTTAACTTTTTGCACAGGCCATTTTCTTAAATAAAAAATTATGTAATAATGGTGACATTTGATGTGTTGGGGGGCTAAACGTACCTGATGGGACCTGGGATTATCCGGGAAGTGATGGCATCTCTTCAGCTATAGTGATTGATATATGTCAGCTACGTGATTTATCTTTACCACAGGGAGTTATAAAGCCTGGCCCTCCTTCAATCTCATTGTATTCTGAGTAGTCTTATGAGGAATCCTTCTTTCTGTTTTGTGAAGTGATATTGAGTGGGTACATCAATTTATTTTGCACATCTCAGTGCATTGAATGTTCTTAGTGGTGCTTGCTCTGCTTTTAATACGCAATGGCTGCTACGGGTATGACTCAACCTATCCGTTTATTAATTAAATTGGGGGCCTAGTTTACCTTGGCCCAGATAAATTAAATGTTTTAAATTCCTATTTAATAGCAATAGCAAAGGAGAAATTTTCACAAGTGAGGAAACAGCACATTTTATTGCATAATTCGGGAGTTCAGGGCAGAAAAGTGTATGAAGATATAACAGAACAGGATTCAGATGAAGCTAGTGGTGAAGAAGAAGAGGAAGATGTTTTCTAAACTACCTTAGATAAAAGTGAAGGTCATTTTAGAGAATCGACGAATATTGTTTTAGAAAGACACACATTTTTTATTATGGTGCAAGGGAAAGATGAGAAAGTAGCAACTTATATTGCTGTGTTGAAAGGGTTGTCAGCTACATGTGAGTGTGGGGTCCTCACAGACTCTTTGATCAGGGATCAACTTTTAAGATACACCAGTGATCAAAAAGTAGAAGAAAAGCTGCGATCTCTTAACCCTTCTTTAATTGAAGCAGGTAATGTAGCGAAGGGCATAGAGCATACAGCAATTTGTGTTAAAGAAATGAAATTGTCATGTGATTCATTGAAAACGATTTCTGATGTTAATCAACTAAGTGATCTAGAAAATGTGTAGAAAGTAAAAGATAATTTGGTTCAACAAACCACTGTTAAGAGAGACAGCAAATTAAAGTGATTTAAATGTGGGTATTATATTCACCTAGCCAATAGTACGAAGTGTCAAAAAAGAGGTGCTGTATGTAGGAAATGCAATAAAGGGAACACTTTGCCAAAGTATGCAAAGGGGGGGTAAAGTACATGTGCTGGAAGACACTGAAGAAGAAAGATGTCCTAACAAAGAGCAGTTTATCTTCCAGATCAATGAATCTAAGTCAAATGTTAAGATGTCATAACCTGCTTGTCATGTGCTGTTAAATGGGATCAAAGTAACCATTTTTGCTGATTTATCCTCCCCATACACCCTCATTGATAGTAAGACTTTTCATGAGAAAATGGGAAAAAAGGTTCTGTCCTGGAACCTCCAGATATCAAACCCAGAGGTTACAACAAAGATCCTCCCATTTCTCTTGTGGGTATGGTCAAAATCCATATTTCTTTCAAAGATAGACACACTGTGGGTAAGGTATATATCACTAAACAAGGTTCCTATGTATTCGCTGGCACCACCAAAAGGATCTAGGAATAAAATTGGACCCAAACAATCAAGAACAGGTGTTACTGGTGGCTAGATCCACAGTAGGTAAGGACATCTGAGATACGTTTCTAGAAGTGTTTTCTGAAAACTTGAATCTATTGAAGGGTGTTGTGCATAAAATAAAACCTAAAAAGGCTGCAAAGTCTGTCGTACACACATCAAGATCATTTTCATTACTCATGAGAGATCCACTGAAGGAGAATTTGGACAAATTGGTGAAACAAGGTGTAATAGAAAAGGTTGAGTGTGCAGAAAAGTTGGCCCTCATTGTTTTTGCACCAAAGAGTGGGGGTAAGGACATACATTTATGCATTGATTTATTAGATCTAAATGCCAGTATTCGGTGGATTGATTTCCACTGCCTAGGATTAACAAAATGCTTAATTTGATACATGATGCTAAGTATTTTAGTGTGTTAAATCTATCTTCTGCATACCACCAGGTCACGCTACTCCCGGTATCAGAGCCTTTGTTCTCATTCACCACCCCTTTTGGCATGTATACGTTCCTAAGAATGCCATTTGGGTTGGCTTCAGCTGCTGCAGCATTTCAAAGGATAATGCAGCACATCTTGAATGGATTAAGCAAGGTCATGTGTTTCCAGGACGATATTTTGATATATGGGTCCACAGAACAGGACTATGACATCAGCCTAAGCAGTGTACTTGGCAAACTATGCGATGCTGCTCTAAGTATGAAGAAAAACAAGTGCAAGATTAGGGTCACTTCTGTTGATTACTTAGGGCACACTATTTCCAGTGAAGGAATTAAAACTAAGATTAACCTTATAGATGTGATAAAAGATGGAAGTCAAATACTTCTTAGGGTTAGCGGAATATATGTCTAAGTTTGTAAAGAATTTCGCTGATATAGTGCAGACTATTAAATACCTATAAAAAGTGCACAGTTTGTATGGAATGTGGAACAAACAGAATCATTTGAGAAGATAAAAGATTCCATAATCAATGCTTCTAGTATAGGTACATTTGATAGTAGGAACAAAACCATTTTTTACCACTGACGCAAGCAACAAAGGGCTTGGTGCTACTCTGCAGGGGGCATTAACTTGGATCCTATGGAAAACAGATGCATACATGCCATCATTTTGAAATTGGAAAGAGGGAGATTTTGAAAAACAAATCGGAGGATGGTATTTTCCCCATTGACTTACATTGAGGAGGTATATAGTTTTAGGCGGGAGATTACTAAAATAAAGCTGTTTTGGCTTAAAACATAGGAAGTCTTCCATCTGAATCTGGTCTTTTGGCATTTATGCACACCAGCAATATATGCATAAACTGAAAGTAGGAGCTTTCCTGCTGCTTCTCTATCTGTCAAGAGTCAGATCATGAAGAGATCACACAGGCAGCTTAGAGCAGCTGGAAGCCAAGCCAACGCAGGCATTCCACTTAGTTTTTCTTTTACCATTTTATCCTTAAGGTGAAGAAATTCCACTGATGGTTTATCTCCTGATTTATCACTTTTCCCATAATCATTGGATGTTGCAACTACTACCCAGCTTTACATCAGTCCGCTAAACTGCTGGACCACAAGAAAACTAAGATAGTATAATCAATATAGTCAATGCACAACCCATCCTTTCCCTCTTTACAGTCAAACACACTCCAATCCTTCTATCACCTTCATCTCTTCCCTATCCTTTACCATTCACTCCTTCATCTCTCCCTTTGTGCTCACCTTCCTCTACTCTTTCACTCCCCACCCTCTTCCCTTTACTCTCTCACTCTCCCTATGGCTTGTTCTCCCATTTTATTGTATTCACTCATATGCTTCCTCTTTGTTCCACCTTCTTCCTCTATTCTCTTCCTCTTCCTCTTTCTCTCACCTTTTTCTTGCCTTATCTCTCTGCTTTACTAGCTCTTCCCCACTCCTTCAGTTTCTCTCTCCTCTGGCGTCTTCCATCTCTCATTTTGTCTCGGTCATTCCTATTCACTTCTGTGTTGTTGTTTTTCTCTTCCCTCTAAACTCCTCTACTACATTCTCTCCTACCTACAATCTTCACTTTCATTACCTCTCTCGTCTCCATTTTCCTTTTGTCTCTCCCTTCTCCAATCTCAGCCCTCTGCCATTTTCTTTTGCCTTTTCTCCCCTCACTTTCTACCTTGTACAATTATCACTCTCAGCCCTCTTCATTTGTCTGTATATTTATCTTCTTCTTTCATCTCTCCTTTCTCAACTTAATCCTTCATTTTATCTCTTTTATGCCCTCATCCCCTGACTCCTTCTCTACCTCTATCTCTCACCCCTCACAGTCCTCTTCTTATTTTGCCTTCTCTCGCCTCTTAAACTTTACTTCCATCTTGTGGTCTTCCTTCTGCCTCTTTCATCCCATTTCTTCATTTTTCCATCTCTCGTCACTACACTGCATATTTCCCATGAATTCATGTGAGGAAAGTGGTCTATTATATGGTGTGGTTGTGAGACCTCACCGACTTGGGTGCAGTCAGTTTAATTTGTTAAACCATAGCTCAGCCCTGGATAGCTGTGGCTTTGAGCAGTCAGGATTAAACATAGGAGCAAGCGTAAAGCATTTAGAAGCACCAAAACAGTGAAATAGAAAAGTCACACAGCACAAAAGAAATCCCAAACCAATTATTTTTTTAAAAGATTTTATTTTTATGAATTTTTGGAGACCAAAATTGACAAAATTGACCGGAGAGTTCAAAGATATACATTTTTAAGTAAATCTTAAATCACTGCTTTGTACGCAAAATTCTAACAAGCATTGGTAATTGGAAAGTTTGGAAACTTTGTAAAACTTATATAAAGTTGTGTTTAGCTGTTCCTACACACTTTGGGAGATCAACTTCAGAAGGGTGGAGGCCAAGAAGGACATTAAGTAGTTGTAGAGCAGTTACCTTGTCACCAAAGCAGTCTCAAGTCCAGTTCCAGGCTCTATTGCCGAACTGCCATAGACTTCAAAAGAGCGATCCTGATGGAAGGGATACAGGATGCTGAAGACGCTGCGAGATGCTGAGGATGCTGTACGGTTGACAGGGGTTTCCTGGGACTACTCCTTGGTCCAGGGGGGCCGACTTTGTCCACAGGGGTCGGTGTCCCTCAAAATCCTATCTGGGCCAGGACAAGTCCAGTTGCCACTGGACTACCAGTCCCCGGTCAAAACGAAACCAGCGGTTCCATTTGGTGACATTTTGGGCTACCAAGCTACACTCAGATGAACCCGGTGCTGAGACAGGAAGTCAGTCAACTGACTCTTGGAGTTCACTTCTTCTGTTTGGGACTCAGGAGCAAGTTTACAATGAACCCTGCACCACAGACACAGCCCTCTCTTTGCTTGCCCAGCGGCTTGAGCAGCATCTCTTGCCACGTGCAGGGAATAGCAGGGTAGCCCCCTCAAGTCCAGATGTGATATGAGTTCTGGTGCCAGGGGTGCTAAATTTATGGCATGAAATTGCCTTCAAGGGATGTGACAGTTACTAGCTAATGGCCCACCTGATGATGACTTCACGCATTGTTTTTTTATCTAGCTATCTCAGAATGCACTATTCTGCCCACTCCTATGATGCCTGAACCTTTCTCTCATTGTGTGGAGCTTTGGAGCCCACCTTAGAGGTGTGGCAACCTGGGGGCTACATTCCCAGAAAAAAACTGTTTAGCCACTGGTTTCCCCCTCTTGGGCCCTGATGCCAACCCATCTACCTGAACAAACAGCAGCCCCTATAATGTGTTTCCAACATTTGTCCTTCAAAGGAGGTTTTCCCTTAGAAGCTGCCTTTTGGGCTCACCCACTGTGTGGCTTCCTGACAGGAAAAGTTAACACCTCTTCCCAGGGTAGACCTCTATTGTTTCCTCTCCTGGGAGTCATTCAAACCTCTCCCCAGGAGGGCAGAACCCTATCTGTCATAAAGCTAGCATCTGTGAATGGCCACTGAAAAACTTGGGCAACAGAGTAGCAACTTTTTTAAAGTTGCATATACTCAAATGTTACATTAAAATCGACTTAGGCACCAAGTCAAGTTTACTGTGAACATTATTTTGATACCTTGAGGTACAAACTTTAGTAGTCCTATTCAGGAGTTAGAATAATTGAGATGTCAGCATGTAACCCTGTACTTGTCAATGGGGCTACAAGCCTTTCCACAGTAAAAACAACAATTTAGAGTTTTTACTGCTAGAACACACATTACCTTTTAATATACATCACTTTGTATTAGGACTCAAAAGGCCTGTCATCTATATTAAAAAGGGTGGTTTGGCAAAGTTGAGCTAGCATTTTAAATCTGCCCTACCAGGCTTCAGTGGCAGGTTGGGAGACATGTTTTTACCTTGTCACAACCGGGGTGGCACAATAAGTGCTGTGGCCTTGGTGAGGCACTTCAATTTACAGGCCCTAGATGCCCCTTGTACCATATGCTAGGGACTTATAAGTGAGTAAAGTTGTAACAATTTGGGATTTGCCTACCAAATATTTACTTTTAAGGGCAGTGGACTGGCACTGAGGTCTGATTAGCAGGCCCCATTGCACTCTTGGGTCAAAAAACAAGCAGTATCAGTCCAACTTTGGAGGTGATCATGCAAAACGAGACATTTCCTTACTATTGATTACATAGTTGGTGCTCTTGCCTTTTCAAATGTGAAAGTCATTCTAGGGCATCTTTATCTGCCATGTGGCTCGTGTGAGCCACATTCTGGGAGTTCTGGCCTTAATCCAACATCACACTGCATACAAATACTCGTATTTTCACTTAAAGGTTTGAGTGTATGTGTCCAATGTGAAAAATGATCGTAATTTAAAAAAACATGATCAGAACTGGCAATCCCTAGTACGTGGTTATGATATTATTATGATGCAGGAAACGTGGGCTTTTGACCCTAGCATGCTAGATGGGTATTTATGTTTTAACGTGCCAGCAATCCCATCTTGTGCAGGGCAAGGATCTGCATTCATTATTAGTATATATAAAGCAATGCATAAATAATGATAATTGTCACAAAAATATTTTAAATAAAGCATTTTCAATACAATATAAGCATTTGAGTCTTTTTTCAATCTCTTCAGACCACATCATGCAGTCAACCTCCCACCCACATTGTGTCCCAGACTCCAGCTGAAGAGCAAACAGCTCCAGCTCGGAGTGCATTCTCTTTTTTTATATATTCCTCAGGGGCTGCTATACTCCCTGCAACGCCCCACAACATTATATTTAATCTATGGTGGTGCTATGGCCCTTCTTGGGATGAATAAGCCAAATATGTATGTAAATTTACGGCATCAGACAGTAAAACACATAGTGAGTTTTTGGACATCAATTTGGATGTAGAAGGAACGGAATTGACCTCCACTATCCATAGGAAAGCAACAGCAAACAATTTCCAGCTCCATGCATATAGTGGGCACCCTAAGGCTTTGGAATGGAGCATTCCATATAGTCAAATGCTTTGAGCCAAAAGGATTTTTTCAACTGAAGAAGAACTAGAACCGGAGTTAGTTAAGATGAGGGTAGGATTCGCCCAACGGGGATATCCCAGAAGTGTACTAAATGTGCCGAAAATCGATTAAAAAAGAGAACAAGGGAACAAGTTTTATATTCATCAAATGAGAAAAAGAATGAAGATAAGACAAAGAGACTCTTTTTGGAGTATAATCCAGCACAACCAGCCATAAAGAAAATTTTACAAAAGAACTTGCATATTTTATGGAAGGAAGATCTATTAAAAGATGTGGTGGACCAAAATCCAAAAATAACCTCCACAAAAATGAAATCCCTTGGAGATATTTTAATGAAGAGCCATTTGGAGCCTGTCAGGGAAAATAATTGGTTGAGAAACATCACTAGGGGCTTTATGACATGTGGATCATGTAGGGCATGCCAGTATGGAATGAACCAGAAAACATTTCCAACGTTGGATGGACAGCAAAGAATAATACATGAAATAATAACTTGTGAAACAGAATTCGTGGTGTATGCCTTGAAGTGCAGTTGTAACATGTATTACGTGGGAAGCACCATCAATAAGTTAAAACTATGAATCCTACATCAAGTTCGAGCAATGAGAAACGTGGATAGGAGTTATCCCACGGCCAACCACTTTAAAAAGAACATAATTGTTCCCTGGCAGGTTTCAGTTACTTTGCCTTGAAACATATATTGAAACATCCAAGGGGAGGAAAAAGAGCAAGGGAACTGAGAAGAGAGGAATCTAAATTGATTATAACTATGGGTATGGAGATTCCAATGGGACATAATATTGACACAGAACTATGGGCATGATTAGGGTGGCGGTCGGACTTATGTCCGACCGCCATCCCCTTGAAAATGGGACCGCCCGACTTGCTGTCAGTGGTCCCGCCATGTAAATTACAATGCAACCGCCTTCATTTTGCATAACCTTGCACTATGTGGCAGGCACCATGCGGTGCCTACCACATGGTGCAGGGATATGTAGGGGGGCACCATAGGTGCCCCCAGGTCCCATCTCTGAGGGCCAGGGGATAAGGGGGGCCCGCTAAGGGCCCACAATGTCCCTTTCTGCCTGCCTTTTCATGGCGGGTAAACCGCAATGAAACAGCCGATGGGAAGGCACATCGTAATCCTTACTGTGGTGCCTGGCAGGCAACGCCACCATTGTAGGGGCTGCGGATGTGTGGCGGTTGGTCTTTCCGACTGCCAACCATCCGCCCGCCATTGTAATATGATGGGCGGACCTCCATGGTCCAATGGCGGTGAGACTGCCTCCCAAGGGCTGATGGTGGCCGGTCCCACCGCCATCCTAATCAGGCTCTATATGTCCATCTTTAGATAAACCATCAGATTCTCCCATTAAGAAATAGATACCCTCTACCTGTTTCAAGGACATTCCATCACACTAAGAGACTTTTTATGATGATCAGAAATTTGGATAGGGTTTACATACTGGGACATGTGATATGATTTTATGCCCGTAATTGCTGCAAAATTAGTGTTTTATTCGATGATTTTTTGAATTTTATATGACATGTTTACAGAAGGAAATGCATTTTATGTCTCAGAAAATTTTCTCAGAAAGCTTAGGGAGTCGAGAAAGGAGACTCTTAAGGAATATCAACTAACGGGGTTAATGATTACCTATGACTGGCACTTGCACTTTACAGATAGTTAAATCTTCTTGCACTATGAATAATTTTATTTATTATGTGCAACAAATCAATTGGGAAGAGGAACAGTAAAAGAGCACTTAGACACATTAGCATCAGTCACTTTACATAAATAAATAAACCTCCCAAATTAAATCAAAGCTTTAGCACTTTATAAATAGCACTTTATTGCAATTCAAGTGCAACATGTGAATCTGAGGATAGCAGCTAATTAGAATATATGTGCAATAAGGGGTTAGTAAAAATAAATAACAAGAACGGGGTGATGAAAAAATAAGTTTAATAATATCATACTGAAATTATATAAATATTATGGTGCAAATGGTCACATAGTTTACAGCGTTGAGTTGAGAGAATACATTTATGATAAAATTAAGACAAAACAAGATCTGAGAAACAAGGTGACTAAGGAAGAAATGAGTAAACACTTCATAGAAAATGGAGGTCAGATTGTGACATAACAGGAATTAAGGTAGTGCACTAGTGGTCAACTGGGCATGAAAATAGCAGAAGGACAATAGGCCCAGTAGAAGGTGGAAGTTAATTAATATAATTTGCTGTTTAAATTTAGCACTTTAAAAATATCAATACTTGTAGGAGTAATGGACTGGTGACTCATTGAAAAATTAAATAAAAAGAAAATAAATATACAACTCACAAGTTGCAGTCTCTGAGGAATTGGTGCTGCCGTGCAAAGGGTCAGGAGAAACGAACACGTAGTGGATGTATCTATATATATATATATATATATATCTTTCATCCAAAGAAAAAAGCACTAGCGGGGGCAGTTGCAAAGATTTTTTAATTACAATGCAACAGGCGCGTTTCGGCTTGCGCCTTCTTCGGTGTTGTCTTTCACACCGGAAGCAGTCATTTTTAAACTAATCTTGTGTGATCATCAACATCAAAAGCGGACAACCATGTCAAATCCATCCGCGAGTGCTTTTTATTTGGATGAAAGAAAAGGAGCTGTGATTGATTTCGTGGGCACACCCCCACGTTACTAGCACCCGTCCGCAAGTGCTCCAATGAAGGTGTCCGTAGCAAGAATTAATTTTGGAGGCACCACCGCCGAGAAGTACCGGGATTGAAGACCGACAACTTGCAGATCGGAGGTCGTGCAGGTCTGTCGATGGACTTTTTCTGGTTAAGCGGTGCATGTATTTACTGCGATAAAGGCTATAAGAAGCGGTAGGGCGAGGGGGCACATTGCACAGTAACAACGAGCATCAAGTCATTGGACTGAAAACATCATGTTTAGTGAGTCGGCATGCCGTGAAGCGGCATTAGACATTTTTTTTAAAAAGTCAGGATCAGAGCAATCTCGTAATGTGAAAGATTCTAGAGTGGCCACCAATTTAATTTCAAGATTTACGACATTGGAAAGACTGTATGAACGGGAAATGCGTAAATGGTGGGAGGCAACCTCCCTTCAAAGTTACATTGATGTCAATGGGGTCTCGAGAGGGCTGCGTATATACACCATACCAGCATATGAAAATCTTGATCCATTATTATTGGAAGAATGGGCCGAACATACGGCACAATCAAGTAAAGGAATGTTGGCTATATTGATCAAGTTTGCCTGGAGTGTCCGCGATAAGGCATTAAAAGAAATACAAGAAATGGAGGACGAAATAGCAAAGGACAAAGACAAAACTAAACAAGAAGAACTGAAGGAACAGATGAAAAACGGTTAATAAAGTATGAGCTGAAAATCAAACAAAGAAAGCAAGAGAAATTTGAAAGAGAGAGACTACGCACGAGGGAGAGTGCTCACTTTTGCCAAAAAGTTTGATGGACCAAGAAAAGAACTATCCTCCAAAAACGTAGTACCAATATCAGAACAAGTGGAGACATCAGAGTCTGATGTGACGGATAATGAATTTTCAGAAGAAGAAAACGCGAGCACATCGAGGGATCTACATCGGAAAACTCCTTTTCATGAGGAATTCCACTTAATACGCCAGTCCTGGTTGAGGGGAGGCAAAAGCAAGCCACCAGAAGGAACCACCGCAAAACAAGAAGGGGGGGCTGGTGCCGGAAGAGGCAATATGTCCTGCGCATAACGCGCAGCAAAAGGGGGAACAAATGGAAATAGACATGGACAGTCTAACCATTATCAATCTGACACCAAGGAAATTGACATCAACAGAGGAGTCGGTGCTAAGATTGGGATTAACATTCTGCCCAGTAAACAAGTTGGAATATACTCAAACGCGCATTGATCTATTCAAATTTATTAGAAAGCTTAAACTGCATAAGTACTTTAAATTGAAACCAACAACTAGAGAATCAAGAAGAATACAATCTAAATCTACTATGGACATTTTAACAGTGGATGACTTGACAGCTTTGGAAGCTCTGGAGGGTCTGCGCACTGGGGAAGAGAACGAGATGGACATTATCCCTGACATAGCGCATAGAACAATGCGGTTAGGAATTGAACAAAGGAATGCCAGTAGTCCATTCAAACCAACATCACAGTTCTTACCACAAATGCCAACTGATGCCATAGATATTTTCTCAGAGGCAGTGAACAAAGATCTCCTTTGATTAAGAACAAAGAAAAATAATTGGAAAGTCGGAAATATAACTATAGAGCAACAACAAGCTCTGGAAAATCTACAGAAAGATGCATCCATAGTATACAAACCTTCTGATAAAGGAGGCAATATTGTTCTACAAACTAGAGAACAATATTGCGTGGAAGCACACAGACAGCTGTCAGATGGTAAATGCTATGTAAAGACAACAAAAGAAGACTATAATGAAAGTATAACGAGATATCATTCTTTGATAAAGAACTGGTATGAGAAGTCAATGTTGGAAACAGATGAATACTTATTCCCTCGTTGTCTAAATCCTATAAAACCTACATTCTACCACATACCAAAAATTCATAAGGATCGTGAAAATCCCCCAGGCAGACCTATCGTCTCATCACAAGGCAGTCTAACTGAACACCTCTCGACATTTATTGATTATTTTTTGTTTCAATTTGTGACAGAGCTATCATCCTACATCAAGGATACAAAGCACTTTCTATGCCATATAGAGGAACTGGTTTGGGATCCTTCATACAAATTGATAGTATTAGACATTGCAAGTCTATACAGATGCATAGACCACCAGGATGGTCTGAATGCGGTGCAATTCTTTTTAAACAAGCGACCACTGAAATTTGCAGAGCACAATTTAATGTTGTTGGAATTTACAGAATTTTGTTTGAAAAATAAAAAAAAATTGTTTCAGGATGAGTACTACAGACAGATCTCCGGTACGGCCATGGGCACCTGCTTCGCCCCCAGCTATGCAAATTTATTCGTGGGCTGGTGGGAGAATGCAACATCAATGGAGAATGTGATTTCATGGTATAGGTACATTGACGATTTATTTCTAGTTTGGCAAGGGTCCTTAGAATCAGCGTGGGACTTCATAGAACATCTAAATAGAAATAAAGTGAACTTACAGTTCACGGGAGAAGTGAGCTCAACAGAAGTCAATTTCCTAGATCTAAGGGTCTTTGTATCAGAGGGGAAATTTAGCACAGCATTGTACCGTAACCCAACACCATTATAATAAATGGGGTAACCCAACCGAAAGTCCTTGGATCTGGGTATTGAATGGTACAGAAAAACAATGGTCCTAAAACTTTTCTTTACACACAGTATTATTCTTTTGGTAATTATCATTCAATCTTGAATGATAATTACCAAAAGAATAATACTGTGTGAAAAGAAAAGTTTTAGGACCATTGTTTTTCTGTAGAAAGCCAACACCAGGCAATTCGACCCTGCAAGCCACTAGTAGTCATCCATCCAAATTAATCAATAGCATACCGTATGGGGAATTTTTGAGACTGAAGAGAAACAGCACTAGGGATTGTGACTTTCAGGTAGCAGTGAAAGAAAGCGCTGCCAGATTCATAGCAAGAGGCTATGATAAACAATTGTTGGACATGACTTTGAAAAAGTAGACAAAATTCTGAGGGAAGAATTGCTACAAGACAAACAGAACACCAGTAAGAGCAAGGACATAGGCAAGTTCAGGATGGTCACAACCTACTCGGAGGGTGCTAATTGCTTAAGAAATATACTGCGTAGCAATTGGCATATACTGAAAACAGATTTGATCATTGGAACAGATATACCACCTGCTCCCTTAGTGACCTTTAAGAAAGCGAGATCACTGAAAGACAAGCTAGTACATAGCCACTTGGAGAAAAAAACTCAGAAAATGGGTACCCTCAAAGAAATGAAGGGTTTTTTCCCTTGCGGTAAATGCAAGGCCTGTGTCAGTAGTAAAAAGATACTAACTTATGAAATACCAGGCTTAAAGGGACGCAAATCTATAACAAAATTCTTAACCTGTAATACTGCCTACTCAGTCTATTGTCTAATCTGTCCGTGCAGACTTAAGTACATAGGAAGTACAATCCATCCTATAAAGATCCGCATTTTAGAGCACATGAGAGCCATTGCAAAAAAGTATGTCTAATATCCAGTGGCCAGACATTTTGCGAACAAACACAAGAGCAATAGGGACCTGTTGCAATATTTTGGGATTGATCATGTACCAAATGCTACTAGGGGATGAGATCGAATTTTAAAACCACGTAGACTTGAATCACGTTACATTATTGACTTACAAACAAAGGCACCTAAAGGGATAAATAGCGGTGAGGAACTGGCAGTTCATCTCAGCGACTAAAGATTAAACCCTGACTTATGATGAATATGTGTATGAGAATTATGAAATAGGCCGATACACGGCGAGATATTGTCATTTATTGTCATACTGATCATTATCAATGAAAATGTATATTAACTGTGATAGATCACGAATCAAAAATCATGATGCATGCCAGTATACGGCCGAATATCAGTAAGCAGAGCAATCGCGTCATTCACTGAAATACATAAGTGAAATCAATCTTACAATATAAGAAATTCACAGCACTAAAATGTAAATGTTTTGATATCTGTGGAGAGAATCGTAAGCCCATTATGGGTAAAAATGTATTGCATAAAACATCATGCTAAGATGGCGGCTGTGATGGATTTGATATGGTTGTCTGCTTTCAATGTTGATGATCACACAAGATTAGTTTAAAAAATGACTGCTTCCGGTGTGAAAGACAACACCGAAAGAGGCGCAAGCTGAAACGCGTCTGTTGCGTTGTAATTAAAAAATCTTTGCAACTGCCCCCGCGTGTGCTTTTTTCTTTGGATGAAAGAAAAGGAGCTGTAATTGATTTCGTGGGCGCACCCCCACGTTGCTAGCACCCGTCCGCGAGTGCTCCAATGAAGGTGTCCGGAGCAAGAATATATATATATATATATTCACTGAAAAAACCATAGGTTTCAGGCACGTTATAGTTAGAAACTAGCATTTAAAAAACCTTAGAAATTCACTGAAAAAACCACAGGGAAGTCTGCTGCTGGTATTGAAAGTGCATGTTTCAGTCTGCGTGTCGGAATTTTTTAATGAAATAGAAGAGGATTTGAGAAGTCACTCAAAATGTGCCCTAATTTTTCTTTCTGCAGCCCTAATCATAATTTCTATGGCAAAATGAACCCCCTCATTTTGTTCCTTTTAAATGAAATGTTTTAAGTGTTACCACTTTATTCCAATCAAGATGGCTTCAGGTGTGCCATACTTTTGTCATAAGTAAGACTGTTAGCGCTAAGTTGTTCTTTAGAACACTCTGGGACATTCTGTCATTGGGCTATACGTGGGCTACATATGGGTGATATTTGTGCTACATCTGGGCTATTTTGTCTCTGGTGGCCATCTTGGGAGACTTATTTGTTATGAAGTTTCCTAATTTCCTCATTTACTACAGTCTCCTTAGTAGGAAATACTTTCCGTTTTTTACTTTGATTCCATCAAGATGGCATTCAGATGTGTCACACATTTGCCGTAAATTCAGAATGTTAGCACTCTAGTTGCTCATTAGATCACTGTAGTAAAGCTACTGCTCACCAGGGAAGTCTGCTGCTGGTATTGAAAGTGCATGTTTCAGTCTGCATGTCAGAATTTTTTAATGAAATAGAAGAGGATTTGAGAAGTCACTCAAAATGTGCCCTAATTTTTCTTTCTGCAGCACTAATCATAATTTCTATGGCAAAATGAAACCCCTCATTTTGTTCCTTTTCAAATTAAATGTTTTAAGTGTTACCACTTTATTCCAATCAAGATGGCTTCAGGTGTGCCATACTTTTGTCATAAGTAAGACTGTTAGCGCTCTAGTAGTTCTTTAGAACACTCTGGGAAGCTGCAGTAGAACACAAAGGAATCAACTGACAGTCTCTGCCCTTGTTGGATGTACATGTTTTACTGAGAATGTCAGACTTCATTCTCACATGACTGAGAAAGATAATGTGAATTTACAGAAAATATGCTCTCATTTTAGCTTCTAGATCACCTTCCAAACCTCTATGGGAAAAGTATGAGAAAATAGTTTTCTCTCAAACATGATTCATGATATCTAGCAGAAGGCTTTTTCACAGGGTAAAATCACCTTAGAACACACCACAATTCCTAAAATTAGTATGGTACCATCAACAAATGATTTATAATGTAACTAAAGTCTTATCACCCTTTATACGTTCTCCTTTTGGTGACCCTCAAAACCTTCCATTCACTACAATGCATTTTAATGGGGTGCTATCATATATATTGGTCCCAAGATGGCTGCCAACACTTCTTGGATGAAGTGCTAACATCCAATCAGATCTCACGATGAGATGTGTGGTTAGGCTCCGCCCAGATATATAAATTTCTTTTTCCTTTAATATTTAAAAAACTACTGAACGGATTTAAACCATTTTAAAAAAAGGGCGCTTTCTGAACCAAGAGCTACCTTTTTCCCAAATTTGGTGTAATTCCGTTCAGCAGTTCGGGCTGTAGCCTTGTCTAAAGTTTCCTATGGAAATTAACATGTGGAAAATGCATTTTGGGACCCCCCTTTTTTCTCAGCCCCTGCTTGACGAATCACCCCGAAACGTTCAAGACAGGAGCTGACCGGAGCGCCCCATTAGTTTGGAAAATTTCGCGAAGATTCGTCAAACGGCACCAAAGATATTGGCAAAAGGAAAAATGTTTTTTGAATAGAAAGAAGGTCCTAACTATAACTACCTACTGGCGACTCCCAGTAGGTAATATATTTATATTTATATATATTTTTACTGAATAACGACTCTGCAATGCACTTTTTATGACCTTACATATAACATAACTCATGACATGGTCAGTGACATCACTCATGACATCACTAATGACGTCTCAAATGACATCACTCATGACATTACTAATGACACCATCCAGTGAGTTTAAGTGTTTTTAAGAGTTTATGGGTGCTAAACATATATACTAACCTACTACAAAAAGTTAAATTAGTATACCAGGTGCACTACTACAGATTGAGTCTACTCCTAACATATTATGTGAGTGGCTGTGTGACTATATTTATCCTTTTGTGTATGAGTGTGTGAGTGCATTTATGGGTGTATACGTGGGTGTGTGAGTAGCTGTAAGGGTGAGTAAGATGGTATGTGAGTGGCTGTATTAGTGAGTGAGTGGGTGTGTCAGTGGCAGTATGGGTGAGTGAGCAAGGGAGTGAGTGGCTCTATGGGTGGGTAAGTGGATGTGTAGTGACTGTATAGGTGAGTGAGTGGGTATCTGAATGGCTGTATGAGTGAGTGACTCGGTGTGTTAGTGGCTGTATGGGTAAGTGAGTGGCTGTTTGAGTGGGTGTTTGGTTAAATGAGTTGGTGTGTGAGTGGCTGTATTAGAGAGTAAGTGTCTGTGTTAATGGTTGTATGGGTGAGGGAGCGGATGTGTGAGTGCTTGTATGGTAGTGTGAATGGGTATGTAAGTGGTTGTGTGGGAGTGAGAGTGAGTGTGTGAGTGCTTGCATTGGTAAGTGATTGGCCGTGCTCAGAGGCTGCATGGGTGAGTGATTGGGTGTGTCAGTGATTGTAGGGAAATAAGTGGGTATGTGAGTAGCTGTATGGGTGAGCGTGTGGCCATGTAACTGGCTGTACAGGTAAGTGACTGGTTATATGAGTGGCTGTATGGGGAGTGAGTGGGTGTGTGAGTACTGGTATGGGTCTGTGGATGGGTATGTGAGTGGTTGTGTGAGTGGGTAAAGGGGAGATTGTATGGGGGTGTGAGTGGGGGTGCAAGTAATTCTGTGGATGATGTCATCAGTGTTGTCATCAGTGATGTCATTTGAGATGTCATCAGTGATGTCATCAGTGATGTCACTGACCATGTCATGAGTGATGTGATATGTGAGGTCATAAGCAGTGCATTGCTGGGGAGTAAGTTATTGTTAGCTCAGGTAACTATAACTGCTGAATTTCTTTGTTTTCATATGAGTGAAATCTGAGCCTAATTATGACGTCCCTCTAAACTTTGTTTTTTTCAGTGAATTTCCAAGGTTTTGTTTTTCAATTCTATTTTCTAACTATAACGTCCCTGTAACCTTTGGTTTTTTCAGTGAATTTATATGGTTTTTCAAATTCTATTTCCTAACTTTAATGTCCCTGTAACCTTTGTTTTTTTTAAGTAAATTTCTGTGGTTTTTAATTAGCAGTCACATTTGCAGAGTGGTGGAGAAAGGGGGTGGGAACTCCAACAAGCTCTCAGAAATGCCTGTGTCATACTTACTGGAGGTAACAGGAGGGCTTCTTGACCATCACGGACCCTCAGCATCTAAATGACTTCATCCCCCAGGCAGTAGTGCACCAGGAGGCGTTTTTGCTCAGTGGAGGAGAAAGGGGGCAGGACCTCCAACCAGGTCACATCAGTCCTGCTGTATGGGACTTACTGGAGATAACAGGATGGCTTCTTGGCCCCCAAGGACCCTCAGAAGCCAAGGGGACTTCATCCCCCCACCAGTAGTGCACCAGGAAGCACATTTGCAGAGTGGTAGAGAGAGGACCCTCAGCATCCAAGAGGACTTCATCCCCAAGCCAGTAGTTCACCAGGAGGCACATTTGAAGAGCGGTGGAGAGAGGGGGTGGGCCTCCAATCAGGTCCTAGCAATCCCACTGCGTGGGACTTACTGGAGGTAACAGGAATGATTCTTGGTCCCCAAGGCCCTCAGCATTTATGGGGACCTAATTTCTCAACCAGTAGTGTGCCATGGGGCATGTTTGCAGAGTGGTGGAAAAAGGGGGCATGGCCTCCAAAGACCTCTTAGCAATCCCGCTATGTTGACTTTCTGGAAGTAACAGGAGGGCTTGTTGGTCCTTTTTTTATTTTCATTTTTTTATTTAGGTGTGGCCCCCCACCCCTTGCTGATTTCAGCCCTGGGGACCCCATTCCCTGGGGTCTGGCCTTTTTTTATTTATTTCTTTTAGG
Organism: Calotriton arnoldi; assembly: GCA_963921515.1. Taxonomy (NCBI): domain Eukaryota; kingdom Metazoa; phylum Chordata; class Amphibia; order Caudata; family Salamandridae; genus Calotriton; species Calotriton arnoldi. Next base: position 223,103 of record CAWUFW010012229.1, read on the forward strand.
GGAGTGCACCCTGCGCTGCCCCCCTCCATGGGCTGATTTTGGGTTCGGGGACCTCATCCCCCAGCCATTTCTGCTGGTTTCCCCAGGGCATCCAGTCTCCACTGGTACCGCAGGGGGAGCTTGAAGTGGTCCGCGGTCCCTGCCAGCTTGCTGCGTCATGCGGGAGCTGGCATTGCTTTCAGAGACAGGGAGCTGCTGAACATGCTGCTCCCTCTCTGTGAAAGCAATTCTGCTCCGCTTCCATCAAGCAAGAGCATTTTCAATGCCTTCACTTGCTGGAAGCTGAGCGCTTGCTGCACTTGGTGGGAGCAGTAAAGCTCCCACCAAGACACAGCAAACAACTTTGTCCCAAGGGTGGGCATCCCTGGGACATAGTAGGAGCCGGCCCTGAGGGGGGTAGTATTCCCCAGAGCCATCTGTGGCTCCAGGAGGGGTCACACGGCCCCCTCCTTTTGTATTTGTAGGGCCTGTGTAGGGAGGTAGTGGTCCATGTGGCTGAGAATGGCCCGGGAAGGGGGCCACATGGCCCCCCTTACAATTATTTTAAAAGAAATTGGCCCTTGGGAGGTGGTGCATCCCGAGATCTGGGGTGGCCCTGAGGCCACCCAAATACATATTCATTATGGCCTGAGGAGGTGGTGATCCCTGGGGCTAGGGGGGTCAGAGCGCCCCCCATAGTAATGCATTAGCCCCAGGAAGGTGGTGGTCCCCAGGGCACGGGGGTACAAGAGACCCTGTGATTCATTATTGGCATGTGGTCCTTGGGAGGTGGTGGTCCCCGAGGTCTAGGGGTTCTGAGTGTCCCCCCAATTAACAGTAAATAAGCCCTTGGGAGGACGTGGTCCCCGGGAAGTAAAAAGCCCCAGGAGGCGGGGCTCGTGTGCCCCCCTCCTTTATCATTGATATGCAGCCAGGATCTGGCTCACCGAGGGGGAGCAATTATTAAGAAAGTGCATTTAAAAAAAAGAAATTGGCGGGATCCACGGATGCAACACGACTCCCGCTGATTTTTTCCCATGCTGGCCCTGCAGGTTCGCTATGGGACCCCCCCACAAGAGTCCTAGGTGATAAGGGTATTTCTACCCTGCACCCTTTTATTTATTTTTTCAAGTTTTTTCCGGGACTTGGCTCAAGCCAAGTTCCTGGTTTGAAGAGTTGGCAGCCAATCAGATCTCAGCACGAGATCAGGAGGGGTTGTAGATCCTCTGCGTCCTGATATATACAATTGGAACTTTCTTTAAATAACTCTACACCTATTGAATGGATTTACATTAATATACAAAAAGGTCACTTTCTGGACCAATTGATACTTTTCTTTTAAATTTGGTGTAATTCCGTTCAGCAGTTCGGGCTGTAGCCATCCATGTCTAAAGTTCCTACGGAAATTAACATGGGGAAAACACGTTTTGGGACTCCCCCTTATTCTCGGCCCTGCTTGATGGATCACCCTGAAACTTTCAACACAGCAGCTGAAGTGAGTGGCAAACTAGTTTTGAAAATTTTGCAAGGATTCATCAAACAACGCCAAAGTTATTGGCAAATGAAAAAAGGCTTTTCCTAGGGAAACTATGCCCTAACTATAACTATCTACTGGCAACCGCCAGTAATGTGTGTGTGTGTATATGTATATATATATATATATATATATATATATATATATATATATATTACCTACTGGCGGTCGCCAGTAGCTAGTTATAGTTAGGACCTAGTTTCCATAGTAAAAGCATTTTTTGATTTGCCAATATCTTTGGCGCCATTTGACAAATCTTCGTGAAGTTTTCAAAACTAATGGGGCGCTCCGGTCAGCTCCTGTCTTGAAAGTTTCGGGGTGATTCGTCATGCGGGGCCGAGAAAAAAAGAGGGTCCCAAAACGTGTTTTCTCCCGAACTGCTGAACGGAATTACACCAAATTTAGCAGAGAGGTAGCTGTTGTTCCAGAGTGCACTCTTTGCTTTAAATGGTGTAAATCCGTTCAGTAGTTCCTGAGAAATGTAAAAATACAAAATATAGATACCTGGTGACCGCAGTGGATTCGCGAACCCTCCCGATCACGAGCTTTATTCTGATTGACTGCCAAAACCGAGTCACATGAAAAAAGGGTATTTACTGATTAAAAAAAAGAAAAGGGGGCAGGGTAGTAACACCCTGACCCCCTAGGCCTGGTGAGGGGGTCCCAAACTTTTTGGCGGAATTCGCGCTGGGTGCGCGAATCCCGCCGAAAATTTAAAAAAAAAAAAAAGTGCGGTATGCCGTGCTTTATTTTAATGAGCCCCCGAGTGGACCAGGCCCCGGGGGCAAAATGAAAAATATATGTGGGGGCCACGCGGGCCCCCTCAGCCCTGGGGACAGCACTTCCCCGGGGCTTTTCATTGTTATGGGTGGGGGTCCTCGCGGTCCCCGCAAGCCCTGGGGACCGCCACCTCCCTGGGGCTTTATTTAATTTTTCGGGGGTCCTCATGGGCCCCCCCAAGCCCCAGGGACTGCCACCTCCCTGGGGATTTTATTTATTTAGGGGGGCCTCGTAGGCCCCCCTAAGCCCCGGGACCACCACCTCCCTGGGGCTTTAATTATTGTAATGCGGGGGTCCTTTGTGGATGCCCTGCCCCGGGGACCACCACCTCCCCAGGGCTATTTACAGGTTGGGAGGGGGGCTGCGCGGTCCCTTTCCTGGAGCCTTCCTTGGCCCAGGGCCGGCTCCAGCAATGTCCTGTGGTGCCCACCCCTGGGACATTGCAGTTTGCAATGACAGGGCGGGAGCACAGCTCCCGCCCTGTCATTGCAAACTATGCTTCTCTTCATGGAAGCGAGAGCAGAAAACCTGCTCTCGCTTTCATGAAGAGATGCATATTGCTTTTGGACAAGGGGAGCTGCATGTCAGCAGCTCCCCTTGTCCAAAAGCAATGCCGGCTCCCGCAGGAGGCGGGGAGCTGGCAGGGACCATGGGGGCATTGGGGCTCCCCCCGTGGTCCCCAACGTGAGGGCATGCCCTAGGGGATGGTGTCCCCGGGGCAAAAAAAAGCACTTAAGGGGGGTATTTTATTTTAAAGATATAAAATGGCTAGGCCTCGGGGGATGGGGTCCCCGAGGCAGAGCTTGAGTAATAAGAATGGGGGGCATTTTCTTTTCTCGCGTGCTGGAGTCGTAACTCCATCGTAGCTCTCAGCGCAGCCCCCCCTGTAATCGCGATGGGTTCGCGATTCCAGGCAAAATTTAAAAAAAGAGTATGTATGTTTTTTAAAAAGTAAGATTATATGTTGTGTTATAGGGTGGCTCTAAAAAGAGCCCTTGTTTTCATTCTGACTTTGTTGAAGCTACAGGTAAGTGCGGACGTACAGCTTTAGGTTGTTGAGGAAGACTCTGTTCCCTTGATCTGTGTAGTGCACTCCATCACTTCTGTAGATGTCATCAATATCAAAACGTAGATTGTTGTTGTAGATGGACCCCATTCTATGATCTCTGATGTATGCAGAAACAGCTTTATTGACATTCTTCCTAGCTTTCTCAAACTGAGGACAGAATTGAGTTGACCAGTTTCATTTCTGTCTTTGGCATATATTAGAGTATACAAAGACAGTTTGAGGCAAAAGCAACATCAATTGTGCAAATGTGTCCTTCATTAGCATTTCCAGACCTACCCCAGTCAATGTGCCTAGGTCATTACCACCATAGTGCACATTCATGAGGTCAGGGGGTTGGAGATGCAAAAAGGTTTTAACCAAAGGCATCAATTGGTGTCACTTTAAATCTCTCTGTGCAATCCATTTAATGTCCACATTTTCCAAACCTAGGTCTGTGACAATACCTCTGCATTCAGCATACCTTTTGCACCAGAAAACATAGCTGTGCCCTACAATCCACACTGTGAGCATCTTGAAGGGATGTCAATCAATCAATCAATCACGGCATTTATAGAGCGCGCTACTCACCCGGGAGGGTCTCAAGGCGCTGGGGGAAGGGGTAAGTTACTGCTCGAACAGCCAGGTCTTGAGCTGCTTCCTGAAGGAGAGATGGTCCTGGGTTCGCCGAAGGTGAGTGGGGAGGGAGTTCCAGGTTTTGGCTGCCAGGTAGGAGAAGGATCTTCCTCCGGCGGTGGCTCTGCGGATGCGTGGTACGGTGGCGAGGGCGTGGCTGGTTGATCGTAGCTGGCGGGTGGGCGTGTAGAAGGTCATGCGGTCGTTGAGGTACTTGGGGCCCAGGTCGTGGAGGGCCTTGTGTGCGTGGGTGAGGAGTCTGAACGTGATTCTCTTGCTGACGGGGAGCCAGTGCAGGTCTTTCAGTTGTCCGGTGATGTGGCTGTGTCGGGGATGTCCAGGATGAGTCGTGCGGAGGCGTTCTGGATGCGCTGGAGTCTTTTTGAAGTTTGGCTGTGGTTCCGGCGTAGAGGGTGTTCCCATAGTCCAGTCGGCTGGTGACGAGTGCCTGGGTGACGGTCTTCCTGGTTTCAGTGGGGATCCATCTGAAGATCTTGCGGAGCATGCGCAGGGTGTTGAAGCACGAAGATGAGACGGCGTTGACTTGTCTGGTCATCGACAGGGAGGAGTCCAGGATGAAGCCCAGGTTGCGTGCGTGGTCCGTTGGCTTGGGTGCGGTGCCCAGGGCCGGGGGCCACCAAGAGTCGTCCCAGGCGGAAGGTGATGAGCCCAGGATGAGGACTTCCGTCTTGTCTGAGTTCAGTTTAAGGCGGCTGTTCCTCATCCAGTCGGCGACGTCTCTCATCCCGTCGTGTAGGTTGGCTCTGGCGGTGGTGGGGTCGTTGGTGAGGGAGAGGATCAGCTGGGTGTCGTCGGGCGTAGGAGATGATGTTGAGGTTGTGTTGGCGTGCGATGGCTGCGAGGGGGCTCATGTAGACGTTGAAGAGGGTTGGACTGAGTGAAGATCCTTGTGGAATGCCGCAGATGACTTCGGTGGCCTCGGATCTGAACGGGGGAGGCGGACTCTCTGGGTTCTTCCGGCGAGGAACGAGATGATCCATTCCAGTGCTTTCTCTCGGATTCCGATGTTGCTGAGGCGCTTCACTAGGGTGCGGTGGCAGACGGTGTCGAATGCCGCGGAGAGGTCCAAGAGGATGAGGGCTGCTGTTTCCCCGTTGTCGGTTAGGGTTCTGATGTCGTCGGTGGCTGCGATAAGGGCGGTCTCGGTGCTGTGGTTGGCCCGAAACCCGGACTGCGAGGGGTTGAGGGATCCATTCGTCTCGAGGAAGGCGGCAAGCTGTCTGTTGACGGTCTTCTCGATGACTTTGGCCGGAAACGGAAGGAGTGAGATGGGACGGTAGTTCTTGAGGTCGGTGGGGTCTGCCGTTGGTTTCTTCAGGAGGGCGGTAAGCTCGGCGTGCTTCCAGCTCTCCGGGAAGGTGGCGGTGTGGAAGGAGGAGTTGATGATGTCCCGGAGATGGGGTGCGATGGTGGCGTCGGCTTTGTTGAAGACGTGGTGTGGGCAGGGGTCGGTTGGTGATCCGGAGTGGATGGAGTTCATCGTGCGGGTGGTGTCTTCGGTGCTGATCGGGGTCCAGTTGCAGAGGGTGGTGGTGGTGGGCGTTGGTTCGGCGGTAGGGTGCGTGGTCTGTGCGTCGAAGCTGTTATGTATGTCGGTGATCTTGCGGTGGAAGAACGCGGCGAGTGAGTTGCAGAGGTCTTGCGAGGGGGTGATGTCGTTGTTTCCGGCGCTGGGGTTGGAGAACTCTTTGACGATGCTGAAAAGTTCCTTGCTGTCGTGGGCGTTGTTGTCCAGTCGTTCTTTGAGTGCTGACTTCTTGGTGGCACGGATCAGCTGGTGGTGTTTGCGGGTGGCGTGCTTGAGGGCGGTCCTGTTGTCTGTGGTCTGGTTGAGTCGCCAGGCTTTCTCGAGAGTGCGGCAGTTCTTCTTGGATTCCTTGAGTTCGTTGGTGAACCAAGGGGTTTTCTTGCTTCCGGGTCTGCTGGGAGGGTTTTTTAGTGGTGCGAGGTCGTCGGCGCAGGCGGTCAGCCACTTGGCGAGGTTGCTGGCTGCTTCGTTTGGGTCCGTTGTGTTGGTGGGTGTGTTCTGGCTGAGGGAGGCGGTGAGCTGCTCGGCGGTGATCTTGCTCCAGCTCCGGCGGGGAGCCTGTTGCGGGTGGTGGTGGGTCGCAGTCTTTCTGAAGCTGAAGTGGACGCAGCTGTGGTCGGTCCAGTGGAGTCCGGTGGCGTGGCTGAAGGAGATGTGTTTGCTGGAAGAGAAGACGGGGTCAAGCGTGTGGCCGGCGTAGTGGGTGGGTGTGTTCACCAGTTGCTTGAGTCCGAGGTTGGCGAGGTTGTCCAGCAGGGCGGTGGTGTTTCTGTCGTTGTTGTTCTCCAGGTGGAAGTTGAGGTCCCTAGGAGGATGTAGTCGGCGGAGGGCATGGCGTGCGGGCTGATGAAGTCTGCGATGTCTTCGCTGAATAGTGTGCATGGTCCCGGGGGTCTGTAGATGAGGGTGCCTCGGAGGGTGGTCTTGGGGTCAGTGTGTATCTGGAAGTGTAGGTGTTTGGCGGAGGTGAAGGTCTCGTCGGAGTTAGTCGAGATGCGGATGGTGTTCTTGTGTACGATGGCGATGCCTCCTCCCGTCTGGTTGACGCGGTCCCTCCGGGTGATCTTGTATCCGTCCGGGATGGCTATGGCGATGTCGGGCGCTGAGGAGGCGTTCATCCAGGTTTCGGTGAGGAAGGCGACGTCCGGTGCTGTTGCGTCGAGCAGGTCCCAGAGTTCCACGGCGTGCCTGTCTGGAAGGAATGAAAAGATGTTTGTAGCTGAGGTAGTCAGTTGGTAGAATGAGAGGTTTCTAAAATGGTGGAGAACATGTTTTTTAAAAAGTTGATAAGTGATTGGCTGTTCATCAAGATTCTGCACTCAAAAATAGGATGCATGTTACTTTGCTGAGGTATCATGTTTGTGATTCGTTATTAGAAAATGTTTGAAAGGTACAGTAGATACCATAAGGTAATATTTTGCAAAAGTCAACCACACCTGCTGTTTGCATTAGTAAGCTTGTGTGCTGAACTTGAAACTACGGTGAACTTGTGACCTGCCAGTACAGTTGAATGTTCCATGAACTGTTACTATGGAAACTGGCATTACGTAGATTGGGGGAAGAGTTGAAACTTAACTGTGAACTTAAAATGTGAAATGGATACATAAATATAAGTGAACATTTAGTAAATTAAGGTTTTCTAAGACAGTAGTATGTGGAGAAGTAGTGTGTTGGTGAAAAACTATACTAGTATTATTAAAAATAGGATTTCGAACTCCTGTGTGGAGTCGCAGCTCCACCGCGGTGGAGTTGCAACTTCAGAAGCAGTTTGGGCACCATTTCAAGACAGTTAGAAAGGGTTAATATGTCTAACCAATAGAAATGTGCTTTACAATTTGAAATAATGATGGAAGCAATGTGATTTGATACTTTCATTTATTTGAGTGCAAAAAGAGAGGAAAGTTTGCCATTTCTGGTTTCACCTTTCTGAGAGAGGTGCATTACATTTCTTGTGTGTAAAAGAAAATCTGTTAAGAGTTTCTAATATTTGGTATTCTACAACACTACCTCAAACGTGAGTAACCAATTTGTAAAGTGTATTATATAATATTGAGCACTGCTTTATTGTTTCTAGTGATTTTTTTACTTTAAAAAAAAAAAAAAAATTCCAAGTGTTGAAATTGAAAGACAAATGTGATGTATGGAATATGTTATGAAATGTACAGCTCTCTGTTGTACTTTGTATTATTGTAATGAAAAGAGTTTTGAAATAGTTTGTAGATAGCAACATGGTAGAAGGATTAGTGCTGGCTTTCTGAAACTATCCAGGCAGTACACTTGTACTGAACTTTTCACTGAGGCACTACTCATCTAGTCATGCATTCTCTCAGGCACAACCCACTACCCATCTATTTGTATGTTTCTTTGATATATGATGCCACTTTTAAAAGGTACAGACACATGCAAGCGTGCTTTCTGGAATATTGTGAGAGTTTTAACAGATAGATTGAAAAGGTTGGTGCTTTGTATTTGCTTAGGTGCAACACTCTGAGTAGTTACTGATTAGTGAAGCTGCAGTCTAAAACTGAGGTTTAAGACATTTTGCCAGAGGGATTAGTGACTAGCTTAGCTTGTATTGGTCTGTGGAGATGTATACTTCAAATATGCCGCATCATTTTAGGTGTCTTTTAAAATGGGGAGTGCACTCTTTTAAGTTTAATTAACTTTTTAGTCTTATGACTGAAGTATGTGTCTGTTTGCACATGTAGTCTCTCACGTGTTATGGCTAAACAGATGGTGGAGGTATAAAACTCTGGTATACATGTATCTGTATGTTTCTTTTATATATGATGCCACTAGGAAAAAGTACAGACACATGAATACCATGTAATCCCTCAGACATTAACCATAGATTTGTGCATTCATCCAGGCACTACTATCCCACTCAAACATTCAGTCAGGCACTACCCATGTTCTTATCTACTCACTCAGGTACTACTGATGCACTCATGGAATGGCACAAGCATTACTCTTACACTCATATCTTCTCTCAGGTACTTCCCATACAGTGATACAATCATCCAGTTACTACCACTGCAGTTATAGAATCATTCAGACAGTACCTATGCATGTTTTTATTCTTTGAAGCACTACTCATACACTCTTCAACCATCTGTTAGTCTTGCACTCATGGTTTGTCTAAGGTATTTCCCCTGCACTGTTCTAATCACCCATTCAGTACTGGTGTTCTAATGCAATCACTCAGGCACTACTGTTGCACTGAACTATTTACTCAGTTGCTACCCATCTAGTGATCCATTCTCTCAGACACTATGCACTACCCATCTGTTTGTATGTTTCTTTGATATATGATGCCACTTTTAAAAGGTATAGACAAATGCATGCATGCTTTCTGGAATATTGTGAGACTTTTAACAGATAGATTGAAAAGGTTGCTGCTATGTATTTGCTTAGGCCCAACATTCTGAGTAGTTGCTGAATAGTGAAGCTGCACGCCATAAGTGATGTTTAAGATATGTTGGCAGAGGGATTAGTGATTTGATTACGTCGTATTGGTTTATAAAGATGTAGACTTCAAGTATGCTGCATAATATTAGGTGTCTTTTTGAAATAGGAAGTGCAGTGTTTCAAGTTTATGGGACTTTTTAGCTTTGTGACTGAGGTATGTGTCTGTGTGCATATGTATTCTCTCATGTGTTATGATTAAAAAGATGGTAGAGGTGTAAAACTCTGGTACACATCTATTTTTATGTTTCTTTTACATATAATGCCACTAAAAAAAAGGCACAGACATATGAATGTCATGTAATCCCTCAGACTTTAACCATAGATTTGTGCAATCATGCAGGCACTACTATCCCACTCAAACATTCAGTCAGGCACTACCCATGTTCTTATCGATTCACTCAGGTACTACTGATGCACTCATTGAATGGCACAAGCATTACTCTTACACTCATATTTTCTCTCATGTACTTCTCATACAGTCGTACAATCATCCAGCTGCTACCACTGTAGTCATAGAATCATTCAGGCAGTACCCATGCACTTGTTTATTCTTTCAACCACTACTCATATACTCTTGTCTTCAAGCATGCATTAGCCTTGCACTCATGGTTTGTCTAAGGTATTTTTGCTGCACTGTTCTAATCACCCATTCAGTACTGCTGCTCTCATGCAATCACCCAGGCAGTACTGTTGCACTGACCTTTTCACTCAGGCACTACCCATCCAGTTATCCATTCTCTTAGGCACTACCCACTACTTATCTATTTGTATGTTTCTGTCATATATGATGGCACTTTTAAAAGGTACGGACGCATGCATGCTTTCTGAAATATTGTTAGACTTTTAACAGGCACATTGAAGAAGTTGCTGCTTTGTATTTGGCTAGGCCCAACTCTCTGAGTAGTTGCTGAATAGTGAAGCTGCAGCTCAAAAGTGAGGTTTAAGACTTGTTGGTAGAAGGATTAGAGGTTAGTTTAGCTCGTATTGGTCTGTGGAGATGTACCCTTCAAGTATGCCGCATAATTTTAGGTGTCTCTTTAAAATGGGAAGTGCAGTCTGTCAAGTTTAAGGGACTTTTTAGTCTTATTCTTGAGGTATTGTCTGCGTGCACATGTATTCTCTCACGTGGTATGCCTATACAGATGGTAGAGGTATAAAACTCTGGTATACATGTATCTGTATGTTTCTTTTATATATGATGCCACTAGGAAAAGGCACAGACGCATGCATGCCATGTAATCCCTCAGACATTAACCATAGATTCGTGCAATCACCCAGGCACTACTATCCCACTCAAAGATTCAGTCAGGCACTACCCATGCTCTCATCTACTCAGTCAGGTATTACTGATGCACTCATAGAATAGTCCAAACATTACCCTTATACCTATATTTTCTCTCAGGTACTTCCCATACCCTCATACAATCATCCAGTTACTACCACTGCAGTCATAGAATCACTCGGTCAGTACCTATGCATGTTTTTATTCTTTCATGCATTACTGATACACTCTTGTCTTCAACCATGCGTTAGCTTTGCACTCATGGTTTGTCTAAGGTATTTCACCTGCACTGATCTAATCACCCATTAAGTGCTATTGTTCTCATGCAATCACCCAGGCAGTACTGTTGCACTGAACTATTTACTCAGGTGCTACTCATCTAGTCATCCATTCTCTGTATATTTCTTTGATATATGATGCCACTTTTAAAAGGTACAGACACATGTATGAATGCTTTCTGGAATATTGTGATGCTTTTAACAGATAGATTGAAAAGGTTGCACAGACACATGAATACCATGTAATCCCTCAGACATTAACCATAGATTTGTGCATTCATCCAGGCACTACTATCCCACTCAAACATTCAGTCAGGCACTACCCATGCTTTGTATTTCCTTAGGCCCAAGACTCTGAGTAGTTAGTGAATAGTGAAGGTGCAGCCCAAAAGTGAGGTTTAAAATATGTTGGCAGAGGGATTAGTGATTAGGTTTGCTTGTATTGGTCTATTGAGATGTACACTTCAAGTATGCTGCAGAATTTTAAGTGTTTCTTTAAAATGAGAAGCGTAGTCTGTCAAGTTTAAGGGATTTTATAGTCTTATGACTGAGGTATGTGTCTGCATGCTCATGTATTCTCTCATTTGTTATGTTGAAGAGATGGTAGAGGTGTAAAACTCTGGTACACATGTATCTGTATGTTTCTTTTACATATGATGGCAGTAGGAAAAGGCACAGATACTTACATGTTATGTAATCCCTCAGATATTGACCATAGATTTGTGCAATCATGCAGGCACTACTATCCCACTCAAAGATTCAGTCAGGCAGTACTAATGCTCTCATCAACTCAATATTGTACAACTGATGCACTAATAGAATGTCTGTCGCATTACCGTTACAGTTTATTTTCTCTCAGGTGCTTCCTATACAGTCATACACACATCTAGTTGCTACCACTGCTGTCATAGAATCACTCAGGTAGTACCCATGAAGTTTTTTATTCTTTCAGGCAATACTCATATACTCATGTCTTCAACCATGTGTTAGCCTTGCGCACATGGTTTGTTTAAGGTATTTCTCCTGCACTGATCTAATCACCCATTTAGTACTGCTGCTCATGCAATCACCCAGGCAGTACTGTTGCAGTGAACTATTCCCTCAGGCACTACCCATCTAGTCATCTATTTTCTCAAGCATTGCCCACTAGCAATCTATTTGCATGTTTCTTTGATATATGATGGCACTTTTAAAAGGTACAGACACATGCATGCATGCTTTCTGGAATATTGTGAGTCTTTTAACAGACATATTGAAAAACTTGCTGCTTTGTATTTGGTAGGCACAACACTCTGAGTAGATGTTGAATAGTGAAGCTGCAGCCCAAAAGTGCTTCTTTCTGCACCTCACTTGCTTCTTTCTGCACCCCTTTTGCCTCTTTCTGCACTCTCTTCCCTCTTTTTGCACTTCTGTTGCCTTTTTCTGCACCTCACTTGTTTCTTTCTGCACTCCTCTTGGCTCGTTCTACACCCCTCTTGTTTCTTTGTGTACCTCGGTTGCCTGTTTCTGGAAATCTCTTGCCTCTTTCTGCAGTTCTCTTGTCTCTTTTTCCATTTCTGTTGTTTCTTTCTGCACTTCTCTTGCCTCTTTCCTTATCCTTTTTCGCTTTTTCTGCACATGTCTTGCTTCTTTCTGCACCCCTGTTATCTCTAACTGTACCTCTTTTGCCTGTTTCTGCAACTCTCTTGCATCTTTCTGTACCTTTGTTGCTTTCTTCTATACTTCTCTTGGTTCTTTCTACACCTCTCTTGCTTCTTTATGCACCTCTGTTGCCTCTTTCTGCACCACTGTTGCCTCATTGTGCATGTTTCTTGCTTCTTTCTGCACTTCTCTTTCTTCTTTCTGTACTTCACTTGCTTCTTTCTGCATCCCTCTTGTCTCTTTTGCACCCATCTTGGTTGTTTCTGCAGCCCTCTTCTCTGTTTCTGCACCTCTCTTCCCTCTTTCTACATCCATGTTCCCTCTTTCTGCACTTCTCTTTCCTCTTTCTGCACCTGTCTTGCCTCTTTCTGTACATCTGTTGCTTCTTTCTGCATTTCTTACATTTTTCAGTAGTTGTGTTGTTTGAGTATTTCATTTTGCTGTTTATAAACCTTTTTGTTTTTTTTCCTTTCTCCTTTTGGCTGTGTGACCACCTATTCTTGTGTTTTTGCAGATGTTTTGCTCATTTTTTTACTTTTCTCTTTGTATGTGTTATAAATGCAATAGAAATTTAATTTGTAATTTTGCACTTAGTTGTTATTTTCAAAATTGAAAGTTATTAATTTTGAAATTTTAATTAATATACTAAAATAATTAAACTATTATTTGTTTTTTAGGAAGATATTTTATTTGGATTAGAAATAACAGATGGCAAGAAAACATGAAAAGAGAAGCGAACAAAGGAAACAGAAGTAAACTAAAACGAGTGGAGTAGAAAAATACCAAAAGGATGCTGAGGATCAAGTGGCTTCTGTTAAGAGAACTAAACAATTTATTAAAAAAGTTGTGGAGAGATTGAACGATCAAATACGAACCTAAGGAGCAAAGACATTTTTCGAACAAAGGAGAAGCAAATAAAGAAACACAATGGAAAAGAAGCACATGTGACAAAAAAACAAAAACAATTTAAGGACATACGTGTACGTATGTTTCGTAACAGAGTAATTCAAATTTTATTAAAAGATTGTAAAAAGTATAAAAAAAGATCTGCAGCATTTAAGAAGAAGCAACAGATTGAAACTGTAGTAGATACTGTTTTTGAATTGAAACGGGAATTATTTATATTGGTATTGAAGAGAATGAAAACATTGAATAAAACAATGCACTTTATGAAGGAGAAAAGCAAAAGAAAAAGACTGGTTAATAGATGTAACTTTTGCAACACTTTTACTGGTGAATGGAAGTACACTTCTAGTACTGAGCCTTTCTTTAATGAAGAAAGCTATTTTCAACAAAATTCATTAGTTCATGCAGTTGATACCAGTGGTCATTGTTATGAGTTCAAAGATGGTTTCTAGAAATGTGGAAGAAGTAATAGCTGAAGAAATTGAAGGGAGACATACAAGCTCCAGTGTATAAGTGGGATTGTAGTAGTTTTTTAGTATTCAACAGGAATCCATCGATATATTACACATTTTCTTACAAGAATATGCCCCAAAAAGTGTTAAACAGAAGATTTAGGGGCATATTCTCAAGAACGTGTAATAATCACCGCAAGTGTAGCTTAACGCAACCCTTCACATCGCAGTCTATCGCGGGAAAACAACTCTGTGTCAACGTGGTATTCACAACACAGCGGTACCATGCAATAGTCACACGACAACGCGTCAAATGAACGCGTTAAAAACAACGCGACGCCGCAAAAACGCGAAACCCCAACGCGAAAATAGTAGCGATGATGCCAATCGCGATACAAAAATCTACGGAAACCAGCCACAGGCCTGCAATTCCCACGCGTCATGCGGGGAAAATGCACTATAAAAGTAGAAAAAAAACATACCAACAAAAGCCAAACAACAGCGAAGCACAATGGAGGCATCCGGAGCAAGTACAGAGGACAACCAGAACCCCACAAGCCCCCCGGAGGAATAGCCAGGGACCTCGGGGTCAGGGAAGGGCAAGGACAAGAAGAGTAGGAAGAAGCGGTTCAGTCCGTAGGAAAACAGGATCCTGATAACGGAGGTGATAGAACACCATCAAACACTGTTCGTCACCTCCACTTTGTCACTGGCAACTAAAAATAGAATATGGAAGACCATCGTGGACAAGGTGAATGCAGTCGGAGTGCTGAAGAGGACAATGGACGAAGTCAAGAGGCGCTGGAATGATGTGAAGCGCAAAACCAAGCTGAAACTCGCAAACAACCGGAAGGCAGCAATGCAGACTGGAGGTGGGAGTCCAGCGCCACAGGAGGAGCTGGACGAGATGGAGGAAATGGTGTCCACAGTCATCAGTGGGGAGACGGTGGCAGGAGTTGGGGGACCGGACACTGCTCAACATGACCGGACACAACAGCAACATGGTGAGTAACCACCAGGGACTGGGGGGATGGGGGAGATGGGCACAATGGCACACATGCACAATTAAGCAAAGCACATCTGCGGACAAACCATGCCCCAGACCCACAACTCCCACCAAGAGACCAATGCACACAGGTATGCAACATCTCAGCACTGCATAAGCACAGAACCCAGAGGCACACGGCATGAAAGGGATAAGGGCAGCTAAATCAGAGCTGCAGGGGCGACTCCCCAAAATGCGGCACACACACATTACATGCAGAGCACATCAACATTGACAACGATGTGGTACAAACCGCAACACGTCCACAACAGAACAGAGGACACAACTGGTGCTGCAAGTGCGTAGAAACTGGCTAATCACATTTGGCACTGCAGGGAAACTTGAGTTGACAATGTACAAGTACAAACACACATCAGTGATGTAGTCGGAATGTCCACTGTCCCGCATCAAATAGGCAGCTCCCCCCAAACAGTCACAATGTACACTGTCATGCAGTCTGAATGTAAACATGTACAATGCGTCAACATACATGTGAACACAATGTGAAACTGCATCTCCCCTTCACATTGCAGGGGGAAATCCAACTCCTCCTGCAGAGCAGTCCGAACCTCTCTTCTCTGATGACGAAGAGGACCACCACACCTTCGACTCTGATGCCCTCCAACAGCTCGTGGAGAGCCTCCGCAGCCCACTTCCAGGATCAGGGCAGCCCAGCTGCCATGAGGAGAACCCACCCCCTGCACAACACACACAGCAGGCAGCACCCACCACCACGGCTGCCTCCCAGGACCCCCACGACGAACACATGGCCTTCCAACGCTGTGTGTTGGGGTGCCAGGAGAAGCTGGCTGAACAGGTGCAGGTGGGGTTCAACCGCATGGCAGCCAAACTAGACGCCATACATGGGTGTCTAAGTCCCATCAGGGACCACTCACAGTCCCTAACGGACACCCACAGTCTGCTCCATGCTCTCCAACGGACCATGGCTGACATCGCTAGAGTCCTGACTCTGCGACAAGAACAACTGTCTAGTTCGAGTGCCTCCAGCGATCTCACCAGGGAGCTGGGACACATGCGGAGGATCATGGAGAACATGGAGCGGATGCAGGCGGAAAGAGCGGCTGCCACAGCTGCACAACAGCGAGAGGTAGCTGGGTCCCTCAATGCCCTGAAGACCCTCCTCATGGCATTGCTGCCACAAGGCCTGGAACTGATGCATGCTGCTGCTACCACCCCATCCACATCTCCGGCCCCTGATGTGTCAGTGCCACACAGTGCTGGAGACAGAACACCACCAGCCACATGTGAGGCACATGCAACAGCAGAGGACGAAGATGCAGATGATTCTGCCATCATGGTCAGGAGGACGCAGTAGCATTCATCTCCGCCATGTGGCCTGTTTCTGCTTGGTTCTGCCCTCTGCATCCACTGTCCCCCGATGCACTCTGCGATGTTAAATCTCGCATAGATGCCCTAATGTAGATCCGTTCGTACATGATCTAAAATGGACGTATTCATATTTACCCTAATATGGTCATATTCGTACTTGCCCAATTATGGTCATGGCCGCATATGCCCAATTATGGTCACAACTGTACATGTCCTATTATAGTATGATTCCTTATATAGGCATGATCTTTCACCTACATTGGTCCCGACTAGTACACAATGAGCTCTGAGGGCTGAACGTTATCTATCCTGTGGTTTTGAATGCAGCAGGGTTCTTCCAAACACAGGCCCACACTGTACTCATTAATTATGTATGGCTTTCTAAGAATACACTACCAGCATAATGTATGTACAAAGTTCACCCCTGACATCTTCCTCATGTCCAATACAAACCATACTGAGGACCGAGACGCTTTAGGGTATAAATACACCACAGCTTGCCCCGGTAAAACAGAAGGAACCAAGACTTCCATGCTGACACACTGATCAGAGACGCTGAGGGTCCTGCATGCAGTCGCTCAGGCTGACAGTGGTCTGACACAACCCGGACGGGGTGTCCAACTTGAGACCAGGACGGGGTCCCACACTCTCTCTATTCAGATATGGGGGTTCGACTAAATCCTAGGAGGATTCTTGGCTCTTAGCTTCTAAGACCTACACACATATGCTAGGTACACTCAGGTACATCTAGGTAGGCATCGTAGGAGTACGCCCACTTTGCATAATGCTTTTATATTCATGTATGTATCCATGATTATCGTAATATGGTAGAATTGTTCTATCCCTTTGCATTTATCGTACTGCTAATAATATATCTCTGCTATTGCCTTCTGGTCTCTGCAGCACATATATTTTACACTAGAATAACAACTGTTCAATAAATACTTATTGAAACGCCCGACTGTTTATTCTGTGTAACTCTCTGAGACAAACCGAATAAGTAAGCACGAGTGACTGAGCGAAAGGTAGTATATTGTTTCCACGATTCTGAGAGAATTTGGGTTGTCATGATCTAAGGTTGCCAGAAGCTAATCTCTCCCTGATAAGTGGAGATTCTAGTGGCACTGTGAGCTAGCTAATGCAAAAACAATCTAACATACGCGGTGAGGGTGCACAGAGTCAGTCTGCCACCAAGCCCACAGCTTATGTTACACAAACGCGCAGGTCCTGCATGGGTACTATAGGAACTACACGACATGGCGCCACCAACGTTGGTTTGGTACTTATTTAACAGTAGAATCTGAGTAGTTCAGTCGTGCTATTTTCAGAGAACCTACTCACAAAACCCCAGAGACATCTGGAGTGGGTGGGCACAAAATCTGCCGCAGCTGAGTAGTACGAGAATACTATTCACTGGCTGTTGGTGTCAGGTTCCATCAGGGAAGACACTGACAGAGGTCACGCCCATGACAGGAACCACAAATCCCATGATACCATGCGGTGGATACGTTGCTGACGTCATCACGCTGCCGGATGGGCATTATTTAGACTCATCAGAGGGAGCTGCGGGTGCCGGTTAATCTACCCGCTGAGTCGTCGAGTCCTCGAGGTCTGGTAAGGGTGCAGCATTGCACCGCTTTCCTTTTCTTCTTTATTCTTAGCTGCTCAGCGATTGCGGCATACTTCTGTTTCTTACCTGGGTTTACCGCTCTCCCGTTGGCTGAACCTCATTCCGGGTTCGTGCGGGAAAGCGGAAAGTGCCCGTGTGTCATTGAGAGCCAGCTGATGGTTCTGGATTGCCTTTCTTATTCGTGGAAGGCGTTTTCTCATTAAGGATTGGTTTCGTATCTTGGAGTACTTGTCCTAGCTGTGATTATCCAAGGATACGTTCCTAATATATCCTTGTGAATTGCTCTATATCTTACCTTCAAGGGGAGTCTAAGGCTCATAGGAGGATATATCTCTGGTACTTAAAATTACTGGCATTTGTCCTTTACTCACGAGGTCAGTGAGGCAGATGCAAGACAATCTGTTCAAACATTATTTGTTCTGAGAATTATCAGAAATTGGAGTTCATTATTATCACTTAAACCGATCGTTTACCTTTGGATTTGGATATTGCACATGTCCTGAAATTAAGGATTATCACTGTCTTGCACCATATGTGTACATGTCTATGTCTGGGGGCCCTCTTATATTTCTTCACTACAGGGGAATCTGAAATCACAAAAGTCAGCCCGGCACCCCTGTAAAGCAACACACAGCATATCATTGGGTAGGTGTTAAGAGAGTCAGAAGAGAGGTGCGGGTGATTTAGTGCTCCCATAGTATTAAAGTGTTGTTTCATTTTCTTAGATATGCGCTGCAACATGGTAGACAATATATGCTGACTAGAAAACAAAGGATTTTTCTTTACAGGTATATATAGGTTATATGCAATGCAGTTGGTGGATATGTAGTATAAACCAGGTTGTGTGTAATTACGGGGTATAATCTGAATGTACTTGTCTTGCAGGTCTCCCTCCCCGCTGTCCCCATCCTTCCCTTCCCCCGCTTGATCACTCCATGGAGTCTGTGTATTAAATCAGACTGTGGTGGTATCGAGAGGTGGACCATAAAGAGCAACATACGACCCTGAGGATTCAAGGCTGCGACAGATTAACCGGCCTATATATTTAAATCCTCCCGGTCGCAGGTTGAATATGGCCACACTGGATGACGTTATAGTAGCGCTGGCCTTGATGCAGACAGAACTCACGGCCTCTAGGGCTGAAACAGCCAATTTACAGGCCATAGTTGACAGAATGCAAAGGAACCCATTTAATGCAGGCGCAGTGCAGGCGACACACACAACACCTGTGGTAGTGGAGGTTCCTACTCCCATACCTTTGGCCAACCCAGAGAGATTCCACGGGGAGAGTAGTAAAGTACAGGTCTTTATGACGCAGGTGATGCTGCATTTCTCCTGTAAGGTCAAGGCCTTTACAACCAACCACGCCAGGGTCGCTTTTCTCATCTCTTACTTGGCAGGGGATGCTGCACAATGGGCCGTGCCCTTAGTGCGAAGAGACGACCCATTATTGTATGACTGGGACTCCTTTATCAAGGAATTTGAGAAGACTTTCAACCGCAGATCTGCCACACACTCAGCTGACAGAGATCTGTTAGAATTGAGACAAGGAAACCGGGAACTTATTGCGTATCTTAACGACTTTCGTAGACTTATTACGGAGACGGAGTGGCCCGAGACTAAACAGGCTGCTATATTTCATCAAGGGCTGAGAGAAGAGATGAAAGACATCCTGGCACAAATAGACCCTCAACCAGTGTCTTGTGAAGATTTGATAAGCTTGGTGTTACGACTGGATCATAGGCTCAATGAACGTAAAGGAGAACACAAAAGAAGAGAGCGTATGCCTGCGCGGTTCGAGGCCCCCCGTCAATCCGAAGTTCAAACAACCACCAAAGCCGAGCCCATGGAAATAGGAGCAGTGCGTTCTGCACTTACTTTGGAAGAGAGAGATTACAGAAGGAAGAAGGGTTTATGTATTTATTGTGGCAAGAAAGGACATTTCATCAGAGAGTGTACCTTGAGATCTAAGTACCCTCGCACAAACAATAGACAGATGTTGCCAGTAGCCTCTATGTCCTCTGCGGGAAACGACAGGGCTTGAGGAACACCGAAGAGACTTCTTCAAGCTATTCATACATCCCTTCTTTGAACAAAAACCCCCCATGTAAAACCGACCATGTATTCTTGGACATTAGTTTCTTTATCCATGACACATGGTGTCCGGTTCAAGCGATGTTGGATTCTGGAGCAACAGGCTGCTTCATAGATCAGGAACAAGCCATTGCCCTGGGACTTAATCTACGAGAGAAAGAACACCCTGAAGCAGTATATGCGGTAGACGGAAGACGTTTGGAGGCTGGACCTATTCAGTTTTGCACGGAAGACCTGGATGTACTACACGGCCCTAACCATCAGGGGAAGTTGGTATTCAATGTTATACAAGCACCACAGTACGGTGTCATTTTGGGATTACCATGGCTGAGGAAACATAATCCCCAGGTGGATTGGGTGGAAAGAACCGTTTCCTTCTTATCGGAGTATTGCATACAACACTGCCTTCAGGAGAGGAACAATCCAGCTACAACCTTGGCAGGAAGACACCATATCGCCACAGCGGCTGAACATCCAGTCATATTACCTAACGAATACAAAGAATACACAGACGTCTTCAACGAAACGATGGCTGAAACATTACCACCACACAGGCAATACGATTGCCAAATTGATCTACTACCCGGCGCTGTCATACCATCGGGGAGAGTGTATGCATTAACCGAACCGGAAAATATCCATCTTCGTGAATATTTGGACAAGTACCTGGCTTTGGGCTTCATCAGGGTTTCCAAATCACCTGCCGCCTCTCCATTATTCTTCATACCTAAGGCCAACGGAGAGCTGCGTGCATGTGTGGACTTTCGTGCGCTCAATGCCATTACGGTAAAAAACCGGTATCCATTGCCTCTCATCAATGTTCTACTGGAACAGGTAAAAAGAGCAGTCATTTACACACGTCTAGACTTAAAGGGGGCATACCATCTGGTACGGATGAGACAGGGCTGACGAATGGAAGACGGCATTTAAAACACGCTTTGGCCTCTATGAATATCTGGTAATGCCTTTCGGCTTATGCAATGCGCCAGCCGCCTTCCAATATTTCCTCAATGATGTGCTACGAGAGTTTCTTGACCATTTTGTGGTGGTCTACATAGACGATATTCTGATCTACTCGTCCAACACAGAGATCCATGACACGCATGTACGCACCATTCTGCATACCTTGAGACAACACCAGTTATACTGTAAAATCAGTAAATGGGAATTCAGCGTCACCACTGTGGAATTTCTAGGGGTAATGCTGACACCTTGGGGTCAGGAAATGTCAGAGCGTAAAGTACAGGCAGTAAAGGAATGGCCTACTCCCCCTACTGTTCACGATATCCAGTGTTTCCTAGGGTTCGCAAACTTTTACCGCAGATTCATCGATTGTTTTTCCAAGCTGGCCGCTCTGCTCACATGCCTTTTACAGAAAAAAGTTGTGTTTTGTTGGACGGAGGAGGCTCAACAAGGCTTCGAGGCACTGAAGACGGCGTTTGTATCCGCCCCGGTGTTGCGACACGCTGATCCTGAGCAGCCATACATAGTGGAGGCAGACGCATCCGAATATGCGGTAGGGGCTGTGCTTTCACAACACCACCTAGATACAGGCCAGCTTCACCCAGTGGCCTTTATGTCCAGGAAGCTCAAGTCCGCTGAACACAACTATACCATTGCGGAGAAGGAGCTGTTGGCAATAAAGAACGCTTTCCAAGAGTGGAGACAGTATCTGATGGGATCCAAACACATAGTCACTGTTTTCACAGACCACCGCAACCTCCAGTTCATGACAGCTGCTAGACATCTGACACCTCGTCAGCTACGCTGGATGCTGTTCTTTGCGGAGTACAACTTTTTGGTGACATTTAGACCCGGGAGCGAAAACAAGAAAGCTGACGCATTGAGTCGCCAAACCACCCCGACTCTCCCTGACGCCCTTCCCCTGAATGCCATTGTGAGTCCTCGGAATGTGATATGTGCCACAGTCACAGAAAGGTTTCTTAGGAGCATTAAAGTTAACATGGCTCTTGACAAATGGAAGGTTTGGTTGGAGAGGAACAAGGACTGGACAGTGAAGGATGGTCTTCCGGTACGTGGGAACCAGTTAATGTTGCCTATCCCTTACTTAAGAAAACAAGTGTTCTATTGGTGTCATACCTTACCCAGTGCGGGTCACAATGGTGTCGAGAAAACCACGGAACGAATACTCCGTCAGTTCTGGTGGCCCACCATCAAAAGAGACATAAAGACTTGGGTTGGTGAATGTACGGTCTGTTGCCAGATGAAAACATCACACACCAAACCAGTAGGGCTATTGCAGCCTTTCCCTACCCCGGCCCAACCGTGGGAAAGGATTTCGCTTGATTTTGTGGTAGGGATGCCACCAGATAAAGGACATACAGTTATTCTCGTAGTTGTGGATTATTTGACGAAACTAGCCCACTTTATTGCCTGCAAGAAGATACCTACGGCGGGCGAATTGGCACAAACCCTTTTAAGTAACATAGTGAGATTACATGGACTTCCTCAAGTGGTGGTATCAGACAGGGGGACTCAATTTACTGCTAACTTCTGGAAGAAGTGGTGTTCGTCGCTGCAGATCACCTATAACCTGTCTACGAGTTTCCATCCCCAGACCGATGGCCAGACAGAACGAGTCAATCAGACCTTGAAGCAGTATGTTAGATGTTTTGTGGATGTCACTACAGAGGCGTGGGTAGACAGCCTGTGGTTGGCGGAAGTAGCATACAATAGCGTGCTACACAGCTCTACGAAACACACACCTTTTCACTGCACGTATGGGTATCACCCTTGTTTCACCCCCTTCCAGCATCCTGTGGGCCAGGGATCTGTGCCAGAGGTACAGGAACGGATAACATGTATCCAAAAGACACTACAGCAAGCTCGTAAGGAGCTACAGAAATCAAAAACCCTGTATAAAGCATATGCGGATAAACATAGGCGAGAAGGGCCTACATATAAACAGTGATAATCCTTAATTTCAGGACATGTGCAATATCCAAATCCAAAGGTAAACGATCGGTTTAAGTGATAATAATGAACTCCAATTTCTGATAATTCTCAGAACAAATAATGTTTGAACAGATTGTCTTGCATCTGCCTCACTGACCTCGTGAGTAAAGGACAAATGCCAGTAATTTTAAGTACCAGAGATATATCCTCCTATGAGCCTTAGACTCCCCTTGAAGGTAAGATATAGAGCAATTCACAAGGATATATTAGGAACGTATCCGTGGATAATCACAGCTAGGACAAGTACTCCAAGATACGAAACCAATCCTTAATGAGAAAACGCCTTCCACGAATAAGAAAGGCAATCCAGAACCATCAGCTGGCTCTCAATGACACACGGGCACTTTCCGCTTTCCCGCACGAACCCGGAATGAGGTTCAGCCAACGGAGAGCGGTAAACCCAGGTAAGAAACAGAAGTATGCCGCAACCGCTGAGCGGCTAAGAATAAAGAAGAAAAGGAAAGCGGTGCAATGCTGCACCCTTACCAGACCTCGAGGACTCGACGACTCAGCGGATAGATTAACCGGAACCCGCAGCTCCCTCTGATGAGTCTAAATAACGCCCATCCGGCAGCGTGATGACGTCAGCAATGTAACCACCGCATGGTATCATGGGATTTGTGGTTCCTGTCACGGGCGTGACCTCTGTCAGTGTCTTCCCTGATGGAACCTGACAGTTGGTTACTCAAGCTTGAAGGACATTTAGTTCCTACAATTGTGCACTTACACCTTATTTTAAGAACTCTTTCATCTCCCTTCTTCCAATTAAAAATGGTGGAAGAAACAAGCGAAACAAGGAGAGTTGACACAGCCCTCTTCGGAACAGAAGACCCTGAAGATGCAATACAAATTGCACCTAATTTCAGAAGGGCAGTCACCATAAAACTTCTAGAACATGGCTTAAGAGCCAGGGGTGGTACAGTAATTTTCGTGATTGAGGCACACGAATCTAATAAAACCGAGGTGTTCTATTTGTGGGTTACATTCCAGGCAACGAATGCAATTACAAATGTGTTTCACTACTACCTAGAAGGTGAAACACCAGCAGACTATACTACCTTTGAGGAAGTAGAGGTCCCGCTCACTTACCAGGAGCATAATTACTGGTTTAAAGGCACCCTACCCCACATATGAGGAAGAGCAAGATTAGGCCCGCTCGGAGGAGCAGGAGCCACATGGCCCATATTAGCGGCATATACACTGCATCCTGACATTGACACAATGCCACAGCCAGACTTACTCGTACAACACAGAGATTTGATTAAAATCTACAGAAACCTCACACAATTTGTGATGAGGACTTTAACAGTTCAGGCTGCACCAGCTGCAGCACAAGACACTCCAGTCCAGAGTACAGTTAGTTAATAAAATAACTCCACAAACATTACACGCGATAATGGGCAAAATGCCAGCAAAAAGCGAACAAATCCCATTCTGGATAGCTCAGAAAATAACTCAGCTTGAAGCAGTATTCCCGAATACTACAACCAGTGATAAACACAGAATCCTAACAATCTGCTTGCCCATGGGTCTCACACCACAAGTAGAGGACTGCACCTCCTGGGGTTCAGTCTTTGCTGCCATATATACCAGAACACATGGTATCCCGTCCTCAGCAGTAGTACCTGACGTATTGAAGCAGATACAAAATGAGTACGGAGCAGAACCTGCCCTTAACTTAGGGATGAAGTTGCTAAACAACTTTGAACAGGTCTCAGCCATAATACTAGCTAACATTAAGGGGAAAGCAGCTTCTGTGGCGATCCGCCAACGCCTAAGGGAATTCGGTCCAGAGGATCAACAACACGAACTACCCAAAATAATTGAAACTTCGTATGCAGAAATAGGCAGAGACAGTCTAGGTGGGAAAGCATTAAAACCACAACTGGTGGGCAGTCCTGAAAAGGACACTACAAAGCAGACACCTACTTCTTCTAAAAAGAAGTGGGAAAATAAAAAACAACAAAAGTCTAAAGACACTAGATCTCAGTCCAGAGGTAGGTCTCCTCAACAGGAGCCCTCTGAAAAGAGGTACAACCTCAGGAATAGGGATAATATTAAAAAACCTGACAGGTATCAGGATACTGATACTCGTTCCTCTCGTTCCTTTCAGGGTTCATCGCGAAACTCCGAGAGGGAAGGACGATCAAAGGAGCGTACAAAGTCCAGAGACACGCAACGCGCTGCGGACTACGCACCTAAAAAAGAGGATAAACAAAAATCAAAACCTCAGTTCAAAAAGAAGAAGGTAGCTGGTCTCAAGATCAGACATGCCCAGTATTCTGAGGACACAGCTTCTGAACGGGGAATGGGCTCTGCCGATGCTAGACAATGCGGCAGAAGTAACGATAGCTCGCCAGAACCTGAAGGAATTTCTGGTGACAGCGGAGTTGAGTGAGTATATCACGGTGGAAACACCTGATACTCGGTAAGTGTCCCACATAAGTTACATGAGATAACACTCCGGAAGGAGGGGGACAAGCCCAGAAAAGTTAAGGGTCTCTTTTGGAAAAATCTGTCATCTGGTTATGACATTCTATTAGCAGAACAAGACTGGCCGCCTGCATTCGTCATGGAGTGCCCTAGGGGAGAAACGATAATTTTTCCAGCCTTTTCCGACCTCGTTCCCATTCACCTAAAACATGCATATGCGCAGGAGTGGGCAGTTGCCCTAGCTCCAGCATTGTATAAAAATCATGCTGGTTGGGATGAGGATTCAACCCACCACGTGATCATATTAAAAGTTTCCCCAAATGCTCAAAGGCAATATCCTATAAAGCAGGAAGCTAAAAGACAAGTCAGGGAAATCCTAGATCAACTAGAATACCAGGGGGTGATAGAAAATTGCACTTCACCTATGAACAATCCTTTGTTCCCCGTAGCCAAACCTGACAATACATATCGTCTAGTTTTAGATTACAGACATTTAAACACTTGCACAAAGACATTTGCAGTTCAAAATGCACACAGTGCTGCATCAATGAATAACAATGTGCGGAAAAAATACAAAACAACACTTGATATCTCAAATGGATTTTTCTGCCAAAATATAGCGCCTTAAAGCAGGTATCTGACCGCATTCAGTGCATTAGGGTCCCACCGGCAATTCTGCCGACTCCCCCAAGGGTACAAGAATAGCCCAGGGTTGTTCTCAGCAAGGGTAACAGAGTTACTCCAAAATTTGGATGAAGAAGCATTGTCCTATGTGGATGATATTTATCTGACGGACGATGACTTAAAGAGGCACTTGACCAGGGTGAGCACCATTATTATGGGATTCGCCTCTGAGGGCTATAAATTTAATTTAAAAAAATCAAAAATTGCCCACCTCAATGTCTTGTTTTTAGGATATGAGCTGTCAAGTGAAGGAAAAAGCCTAGCAGCTAACTTTTTAGAAAAGTGTGCGCTTCTCCAACCTCCAAAATCATTAAAGAATTTACAATCAATTCTGGGATTCCTAAATTTTGGTCGAACATACCTTTTGGATTACGCAGAAAGAGTAATACCTTTCTACGACTTAATAAAACCTGACTTTTCAGTCAGACAATGGACACAGGAACACACAAATATCCTGCGTTCCCTACAGGAAGACATGATAGCTTCTAAACATTTACAGACACGCGTAAATGCACAGAACATAGTGATCTGAGTAATAGCGGGTCAATGCGGGTACACTTATATAGCTTTTAATGAAGGCGAAACAGTACCAATCGCATACAAATCACACCTGTATACAAACGCAGAAATGCGTTTCACTTCAACAGAAAAAATCCTGACAGCAGTTCAGACCGCTGTAGCAAGAGAAAGAGCTCTGGCTCAGGGAAAACGCATAATTGTCGTGACCCTGGTACCAGCTTTAGAAGCAGTTACAAAAGCTAGCGTTCCAAATGCGAAAGCCTTACATCCAAGATGGATACAATGGGCTAATTCTCTTACTGCAACGGATGTTGAATACAGATTTGATCCAAGTTTAAAAACACAGGCATTCCTGCAATACGAACAAGGATATCCTCTACCAAATGAAATTTTGCCTCTAGATCAGTATGAATACATTATCTTTACTGACGGTTCTGCTCAACCAGCCACAGGAAGCAAGCAAGCTTACAGCGCAGCATGTGCGATTGTTAAAGGTCGCATGCGTGATGGCAAGTTCCATCCAGGCTGTACAAAAACCCAATCTTTAGGAAACTGCACGGCTCAGTTGGCAGAACTCAAAGCACTAATACTGGCACTTATAAATACGGATCACGAATTCCCCACACTTATTGGGTGTGATTCCTTTTACTGTGTACAGTCGTATAATGAATATCTACATCATTGGGAACAAAACGGGTTCAAAGATGCAAAAGGTGGCACAATAAAGCATAAAATACTATGGGAACAGGTAGTGGAGTTGAGAAATGAACTACCAAGGGCTCACGTGATACATACACTGAGTCATCAGCGTGATGGCATTCACGTTGAAGGGAATTCATTGGCTGATGAAGCCGCAAAGGGGGCTGTTTGCACAGCCGCTGTAGCTGCAGTTACTCGTTCAAAGACGAGAGTAGACGGCGAGATAATGGTAGCTGTCAATGCTTCACGCAAAGGCAGCACAGCAGTACCTAAAACATTTCCACTCAAGTACTCCTACAAGTTAGATGCACAAAACATTCCATATGCTCAGATTCCTGGAGTGGGGGTTAGAGTAATACCAAATATGGATCGTAGGCTAGGCTTGATTTTAGCGGCACACAAGGGTTTGGGTTCTGCGCATACAGGCGTTACAGCGACTATTTCTTTGCTGAAACAGCGATACTGGTGGCCAGGGTTAACAAAGCAGATTAAAGACTATGGGCCATATGTATGAAGCCAATTTGCGATCGCAAACGCCGAAATTCGCAGAATTTCGGAGTTTGCGATCACAAATTAGCAGTGTGCAATGTATCACACTGAAACCCCCTCGCAAATTAAGGAATCGCAAATTTTGCGATTTTCTATTTTGCGATTGCATTTAAGGAATCGCTAATTGCGATTCCTTAAATGCAATGTAAGAAGCACAAAAGAAAGTGCGATTTGGGCTTAAGGAATCGCAAATTACCACCAACTTCAAGTTGGTGGTAACTTGCGATTTCACTTAAAAATGCACTATTTTGCATTTTTTAAAGTACCATGTGGTGCACATACATGCCCTTAGGGCACGTATGTGTGCCACATGTGCACACATGCACATTTCAGGGGTGCAACATGATGTCCTTTTGACACCCTGGCACCCTTGAAATTGCATTCTCAATTTGCGATTCTCTAATTGCTAATCGCAAATTGAGAATGTCTTCCCATTCATTCCTATGGGCCTCTAGGTCCATAGGAATGAATGGGGAGGTATTCCTTAATTGCGAATCGCACTTTGCGATTCACAATTAAGGAACGTGAAGGATTCGCAAAATGTATTGCAAATCCTACATACATAGCGTTTTGCGATTCTCAAATAGCGATTCGCAAAAAATCGCTATTTGAGAATCACAAAAGGACATTTTGATACATATGGCCCTATGTCTTAAAATGCGACATCTGTCAGCAGATAAAAGGCTACACCGTAACACGCCCGGCACAGACACCATTGCTGAAATCAGACAAACCTCTCGCATGTGTGTATTTGGACCACTGCGGACTCCTACAATCTGATGGGTCCAAGAAATATATCATGGTTGCAGTGGATTCCTGCTCTAGATTCCTATGGGTTTGGCCTCCGCGCTCGGCTGACGCTCGAACTGTTATAAAATATTTGCAAGTCTTTATCGGCACATACGCAGTTGGCACGTTACATTCTGACCGTGGTCCGGCGTTTAGCTCTCGGGCTTACAAAGAGGCCATGGAAGGAATGGGCGTAGCATTGCAGTACTCCTCTCCGTACCATCCCGAGGGAAATTCTGTTGTGGAGAGGAAAAACCGAGACTTAAAGCAATCTTTAACAGCTAGGGTATTAGGCAAGGGCGGTAGATGGGTCGATCACCTTTATGGGGTACAGCGCGCGCTCAATAATAAGCCAAGAAGCTCTCTAGGAGGTGTCACTCCTTACGAGGTCCTATTTGGGACAAGAATGTGGGTACCTGATCTTGATTGTGAAGGCACAGTGGCAGATGAAAAACCATTTGATATCCATGATCATTTGGCTGTTTTACAGGATCTAAATGAATCCAGGACACAACAAAGTAACGTGCTCCAGAAACAGGCCGCCACTGAGGAAGTCAAGGCAGTAAAGGCAAGACCTATCTGGATCCCAAAACTCGGGGATCTAGTCAGAGAGAAGATTGCTGACAAGAAAGAATTTGGGCCATCGTACAGAGAGCCAGTACCGGTCCTTGAAATCCACGGCACAAGAACTGTACTTCTGCCGCCTCTTGCCGGAAAAAAAGGAGAAAAGATTTGTCTCAATTGACTTAATCAAACCACACTATGTGGCCGATACTAAACAGTAGGCCTCGTGGACTCCACAGTAGCAGACGCCCTCCTCTCGCTACAATCCAAGAAGTTCAAACAGAAAGACTCATCACGTTTGAAGAGCCACCTGTACGGAATGAAGGACTAAGCAACAATGCTATGGAATTCGCTCCACTTCAACAAGAAATTCATCTTCAAAATGAAAATCAACTTAACAACCAAGTTGCAATCAGACCTAATACCGACATCTACGTCAACATGCCTCGTCAAGAGCAAAATCCAATTTCAACAAATCCCAATGCAATTCCAACAATTGATCGAACTGCTTCTGGCTACTTCATGAACTTTCATATGTTTTCACTGGATCCAAGCGAGCCGGAAACGACGCCAGCCAAAAAATCACTCCAACAGAAACTCCATGACTTTTTAAACTTTTTTAAAAAGACTTACCTGGTGTCACCTTGGATAGAACTATGGTATCTCACTGGGATTTCATTTTTCATTTTCTGGCTAGGTTTAATAATAACTTTTAGTATGCTTATTAATGGATGATACCTCCAATCAAGCTCTACAGCCCAAAGAGTCAATTTGATTTTAAAACCACACCAGTCTTCACATCGTGAACCAAGAGACTTGTCTTCAGTGAACATCACAGCAGTTCCTATACCAGACGGTATAGTATGGGACAAGATTGATTATGATATATTAGGTCCGACTGAACTTTTGAAGCTAAAACATGTATTTAAAATTTCTTTAAGTGATTTCATTACCTCCAGTGCATATTCTGATGATTGGGACACTGAAACTGTAAATGCTATGATGTCTGATTTAGAAAAAACTGCAGCATTTCCGAACAATGAAATGTTAGAAGGTACTTCAGACTATGATACATTGTACTGTTACCAACATTTTGGTGATCATTTCTTACACAAGTCTATAACACCTAGAAATGTATTTGAGTACCACCAGTGGGAACACTGCCCAACACCTCCAAAAGGTAGTTCACAAGCATTTGCACAGAAATTCACATACTTCTCAGGGTTTAACACATCCGACCCGAAGTCATTATATTATAAAATGGAGAACATTTCAGCTCAGAAAATTATGTTAACAAACACCAAACATATTTACTCTGCATCCTTTCTGAACCAGTTGTCTAAACAGGGTTTCGATCTATGGAAAGACACAATAGAATCAAAATGAATCTGGGGTTCTAGGGACTGGCAAGTCCAGGGAATAGAAGCACTTTTTAGAGCATGCATCATTCCACAGCAGATTTTATTTCTGAACGAAACTGTGCAACAGACATCCTGTCTTGGATTAGCCAAAGGCAAGGAAATGAAAACACCGGGGTTTCCAACACCATCACAGATGGGTGGGGGGCAGAATTCAACTACACAAGGGGTAGGATTAGATGCCATTTTCCAGTACAACAGATCAGATCCTGATTGGACAGAATGGCTGATTTGGCCCATTGACACAAACAAATGTCAACAGCGATTTATGAATGCAACCAGAGGGTTTAGCATCAATAGGCCAGATCCACGCTATGTACAAAGACAACACCCAGGGGTAGTGACATCGTATAGTGTTGGGAAGTTGTGCCTTGATTGACTAGAGACCTCAACACTGCCAGAAGTGAAGCACCACTTGACCTTACTCACACCTGACATGGATCTTAGAGATTTTCTACTGGGACCCAAGAAACAGCGTCAGAAACGTTTCATATATGCAGGCCTTTATGCCCACTATAATGAAAACTGGAAAATATCCCAACAAGAGGCCGCAGAAAGGATACAGGAAATAGACCGTATTAACTTAGAAAAGGCATTAGCAGTGGTGGATAATGGGTTAACTACTTTGACCTCCAGGATTTACTCCTTAGGCAACATTGTGTCCTCGGCAATTGATATATTAGAACAAGATCTGGCCTTGTTACAACACAGGCAATCTCAGCTACGTTCTATTATGATGTTAAGCTGGACGCTGCAATCTTTGCGTGCAGGCTATGTGCCATGGCGTTTTATAAACACCAAGTCTCTGTTCTCAGAGTACAATCTAACTGATAAACAGACAGAAATGGCACAAAGGGGAGCCAAATATACAATGCTGCGTATTGAGAAACTGGAAAGGTTACCATTCACTGTAGCCGAATCACCATCAACAGAATGGCTCATTCATGGTCAAATCACTCTGCCGGTCACTATGTTTCAGTTTCAATATTGCCTTGAGCAAAGGCAGGCAGGCAAATATGTAAAAATGGGTAAGGGATACATCAAAGAAACTTGGGAGTTACCATATAGATACCGATGCCGGAATGGGGATTGAGAAGTGTATCTCAGTGGTACAAACTGCAAGAACGCTTTGAGCGGTTCTCTCATGTGTCAGGATATTTCTCTACACGGAGCCTGCAGTGGTTCAGTGGCGAACTTATCTTGTCACATGTCAGGGACCCCAGCGGCCATGATCATGCCGGTGTTCCAGCTGCTCTCGAATGGGCGTTACTTAATGCTAAATGATCAAGGTTGTTGTGGGATGCTTCCGGGCGTCGCATATCTAGTAACTGTTAACTCCAGGGTTACTTGCTGTATGCAAGTATTGTTTCCGCCACTGAACACAGTCAGGGAGGCGCCGTTATGGCCTTCGCTGAATGTTTCTTTTATACAGTTTGATACTCTGAGCAGATTGAAAGCCATGCTTTTACAGCAACCCGTGCCCTTAACCTCTGCTCGAGAAACCTATGAACTTCAAGTTGCAAGGACCTTGAACGAGATACAGGCACTCATACGTACAAACTGCCCCATTCATTTCGCAGAAATGGTGGGACGTATCTTTAACATGTCAGATACGAGCGGAATTGTACACCTATTTAAGACCATAGGGTCCGGACTGTTGAGCACCTTTCAGACAGTCCTCGGAGTAATCCCAAATTTTATACACTCCGTATTGGGAAGCGTATTTGGAGGATTCCCGCACATCTTGTTTCTAATCGCAGGAATCCTGATTGTAATATTGCTGCTACGCAATGGACGGCCCACTTCCCGAGGGAATGGTGAACACGCTCCTGGAGCGGAAATACTGTGAACGCATGGTACACCTTCTGGGCATTTCTTGCCTGCGAGAACTCAGTGCCTCCTGGTTTCTATCATTTAGACCAGTCTGGATAGACTGCATCTTACCTGTGCTTCGATGCCTGTTCTGCGGAGAAGAATGCACGTTGGATCTTTGTCTAACATTTCCATCAGATGCGCCTCCGGACACGGATGCAATGCTGGACCCCATAAAGGCCCATGCTCTGCGTTGTACCCAGCGGCTTCCAATTCTGATGAATGCATTCCTGGAGAATCCACAGGTGCCGTTCGCCCCTGCTGGGTTAGGTGACTCCTCCACAGGCACCCAGGTAACAACTGCCGCACAAGCTGCCGCAGCACCGACTGTTGGCAGTACTACATTCCATCTATGTGCGATTGACGTTCTCTGTGAGGCGTTGGATTTGTCATCTACAGCAGCTGACACCGATAACATTGAGCTTCCCAGCCAGGACGCGTAATCTTGAATTGGCTCATCGTGTCCTGGGAAAGAATTCGGCTTCTTCACTCGTTTCAAAATAAAACGATCTAAATTGGAACATTTTCTTGCATTGACACTTTCGCTTGAGAAAAGTATGGCCTTCTCCTGCTAATGGTAATACAACTTCTATAGAGAGACGATATTGACTTTTAAGTGGCAACTAGGAAAAGCTGAATTAAAACATTTTTTTTTTTAAACACCAACATTTTTTAACGATTTTTTAGAACCATGTTTTTACTTGCTTTTAAAAATGTTTTTAAATTGCCCAGATTTTAAGTATGGTCATTTATTATCCAGTTCGGAAGTGGAGTGGGTGTTATATCCCGCATAGATGCCCTAATGTAGATCTATTCGTACATGCCCTAAAATGGACGTATTCATATTTACCCTAATATGGTCATATTCGTACTTGCCCAATTATGGTCATGGCCGCATATACCCAATTATGGTCAGAACTGTACATGTCCTATTATAGTATGATTCCTTATATAGGTATGATCGTTCACCTACATTGGTCCCAGCTAGTACAGAACGAGCTCTGAGGGCTGAACGTTATCTATCCTGTAGTTTTGAATGCAGCAGGGTTCTTCCAAACACAGGCCCACACTGTACTCATTAATTATGCATGGCTTTCTAAGAATACACCACCAGCATAATGTATGTACAAAGTTCACCCCTGACGTCTTCCTCATGTCCAATACAAATCATACTGAGGACCGAGAATCTTTAGGGTATAAATACACCACAGCTTGCCCTGGTAAAACAGAGGGAACCGAGACTTCCATGCTGACACACTGACCAGAGACGCTGAGGCTCCTGCATGCAGTCGCTCAAGCTGACAGTGGTCTGACACAACCCGGACGAGGTGTCCAACTCGAGACCAGGACGGGGTCCCACACTCTCTCTATTCAGGTATGGGGGTTCGACTAAATCCTAGGAGGATTCTTGGCTCTTAGCTTCTAAGACCTACACACATATGCTAGGTACACTCAGGTACATCTAGGTAGGCATCGTAGGAGTACGCACACTTTGCATAATGCTTTTATATTCATGTATGTATCCATGATTATCGCAATATGGTAGAATTGTTCTATTCCTTTGCTTTTATCGTACTACTAATAATATATCTCTGCTATTGCCTGCTGGTCTCTGCAGCACATATATTTTACACTAGAATAACAACTGTTCAATAAATACTTATTGAAACACCCGACTGTTTATTCTGTGTAACTCTCTGAGACAAACCGAATAAGTAAGCACGAGTGACTGAGCGAAAGGTAGTATATTGTTTCCACGATTCTGAGAGAATTTGGGTTGTCATGATCTAAGGTTCCCAGAAACTAATCTCTCCCCGATAAGAGGAGATTCTACTGCAAAAACAATCTAACATACGCGGTGAGGGTGCACAGAGTCAGTCTGCCACCAAGCCCACAGCTTATGTTACACAAACACGCAGGTCCTGCATGGGTACTATAGGAACTACACGAGAGCGACACTCACCTTGGACCTCGTCATGGACTGCCATATTCTGTTTGGTCACCAATGACACAGCTATCAGACTGCGGACTGAAGTCCTCCTCTCCTGATGTACCTGTCATTCCCTGAAGGTCTCTGGCTGTCCCTCCACGGGCCGACAATGTGAAGTGGGGTTGGCATGGCCCTGTACTGCTCCAGCTGCAACACTCCCTTGAATGTGCCATAAACATTCTTATTCACACAGATGTGCCATGTCTATGATCTTTCAAGTGTGGAAGTATGGATGAATGTAGGGTCAGTGATTCCCCCTTACGTCCATGTTGCCCATGTTGTGGGACTTTTGTCACAGGGTGACACATTGCCGATTGCGGTCCGGGTGGCGCCGACACTACAACAGAGACACATCCAGTAGTCACTTGCTTGTCCAGCCCAGGACGGAACCACGCCCAGAGCCCCCGGGTAATTGTTCACACCCTTACGCTGGACTGGCATACGCCAGAACAGCCCACTACAATTACGCACACAGGGGGGGACAAAAACGCTACATGTCCCAGGACTTCACTGTAGGGATCTGCAGCTCACAGGTCTAGTTGTCAGCATGCCACAGCCACTCCTTCACGGCTGGTGTACACCCACACCACACCCATCCAGCACAGACATCACAGGACATGTGACCCTGCCAATGAAAAGGGCCCGGCACACGTGCTGGATGCCATTTCCACTCTCTCTGACTGGGTGTCTCTGTGTAGTTCTCATGTATGCATGAGGGCCTAGGGCCCTGCCACCTCACGTTGCCCAGTGCCAGGGGTCACATGATGGCATCCTCACCACGGGACTCAATCATTAAGGGTCCATGGCTAGCAGTGCACAGACTTGGTGGCACCGGATACACTGCGGCAGGCACAGGCACACCGCCACGGGACGTGTCTTGTGGGGCAGTGAGATAGGGGCACCTAAAGTGTTGAGCGGGTGTGCAGCCTGCAATGATGCGCCGTCCTGGCGGTCCGGACAGGCAAGGATTAGTGTGAGCCCTGCTGGACCGCAGTGTAGGCCTGAGCCAGCGGGCAGGGCGGGCCTCCCGCCATGTGGCATTGCCTCGCGGTTCACAGAGTTAGTGGCACCTCAAGCGCTGTGCGGGTGTGCAGCCTGCGATGATGCCGTGTCCACTGACGTGGTCTCTGCCATTGCGAAATCAAGACCCAGAATCATGTGTGTGACCTGGTGGCCCGCGGTGTGGGGCTGCATGATGTGGAGGGTGCCATGGTCGCGGGCACCGGGCTTGGAGATCCCTCCGGTACGTGGTGGGCGCTCTTGGAGACACACCGGTGGCGGAAGGTGAGCAGTGAGGCCTGGTTGCGCAGGGGCGGGCAATAACTGCTGGGCGGCAGGAGGGGCTGGGGTGCAGCAGCCTGTGTGCGCAGGGGCGGGCAAGCGATGATGGCATGTGCAACTGTATGGACTCTGCCATTCATGTCTCTGGAAACTGTTTCAGGTGAGGGACTGCTGTGAATATCGGCACGTGGTTGGAGACACACCGGTGGCAGCAGGTGAGCAGTGAGGCCTAGGTCCCCAGTGTCGGAACTCTCTCGCCCTCTCTTTCTCTCTCCCTCTCTCCCTCTTTCCCTCTCTCCCTCTCTCTTTCGCTCTCCCTCTCTCCCTCTCTCTTTCTCTCTCCCTCTCTTTCTCTCTCCCTCTCTCCCTCGCTCTCTCCCTCTCTCTTTCTCTCTTTCTCTTTCCCTCTCTCCCTCTCTCACCCTCTCTTTCTCTCTCCCTCTCTTTCTCTCTCCCTCTCTTTCTCTCTCCCTCTCTCCCTCTCTCTTTCTCTCTCCCTCTCTTTCTCTTTCTCTCCCTCTCTTTCTCTCCCTCTCTCCCTCTCTCTTTCTCTCTCCCTCTTTCTCTCTCCCTCTTTCTCTCCCTCTCTTTCTCTCCCTCTCTTTCTCTCCCTCTCTCTTTCTCTCTTTCGCTCTCTCTCTCTATACTTTGATGGGCGCATGGCACACCTTCTGATCCAGATTTCTGTTTTGCAGGCTGTGACTTACAGAATGTCCTGAGACGACCCGCCATGCCTCTTCAGATTTGTTTTGTTTGGTTTCTTCTGTAATAAACGTATTGTTTGGATATTATGATATGGATGTATGATTTCCCTTTTTCTGACCACACATGTATGTTGGGTGTTGTGATTGTGCGACTTCAGGCGATTTGTTTGGTTCATGATTTCGTGGAGTTGAGGTGCAATATCTTTGTCCGAAGGGGGTGTGTGTGTGGGGGGTGCCCGGGGTAGGGCCCCGGGGGGGTGGGGGGAGGGGTCCTGGGGGTGGTGGCGGTGGGTATTGTTGACCTATTGGGGCTCCGGGCTGCATGATCGGTAGCTCCAGGGCATCTGTTGTTCTTCATGTGTGGCTTTGGGCTGTGCTCCCTTGTCTGGTGCCGGTTGTCGTACGACTTTACACCAGGTAGGAGCAGGTGTTAGTTTCCTGCTGCTAACGCGCCTTAGCGCATGTTTTGTGATCTTATCGCCAATCTGGCTGATTGTTGAGAATGTTGTGGAGTGGTGTTGTTGCGGCTTCTTGCACGGGAACGCCTACTCTGCATATCATTAGCGTTAGTTGCCGGGGTCATCTGTGGCGATGTTTTTTGTGACTGCTATTGCAGGTAAACTGGTGTTATGGGCTGTTAGCACCAGCTTGGGAATGGGGAGATAAATTTATCGCGGATTTGGCTGCGATAAAGTGCCGATAACTTGGCGATAGCTCCTTGAGAATATGCCCCTAAGATGTTGCAAGGACTAGATCCTTGTAAAGTGAGAAAATATACTAAGTTGCAGGGTCATTCTCTGGCTTGTCTTTCTAGAAAAGTGTGTTGAAGTAATTTTCATCATTTAAGAATGTTAGCAGTACATCACTTAGAAATGCGAAAGTTAGTAAGGAGATTATACTACGTAAAAAGTCCAGCATTATGTTTAAGTGAAATGAAGACAGCTCTTTTGCATGGTTCTGTATCGGATGTAAAAAGAGTTTGTGATGATATACAGTTTCGTTTACAAGAGGAAAGTAGAGAAAGTGAGAGCTTGATAAGAGTAGGTGTTAAAGAACAGCTGGAAGATATTAGTACTGAGAGGTTTGCAGAAGAAATTGCAAAGTTTAA
The DNA here is from genome assembly GCA_963921515.1 of Calotriton arnoldi. Lineage (NCBI taxonomy): Eukaryota > Metazoa > Chordata > Amphibia > Caudata > Salamandridae > Calotriton > Calotriton arnoldi. Next base: position 260,358 of record CAWUFW010012229.1, read on the forward strand.
GATTCTTTCATGTGAAAAACCAAACTATCTTTGTATTCGTTGTCAACGTACTCACTATAGAAGTCAAATTAGGAATGTTGATGTTTATTTAAAAAGTGAAAAGGAAAATAATGATAAGTGGGAGCAATTTGATGCTTATTTGTTGGTGGAAGGTCGTTTTGAGTTGGATACTGATCAACGTATTTGTAAATATTGTTACAACAAATTAGAAGAGAACAAAATGCCAGCAATAGCAGTACATAACAGATTTGAGTTGGTAGATATTCCTCCGCAACTGGCAGATTTAAATACATATGAGTCCATTCTTATTCAATCTGTGCACCCGTTTCAGGCTATTTTTCATATGGAGCCTAAAACAGGTAAGCTGCCTCCAAAAGATTTATTAAGAGGTCTGAAAGGAAGAGTTGTGTACTTACCTTTAGATTTGAAAGTGACTTGTCTGGAATATCATATGCAGTGAATCACATATTTAAAAACAGGAGTACATCTTACACATAATTCTGCAAAGGCATTTATGGACAAAGTTCAACAAAGAGGCGATCATTTGGAATCTCAGTTAATTAATTTGATGGCGTGTCAACGTGGTACTAATGAGTATTGGTATCATCGTCACGGCAAACTTAAATGTATGTTAAGAAACTTCAATACTCCTACCTGGTTTCTAACACTTAGCTGTGCTGAATATGCTTGGAACGATTTACTTGAATTTCTTCGACAAGCAAATTCAAATGTCAAGAATATTGAATTGAAGACAGCTGGAGAATTGTGTTCTATGGATCCTGTGAATGTGTGCAGATATTTTAATCATAGGTTTCAAGCTATGATGTCTTTTATCTGCAATAAAAATAATCCACCTCTTGGAGAAGTTACTGATTTCTTTTGGAGAAAGGAGTACCAAGCCAGAGGTGCCCCTCATATACACATGTTATAATGGATCAAGGATGCACCTAAATTTGGAACCGATTCTAATGAAACTGTTTTGTCTTTTATCGAAGAGTATGTTACCTGTGCCATTCCAAAAAAAGGAGGAGAAGAGAGCTTAAGAGAACAAGTTTTACGTTTTCAAAGTCATCGATGTGGAAAATATTGTCGACGAAAATACAAGTCAAAGGGAAAATCTTATACAAAATGTCGTTTTAGATTCCCACGTCCAGTAATTTCAAAAGGAAGAGTCAATAGTTGTATGTCAGCAGTAAGACATACTATAACATGAAAATCTCCGAAGAATACATACAACATAAGAACTGAAGATTCAAAATATATTAATGACTACAATGCAGTGATTTTGACAATGTGGAATGCAAACATGGATATCCAGTATGTTGCAGATAATTCAATTGCTGTTCCTCGCTACATTATGTCATATATGACAAAATCTGAAAAGACAGAGTTGAAGGAAATGTGGGAAGAAATTTCACAAGAGAAGAGTCTTAGTAACAAATTGTACAGCTTTAGTTTGAAAATGCTTTCACATCGAGATATTGGATTCTACGAATGTTCGGATCGGTTGAGCTCTGCGAGTTTATATTCAAAGTCAAGAGGAATCATTTGGGTAAGTCTAGGTCTTGCTGCTACACAAAATAGAGTTTTGAAATCTCTACAAGAAATTGAATACTTAGCATTGAATGAACCAGAAAGTACAGATATTGTTAAAACTAATATGTTGGATACGTACTATCCCAAAAGGAGTCCACATCTGGAAAACTTATGTCTCTATGAAGTACTGCAACATTACAGCTTTACGAGAAATGTTACTGAAAATATAAATGAAGAAAAATATGCAGTAATTGGATGTGATGGATGTTTGGTGAAACATGCCAAAGGAAATCTTATTAACCACAGAAAACTCAGTTGTGAAACTCCAGAAAAAAGGGAATTTTTCTATTTAGCACTACTGCAACTCTTCAAGCCTTGGCGTAGTGAAGCGGAATTACTTTGAGATTTCGACTGCTATGAAGATTCTTTTAATGCATGTAAAGATAACATTCAATGCACAATTTTCCCTACTTATCTACAAATGTTAAATAAAGAGATTGAACAAGAAACTAAAATTGCAGCTGAAATAGCTAGAGACAGTTCTCAAGATAGTCAGAGTTCTGCTCCACTAAGTCAAGATCCACTAGGACAACCAATTATTGAAAATGAAGCAGCAATAGCCATGAATGAAGTAGAAGCGACAATGCAGCAAGCACAACGGGATATTATTGATTTGAGAAAGTTGGAAGAACAATTAAATATTGAACAAAAAGAAATATATGAGCAAGTAACACTACAGATACAGCATGGTTTGGTACATGAAAAAAAAGAATGCCAATGCACATCATTTAAACCTATTCGAATGTACATCAGTGGTCAAGCTGGAACAGGAAAAAGTTTCTTAATTAAAGCTTTCACCAGTTATCTACACAAAATTACTGGATGGCATTTATCTTGTGTTGTAACAGCTCCAACTGAATTAGCAGCACACAACATTAAAGGGATTACTTTACATCGATTACTCATGCTACCAGTTGAACATGAAAATAAATTGGAATATCACAAGCTATCTGGAGAAGCTTGTTATGAAGTGTCAAGAGTACTGAAGAAAATGAAACTTCTAATCATTGATGTGGTGAACATGGTCTCAAACTTAATGTTTGCCTTTGTACATTTAAGAATGCAACAGATTCTAAAAACAGATTATGATGTTCTATTTGGAGGAAAACATGTAATTGTATTTGACAACCTACTACAACATACTCCTGTGAAAGGGCAACCAGTTTTTAAAACACTTGTCCATTAAGACACTAGGAAATCTTTGGGAAGTATTGGAAATGTCAACATTTGGTGTCATTTTGAATATAAAGAACTTATTAAGAATATGCGTCAAGCAAGTGATGAACATTATGGAAATATTCTTCAAGATATAAGAATTGGTGTTTTGACAAAACATAGCAAAGAAGCTTTGCAAAGTCATCTTTTAACGAAGTTGTTTACAAATGAAAACATAGCACCTGAAATAATATACAAAAAACTTGGAGAAAAAAAGTTTATAGTTTGCATAATGCCAACACTGCAAGAGTGTTCTACATTCAATCAAGAACATTTGAAATTGGAAAAACAACCAATAGTGAAAATGGAAGCTATTGATAAAATGGAACATGAAGGAGTTACTATTCTTCTCTCAGAGAAATTACAGTCAAAATTAGATTCTTTGGAAAAGTCGGTGTCTAAGACTGCAGGTTTAGAAAAGACTTTATATGTATGTGTAAACTGTCGGGTAATTTTAAGGCGTAATTTAAATGTAGAAGAAGATTTAGTAAATAGAGCAATGGGTAAAGTTGTTGATTTTGTAAATTTTCAGAACAGAGATGGAATTGAATTTTTGAAGATTACATTTGAGCAGATTGAAGAGGTAAAACAGTTTCGACATTGTGCTGTTCGTTTTTTGCTTGTAAAAGACTTGTATGTTCGTAGAAAACAGTTTCCTCTTTCTTTAGCATATGCAGTAACCATTCATAAATCTCAAATTTAAGTGTAGACAGTGCTTTGGTAAATATTGGAAGTACAGTGTTTAAAGAGGGTATGGCATATGTTGCATTGTCTCGAGTAAGAAAATTATCTGGTTTGTATTTGATTGATTTTGATGAGAAAAAGATTAGTCCTGATGTAAATTGTGTAAAAGAGTACAATCGGTTAAGAAGACTTTATGCTCCTAACTTAGATGAATATCCTGTGTATGAGAAATGTATAGTGTGTCCAAAACAAAAATATGACAAATATTCTACTGAGATTCAAAAAAAGAAAACAATTCAAGAGAATAATGAAACTGCAATGAAAATGAAAATGGACACTGTTGATGATATTGTAGGATACCGGTTAGAAAATAGTTCAGATATCAACTGCTATGCTAATGTAATTGTAAATGTTGTCTTTTTTCTAGAGGATCTTCATCATGAAATTATGGAAAATCGAGAAAAAAGATTCTGTTCTTTATTGCATTATATTTTTCAAAAGTTGGTAACTGATAGAACTAAAATCCATACTGCTCCTGGCATTAGGCATCTTTTGGATATATGTACTGCTTCATTGAAATTTACATTGAATATACAACAAGATGCACAAGAATTTCTTATGTTTATGCTTGGAGTATTGGAAGATGAAGGAATAGAAATTGAAAAATTATTTGGACTAAGTTACAGATGGGATCATAAATTTGAAGAGTGTTCATTTTCTTCTACTACTGAAATAGACACTGAACGATTCATATACTTGACGATACCAGATTGCAAATCAGTGTCTTTTAACAAATTAGTAAAAACAGCTAATCAAGATATGAAATGTTCTCGTTGTAAATCAGAAATGTTGTCAACATTATATATAGAAAGATATGGAAAATATGTCATTTTAATGCTACAACGTTGTAGAGCAAATGGAGCAAAATTGGAAACCAAATTCAAAATTTTGGGGCAAGTCAAGTATCAATTTCAGGAAGAACTTTTAAAGCAGTGGCTATTATTTTCCATGATGGACCTACTACAACATCTGGACACTACACTGTGTATTTAAAGTGCAATAAAGGATGGACATATTGCAACGATGCTTATTTGGAATTCAAATGTAGTCTGCCTTATGAATTACCAGATTCATATCTCATATTTTTGATGCCAAAGTTTTGAAAACATCATTCGGCCTATTGAGAAGATGTGAACACGAATTAATGACTTTATTTTGAATATTTTCAATGCAAATGGATTTGGAAACATTATTCGGCCTATTGGGAAGATGTGAACAATTAGTGTTTGGATTATTGTTTGTGCTAATTGATATTGCATTTGGAAAATTGTGTTTGAAAGAAGTAGTTTATATATTTGATCTTTATATTATTCGCAATGTAAATGAGAGTGTATATTTTACAAAATGTAGTTGACAGAAATAAAAGACTTAATGTGGTTGAAGAATGTAATTTAGAAACTGTAGATAGGTAAACAGATAGTTTACCTAAATAATGCTTAACGCTGATTTTTTTTTTTTTCAATCTCATTGATTGTTTTTCCCCCCACTGTTGTATGATGATCTACATTGAAATCACTGTGTATGGTGAAGTTCAGTAGAATCTGAGAACAGCAAAAAGGGAAACTGAAAATGTTATGTAATTCTAAAATTATGTTGTGATCTTAAAACTATAATATTATATTCAATAACAGTTTTTCTTCTTCTTTTTTACAGAAAGTAATGGTGAAGTTTGAAAAGATGTTAAATTCAGATTGCAAGAAAACTATTGTAAAATAGTTCCACTGAGTTTTGTATCTACATTAGTAAAATAGGTAAGATGAAATATTGTAATAAGCATTATAATGTGAAATAATGTTTACAGCTGCTTTTACTGCACTCATCCAATCCTTTAAACACTAGCCATGCCCTCATGTATACAGTTAGGCACTATTGCCATACTCCTCCAATCACCCATGCAATATCCATGCATTTCTCCAATCACCTAGCCAGTACCTATACACTTATAACATCACCCAGACATTACCCCTGCACTAATACAATCACCCATGCAATATCTATGTACTCTTCCAATGCACTACCCTTGCACTCCTTCAATCATACAGGCAGTATTCATGCACTCCTCCAATCACCCAGACATTACCCCTCTGCAGATGCAATCACCAAGGATTACTCATGCACTTCTTCAAACACTCAGGCAGTACCTATGCATTCGTGCAATCACCCACACATCATCTCTGCACTCATGCAATCACCCAGGCATTATCCATGCATTCCTTGAATCACCCAGCCACTACCCATACACTTATAAAATCACCCAGGCACTACCCTTGCACTGCTCCAATCACACAGGTACTACCCCTGTACTCCTCCAATAACCCAGCCACTACCCATACACTTATAAAATTATCCAGGCACTAGCTTTGCACTCCTCCAATCACCCAGGCACTACCACTGTACTCTTCCAATCACCCAGCCAGTACTCATGCACTTATAAAATTACCCAGACATTACTTATGCACTCCTCCAATCACCTAGGCACTACCTCTACACTCATGCAAACACCCAAACATTACCCCTGCACTCATGCAATCACCCAAACATTACTCAAGCACTCCTCCAATCACCCAGACATTACCTTTCTACACATGCAATCACCTAGGTATTATCCATGCACTCCTCCAATCACCCAGGCACTATTCCTGCAGTTATATAATCAATCAGGCACTAGCCTTCCACTCCTCTGGTCAACCAAGGCACTACTCTTGTACTCATGCAATCACTCAGGCACTACCTATGCAGTCATACAATAACCCAGGCAGTACTCTTGCACTCCTCAAATCCCCTAAGCACTATCAATGCACTACTCCAATCACCCAGACATTACCCCTGCACTCATGTAATCACCCAAACATTACTCAAGCACTCCTCCAATCACTCAGACATTACCTTTCAACTCATGCATTCATCTAGGCATTACCCATGCACTCCTTCATTCACCCAGGCACTATTCCTACACTTATATAATCAATCAGGCAGTACCCTTGCACTCTTCCAATCACCCAGGCACTACTCTTGTACTCATGTAATCACTCAGGCACTACCTATGCAGTCATACAATAACCCAGGCAGTACTCTTGCACTCCTCCAATCACCTAAGCACTATCAATGCCCTACTCCAATCACCCAGACATTACCTCTGCAGTCATGCAATCATCTATGCATTAGCTATACACTCCTCCAATCACCCAGACATTAATCCTGTACTATTGCAATCACCCATACATGAGCTATGCACTCCTCCAATCAGACAGGCACTACCCCTGCACTCCTCCAATCACCCAGGCAGTATCCATGCACTTCTCCAAACACCCAGACATTTCCCCTGCACACATGCAATCACCCAGACATTACTCATACACTCCTTGAATCATTTAGGCAGAACCCTTGCACTCTTCCAATCACCCAGACATTACCCCAGCACTCATGCAATCACCCACATACTACTCATGCAGTCCTCCAATCACCCAGGCACTACCTATGCACTCATAGAATAACCAGGCACTACCCTGGCAGTCCTCCAATCACCCAGGCACTAATTATGTACTCATGCAATCACCCAGTCATTACCTGTGCACTTGTGCAATAACCCAGGCACTACCCTTGCACTCTTGAAATTGTCCAGGCACTATCCATGCACTACTAAAATCACCCAGGCACTACCCATGCACTCATGCAATCACCCAGACATTACTCAAGCACTCCTTCAATCACTCAGGCAGTATATATGCACTCGTCCAATCACTCAGCCAGTACCATGCTTTTATAAAATCACCCAGACACTACTTATGTACTCCTCCAATCACCTAGGCACTACCATTACACTCATGCAACCACCCAGACATTACCCCTGCACTTATGCAATCACCCAAACATTACTCAAGCACTCCTCCAACCACCGAGACATTACCATTGCACTAATACAATCACCTAGACATTACCCCTACATTCATGCAATCACCCAGGCATTACCTATGCATTCCTCTAATTCCCCAGACATTACCCCTGCAGTCATGCAATCACCAAAGCATTATCTAAGCACTCCTCCAATCACCCAGGCAGCATCCGTGCACTCCTGCAATCACCCAGACATTACTCCTACACCCATGCAATCACCCAAACATTACTCATGCACTCTTCAAATCATTCAGGCAGTACCCTTGCACTCCTCCAATCACCCAGACATTACCCCACCACTCATGCAATCACCCAAGTAGTACTTATGCACTCTTCCAATCACCCAAGCACTACCTATGCACTTATTGAATAACCCAGGCACTACCCTTGCAGTCCTCCAATCACCCAGGCAGTACTCATGGACTCATGCAATCACCCAGTCATTACCCGTGCACTCATACAATAACCCAGGCACTACCCTTGCCCTCTTCAAATTATCCAGGCACTATCCATGCACTCCATCTATCACTCAAGCAGTACCCATGCACTCACAAAATCATCCAGGCATTACCCATGCATTCATGCAATCATTCAGACACTATACAAGTAGTCCTACAATCACTCAGGCAGTATCCTTGCACTCAGGCAATCACTCAGGTACTTTTTCCATTTTTAACCAATATATGTGGTTCCGTAAAAACCGTTTTTTTTTTTAAAGAATTTAAATTTTTTTGTATTTTCAAACGATTTTTTCTTTTTTGGGTGTTTTTGACTTTTTTTTTAAACATAACAAATTTGAACATTCCAAAGGAACTGTTTGGGGAAAAAAAACAAAAAGAAAATTTGGGAGCACATTAAAAAATGTTTTTAACACTTATGTGTTTTAATTGCATTGACAATAACATCAATGCACTGCTCCCCGATGCAGAGCTTTGCATCACATATTTTACAGGTTATGGCCGCATCCAACAGTTCAGGTACAATGTGTGGCCTTGGTGTTGCTGGAAGCCCTTAAGAGGAAGTTGAAGGGGCATTAAGATCTTGTTCTACCACTTCATTCCGCTCTCTCCGTGTTACTTCTCTTGCCAGATGTAAGGGATAGATAGTCTCCAAATGTTTCTTCATGCTTGATGTTCCGCATGAATATTTCTTTTCAGAGTCTCTTGAGAGTACTCTCTTGCAGATGTTACAGGTGACTTTTCGGGCGTTCACCTTCTTTTCTCCCTCTGGCACACTAAAGAAGGCCCACACCACACTTTCCTTCCTTTTCTTCACTGGCTCCACGATGTCATCATCCTCAAGTTCCAGTGGGTCAACATCTGGATGACTAGATGCCATAGTTTAAAACAAAAGTAAAAATACACTCAAAAATAGGAAAAATGAAGAGAGGTATAACAAGCAGGTCTTGTCAGCAAGACAAACAAATAATAAGAGGAATAAAACAAGTGTTGGATCCTCCCTCTTACAGAATGAAAATGATTTAAACCAATCAGAAGCTTTCTTTTCAGGTCACATGGAGTCGCATAGGGTGCGCGCACCCGCCGCTCACAAGTCGCGCACCCGTAAAATTTCCTATACATAATTATAAAGTATAAATAGGTGTTTAGAAAATATTTAAAAAAGTATATTAGTGAAAGTGTTTATACAAATCTGATATTTTAAGTTTGTATAGTGATATTTCACACTTTGAAAATACACCGAAGTTGCGTCGCCAGTGCGACCCTGGAGATACGTGCAGGGCGGGGTCGCGCACCCTACGCGCACCCTACGCACATACGTTGCGCACTCGTGAAATTTCGTACAGTTAATAGTAAACTAAAAAATACTGTTTATAAATTCTTTTCTAAATTATTTTAGTGAAAGTCTTTAACCAAAACTTATATTTATAATTTCTCCAATGATATTTTATACTTTTGAAATTATGCCGGAGTCGCGACTCCATGCGTGACTCCGCAAATGCGTGCCAGCAGGGTTCGCGCACCCTGAATCCACGCACCCATCGAGTAGGTTTGCGTAGGGTGCGTGACTCCTTTGTAAAAAATGTTTTTAAAAAAGAAAGCATAACAATACAATAAAACAACTTTCACAGTAATCAAAACATTATTTCAAGAAAATATAAATGTAAGTTGTACATATATCAAAAATTGGCAGAATTTGTGCTGGTTGTACTTTTTCAATCATCCAGGCACTACCACTACAGTCATGCAACCACCCAGACATTACTTCTGCACTCATGCAATCAGCCAGACATTACTCATGCACTCCTCCACTTACCTACACATTACCCCTGCACACATGCAATCACTTAGGCATTCCCCATGCACTTCTCCAATGACCCAGACATTACCCCTGCACTCATGCAATCACCTAGGTATTATCCATGCAGTCAGTTAATCACTCAGGCAGTACCCATGCACTTATAAAACCATCCAGGCACTACCTATGCCCTCAATCAATCACACAGGCACTATTGATGCACTCCTCGATGCACCAAGGCATTACCCATGCACTCCTCAAATCAGCCATGCACTATCCATGTACTCCTTCAATCACCCAGACACTACCCTTGCACTCCTCCAATAACCCAGGCACTACCTCTGTACTCATGCAATTACCCAGGCAATACCCATGCACTTATAAAATCACCCAGGCACTACGTCTACACTCATGCAGTCAGCTAGACATTACCTCTACACTCATGCAATTACACAGGCATTACATATGTACTCCTCTAATCCCCCAGACATTACCCCTGCACTCATGGAATCACCAATGCATTAGATATGCACTGCTCCAATCATCCAGTCTCTACCCTTGCACTCCTCCAATCACCCAGACACTACTTATGCACTCCTGCAATCACCCAGGAACTACCACTACACTCATGCAATAACCCAGACATTACTCTTGCACTCACCCAGGCACTAGCTATGCACTCATAGAGTAACTCAGGCACTACTCTTGCACTGCAGCAATCATCCACGCACTATCTATGCACTCTTCCAATCACCCAGGCACTACCACTACAGTCATGCAACCACCCAGACATTACTTCTGCACTCATGCAATCAGCCAGACATTACTCATGCACTCCTCCAATTACCCCTGCACTCATGCAATCACTTAGGTATTACCCATGCACTCCTCCAATGACGCAGACATTACCCCTGCACTCATGCAATCACCTAGGCACTACCAATGCACTCCTCCAAACACGCAGGCACTACTCATACATTCATCCATGCAGTCTGGCTCTACCCATGCACTCATCCAATTACTCAGGCAGTACCCATGCAGTCCTCCAATCACTCAGGCACTACTATTGCACTCATCCATTCCCTCAAACACTAGCCATGCACTCATCCATGCACTCAGGCACTACCCATGCATTCCTTCATTCACACTAGCAGTATCCATGCAGTCATCCATGCACTCAGGCTCTACCCATGCACTCCTTTAATCACTCGGACACTACTGTTGCACTCATCCATTCCATCAAACACTACCCATGCACTCATCCATGCACTCAGGCACTACCCATGCACTCCTCGAATCACTCAGGCACTACCCATGCATTAAAGGTTTCAGGGACGTTATAGTTAGTAATTAGCATTTAAAAAACCTTTGAAACTCACTGAAAAAAACATAGGTTTCAGGGACGTTATAGTTAGAAATTAGTATTTAAAAAACCTTTGAAATTCACTGAAAAAACCAGAGGCTTCAGGGACGTTATAGTTAGGGATTAGCATTTAAAAAACCTTTGAAATTCACTGAAAAAACCACAGGTTTCAGGGACGTTATAGTTAGTTGGACATTTTACTTGTACAAAACCAGAGAAATTCGGCCATTATAGTTAGTTGAGCTAACTATAACTCGCGCCCCGCAATGCTGATGACATCACATATTACATCACTCATGACATGGTCAGTGACAACACTGATGACATCACTGATGACATCTCAAATGACATCACTGATGACATCACTGATGACATCATCCATGTGATAATCTGATGCACCTCCTCACACCCTAATATAACCTTTGATACACCCACTCTAAATTACAGACTGCCATTCTCAAAACCATAGACACACCAACACCAGTAACTACATACCCATTCACTGATTCTTAGGTCTACACACACATCCACTCACTCACCCATACAGTCACTCATACATGCAGTCACTTATCAATACAGCCACTATCATATGCACTCATACACCTATACAGATAGTCACACACTGCCTCTCACCTATAGAGTTACAAACACAGCTACTCAGTCATGCAAAGAATCAATCACACTCCCATTTACTCACCTATACAGTTATACACAGACCACCTCACTTATTCATACAGGTACTAACACATACTTACTCTCTTATACAATCACTGACACAAGCACACACTCATCCATACAGCCACTCTCACAATCACTCACTCTCACATATAGTCATTTATATAGTCCAACACTCACATATACTGCCTTTCACATATGTAGTTACTCACACATGTACCACTGAGACATCCATACACTCACCAACACACCCATATACACACACACCCACCCATACAGCCCTTCACAGATGCACTCTTGAACCCATACACCCAGTGAATCACCGACTTACACATCTATGCACAGTCACACAACCCCCAACCACCCCCACAGACACTCAGGCACACATACAGATACTCAGACAACCAATCAATAATCCATACAGACACTCATGTAGCTACTCACTAACCCATGCAGACGCTGACACACCAACTGACAGACTGATACAGACATTCACACAGTTCAGTCACTAACCCATGCATTCAGTAAGACATGTTTAATCGCTCACTTATACAGTCAGTCATGCACCTACTAAATCATCCTTCCAGACACTCATACACCCACTCATTCTTCAATACACCTTGGCCTATATATATATATAAACATATTTAAACTTTACAGAAACACACAGTCACTGGATGATGTCATCAGTGATGTCATCAGTGAAGTCATTTGAGATGTCATCAGTGATGTCACTGACCAAGTCATGAGTGATGTAATATGTGATGTCATCAGCAGTGCATTGCGGGGGCGCGAGTTATAGTTAGCTCAACTAACTATAAGAGACGAATTTCTCTGGTTTTGTACCAGTGAAATGTCCAACTAACTATAACGTCCCTGAAACCTGTGTTTTTTTTTGTGAATTTCAAAGGTTTTTTGAATGCTAATCCCTAACTATAACGTCCCTGAAACCTCTGGTTTTTTCAGTGAATTTCAAAGGTTATTTAAATGCTAATCCCTAACTATAATGTCCCTGAAACCTCTGTTTTTTTCAGTGAATATATATATATCTATATATATATCTATATATATATATATATATATATATATATATATAGATATATATATATTATCTACTGGCGGTCGCCAGTAGATAGTTATAGTTAGGACCTATTTTCCATAGGAAATCCGCGACATTCTATTTGAAATAACTCTTGCGTCGGTTGACGAATCTTCGCGAAATTTTCAAACTTTATGGCCCGCTCCGGTCCGCTCCTACCCTGAAAGTCTCAGGGTGATTCGTCAAGCGGGGGCCGAGAAAAAGGGGGTCCCAAAACGTGTTTTTCCCATTCATTTTCCCACAGGAAACTTTAGACACGGCTACAGCCCGAACTGCTGAACGGAATTACACCAAATTTGGCAAAGAGGTAGTTCTTGGTTCAGAAAGAACCCTTTTTGTTAAATGGTGTAAATCCGTTCAGTAGTTCCTGTGAAAATCAAAATGAAAATCACATATATATCTATGGCCGCGTTGGATTCGCGCACCCTCCCGATCACGAGCTGCATGCTAATTGGCTGTCAAGTGGCTGTCAACACTCCAAATCAGGAAGTGTTGGCAGCCATTTTGTCCCTCGGTAGAACCGAGGGACAGAAACAAGTGCGCAGAAACACCCTGACCCCCTAGGTCTGCTCAGGGGGTCCCACAAGGACCCCCTGGGCAGAAAAAAGCATTTTTTTTGTTGAAAAATCGGCGGGATGCGCTTAGGGTGCGCGAATCCTGCCGAGAAAAAAAAAAAACGCAGGTGTGCAAACGCACAAAGGGGGCAGGGTAGAAACACCCTGACCCCCTAGGTCTGCTCAGGGGGTCCCACAAGGACCCCCTGGGCAGAAAATAGCATTTTTTTTATTTTTTTTAAATTGGCAGGATGCGCTCAGGGTGCGCGGATCCTGCCGAGAAAAAAAAATCGAAGCGCGGTCTCCCGCGCTTCGATGTTTATTTGCCCCCGGGTGGCCCAAGTCCCGGGGGCATGTTGGGGGATTTCAGATTTAATGTGGGGGGCCTCTAAGGCCCCCCAAGCCCCGGGGACCGCCACCCCCCGGGGCTTTAGAAAATAATGGTGCGGGAGGGCTCTTGCAGAGAGGTGCAAAAAGGGGCGTGGCCTCTGAACACCTCTCTGCAACGCAGCTCCCTGGCGCATACTGGAGGTACAGGGTGGGCTAGTTGAACCCCAGGGACCCTCATGATTCAAGGGGACTTAATCCCCCAACTTAAAACACGCCACGGGGCGCGTTTGCACAGATGTCACCTCAGGCCCCGCCCCCTCCCTTCACTATTGTGCAAATGTTCCTCTAAAATCAGCCGAACTACGAATTCCTATTTACTCACCTGTTATCAGGAGAGACCTCAGTGCTGCATCTTTCAGCCCAGTACTGATCCTGAAAAGTAATTTTAACCGTACTTACCAGTAACTTGAATTTCCTTCCATAGGCTAACATTGACTGGTTTCACTTGGAAATTCTTCTAAGTGTGGAGTTTTTGAACTTTATAATATTCCTCTAAAATCAGCCAAAATACAAATTCCGATTTACTCACCTGTTATCTGGAGAGACCTCAGTGCTGCATCTTTCAGCCCAGTACTGATCCTGAAAAGTAATTTTAACCGTACTTACCAGTAACTTGAATTTCCTTCCATAGGATATCATTGCCTGCTTTTTGCTGAAAACGTTTCTAAGTATCGATTTTTGAAACATACAAATATTCCTCTAAAATCAGCAGAACTACGAATTCCGATTTACTCACCTGTTATCAGGAGAGACCTCAGTGCTGCATCTTTGAGACCAGTACTGATCCTGAAAAGTAATTTTGCCGTACTTACCAGTAACTTGAATTTCCTTCCATAGGATATCATTGACTGGTTTCACTTGGAAATTCTTCTAAGTGTGGAGTTTTGGAACTTTATAATATTCCTCTAAAATCAGCCGAAATACGAATTCCGATTTACTCACCTGTTATCAGGAGAGACCTCAGTGCTGCATCTTTCAGCCCAGTACTGATCCTGAAAAGTAATTTTAACCGTACTTACCAGTAACTTGAATTTCCTTCCATAGGATATCATTGACTGGTTTCACTTGGAAATTCTTCTAAGTGTCGATTTTTGAAACATACAAATATTCCTCTAAAATCAGCCAAAATACGAATTCCGATTTACTCACCTGTTATCAGGAGAGACCTCAGTGCTGCATCTTTCAGCCCAGTACTGATCCTGAAAAGTAATTTTAACCGTACTTACCAGTAACTTATATTTCCTTCCATAGGAATCCATTGTCTGGTTTTCAGCAGAAAAGTTTCAAAGTGTTGATTTTCACAAAATACAAATATTCCTTAAAAATCGCCTGTATGACTTAAACGCATTCTTTCAACTGTTTACAGGAGATGCACCAGTGCTGGATACAGGATCCACCACTGAGTAAGAAAAAGTAACGATAACACTACTTACCTGCTAAGTGAATTTCCTCCGATATGATAACATTGGTGATTCTATGTGAAAAAGTTTCTAAGTGTCAACTTTTAAAATACAATAATATTCCTTAAAAATCACTACTCTAACCAAAACGCTTTTACTCAACTGTTTACAGGAGATGTCCCAGGACTGAATCTAGGATCCAGTCCTGTGGTTAGAAAAGTAATCCATAAAGTAACTAATTGCATTTAACTAGAAATTCACATTGAGCTCAATGTTGCATTGTGTTTGAAATTGTGTTGCCCATTGCAACAACTGTAACTACTATACTTAAAAGTCTATTGCCTATTTGCAAAGTATTTAAACTAAAGTAATTCATTCTGAGAAAGTATATTTTGTAATGTAATGTATAATGTAATTACAATGTAATTTAAAAAATAAAATATGTAAAAATAAATAGTTTAAAAAAATGTAGTAAATCAGTATCAAAAAAATAAATATAACAATTAATACATTTAAAAATTGTCATTTACAAAACCTTTGAAATTCACAGAAAAAAACCATAGGTTTCAGACATGTTATAGTTAGGAATTAGCATTTAAAAAACCTTTGAAATTCACTGAAAAAACCATAGGTTTCAGACACGTTATAGTTAGAAATTAGCATTTAAAAAACCTTTGAAATTCACTTAAAAAACCATAGGTTTTAGGGACAGTTATAGTTAGTTGGACATTTCACTCGTAAAAAAACATAGAAATTGCCACGTTATAGTTAGTTCAGCTAACTATAACTCGCGCCCCATAATGCACTGCTGATGACGTCACATATTACAACACTCATGACATGGTCAGTGACATCACTGATGACATCACTGATGACATCTCAAATGACATCACTGATGACATCACTGATGACATCATCCACGTGATAATCTGATGCACCTCCTCACACCCTGATATAACCTTTGATACACCCACTCTAAATTACAGACTGCCATTCGCAAAACCATAGACACTCCAACACCAATAACTACATACCCACTCACTGATTCTTAGGTCTACACACACATCCACTCACTCACCCGTACAGTCACTCATACTTACGGTCACTCAGTACAGGACTATCATATGCACTCATACTCCTATATAGACACTCAAACACCGCCACTCATCCATAGAGGTACTCACACACCTAGTCAGTCATGCAAATAATTAAACACACTGCCATTTACTCACCTATACAGTTATACACACACCAGCTCACTTACTCATACAAATACTAGCACATTCTTACGCTCTTATACAATCACTGATACAAGCACACACTCATCCATACAGTCACTCTCACAATCACACACTCTTGCTTATAGCTATTTATATACTCCAACACACATATATACTGCCTTTCACATATGTAGTTACTCACACATGTACCACTGGGACATACATTCACTCACAAACACACTCTTACACACACTTACCCACCCATACAGTCTATCACAGATGCACTCTTGAAACCATCCACCCAGTGAATCACCCACTCACACATCTATGCACAGAGTCGCACACACCCCACCCACACAAACACTCAGGCACCCATACAGATACTCAGACAACTAATCAATAACTCATATAGACACTCATGTAGGTATTCACAAACCCATGCAGCCACTTACACAGCAATAGACAGACGGATACATACATTCACCCAGTTTAGTCACTAACCCATGCATTCAGTAAGATACGTTTAATCACTCACTTATAGAGTTAGTCACGCACCTACTAAATCATCCATACAGACACTTATACACCCACTCATTCTTCAATACGCCTTTCCCTATATATATTAAACATATTTAAACTTTAAAGAAACACACAGTCACTGGATGATGTCATCAGTGATGTCATTTGAGATGTCATCAGTGATGTCATCAGTGATGTCACTGACCATGTCATGAGTGATGTAATATGTGACGTCATCAGCAGTGCATTGCGGGGCGCGAGTTATAGTTAGCTGAACTAACTATAACGGGGAATTTCTATGGTTTTGTACGAGTGAAATGTCCAACTAACTATAACTGTCCCTAAAACCTATGTTTTTTAAGTGAATTTCAAAGGTTTTTTAAATGCTAATTTCTAACTATAACGTGTCTGAAACCTATGGTTTTTTCAGTGAATATAGATATAACATACTGTAGTAGGTTAGTATATATGTTTAGCACCCATAAACTCTTAAAAACACTTAAACTCACTTGATGGTGTCATTAGTAATGTCATGAGTGATGTCATTTGAGACGTCATTAGTGATGTCATGAGTGATGTCACTGACCATGTCATGAGTTATGTAATATGTAAGGTCATAAAAAGTGCATTGCAGAGTCGTTATTCAGTAAAAATATATATAAATATAAATATATTACCTACTGGCGGTCACCAGTAGGTAGTTATAGTTAGGACCTAGTTTCCACAGGAAAAGAGTTTTTTGACTTGCCTATAACATTGACGTCATTTGACCAATCTTTTCCCGATAATGTGTCAAGGTAGATTCTGTGTATCATCGAAAGTTTGGTGGTGATCTGTGTAATGGGGACTATGAAATAGGGTTGCAAAATAAGGGTTCATTTGTAATGTTAATTCCCATAGGAAAGCATTATTGAACCTACAGCCCGAACTGCTAGACAGAATTCCACCAAATTTGGCAGAAAGATAGATGTTGTTATGCAGATTTTGTTTTTTGTTCTTTGGTGCAAATCTGTTCAGTAGTTTTTGAGAAATGTAAGTTGAAAATTATATTGATATCTCTGGCTGCAGATATCTTGTGACAATTCTGAGATTCATCGCGAATGCGTGCGCCAACAGGGATGCTCTGATTGGCTGGAAGCAACCTGAACAGAAAGTTGCGGCTGCCATTTTATCAATCAGGAATGGTTCCCAGGACTGTAAATTTCTGTGAAAGCTAACATATGGGGTCAGGGTGAAGGTTCTCTGACCCCATGTTTGAGAAATGGGGGAGTTAGTGACACAAGTTATGTGTTCCAAATTAATTTTTTAATCGTGCGCGATATTCGCAACAAAGACGCGATCGTTATCGTGGCCCCCTGTGTACCGTCAAGGGGATGTCACAACTATCACGAGGTCTTTGCAGCAATTGCGGGCATCGACATTATTGCGAGTCCCGGCGTCACCGTGAAAATGGCAGATAGGTTTTAGAGATGGTTTTTAAAGAAACTCACTAGAAAAACATGACTTTAGACAATACAGTAATAAACCCCTGTTGTGCCAAATACTGTAATATGTGCGCATATATGTGTATTACACCTTATGGAAAAGGCCGATTGTGGTGGTTAACAATGTCACCGTGATGCCCTGAATAACTGCGAAAACAGAAACTAGGTTTTATAGATGGTTTTTAAGGACAACTAGTACAAAAACATGAGTTTAATTTTTTTTTTTAAAGAACCATGTATATAGTAATATGTGTAATCCAATGTTTAGAATGGATTTTAGATTCCCAAAAACTAAAAGAGCATCTTTATAGAAAAATGTAACAATATTGTGGGTGCTAGGGTGGCTCTGACAAGAGCCTTTGTGTTCATTGTGTGTATTTGACAGCTACACATAAGACCGGATGCAGAGTTTCAGGTTACTTAGAAACACCCTATTGCCTTCGGCTGTAAAGTGCACTCCATCATTTCTATAAATTCTATGCATGTCGAAACGCAGGTTGTTGTTGTAGATTGAGCCTACGTGATGGTCTCTGGGGAATACAGAAACAGTTCTATTAACATGTTTCCTGGCTTTGTCAATCTGTGGGCAGAATTGATTTGACCACTTCCAGTTCTGTCTTTGGCATATATTAGAGTACACCAAGACAGTGTGAGGGAAAAGCGACATCAGTTCTGCAAAGGTATTCTTCATTAGGATTTCCAGCCCTACCCCAGTCAATGTGCCTAGGTCATTGCCACCACAGTGCACAATCATGAGTTGAGGAGCTCGCCAATCCACAATGGTTTTAACTAAAGCCAGCAAAGGAGCAATAGCAGTCAGGAGAAGGCTAGAGCTGAATAAAGTAGTTTTCCAAATGAAAAGCAGTTGAAATAGATTTATTTTATAGATATGTTTTATTGGATGCTGTCAGCATGTATGTGAATAAAGTTAGGTAGTGTGTTGGATGCATTAGCAAGAAGTCCTATTATCAGCTATTGTTTAAACAAAGTAATACAGACATGGATATGCTCTTGAATCTGTGGAGTAAACCACCTCTGCTGTATCTGATTTGGAGGTAACATGGTCCTCTTAGAATGTGCTATGAACTTGTGACCTACTGATTCCTTTGGGTTGCTTGATACACTGCGCTAAGAGTGTATTGGGGGGGAAGGGTGTTAAAGAGACAGAACATTTTTTGAAGAGTTGTGACACAATTTAAGTAATGATAAACTTTAATTTCCAACTAAGGACTACATAATAAAATGTTGTGCAGTATTTACATTTTAATTTTAAAAAAGTGAAACTAAATATAGGTTTGGACTCCCGTTTTTTTTTCACGAGTATTCCGCGATCATCGCAAAAACATCGCGAACATGCATAGACAGGATTCTCTTTTTGAAAGAGAGGGAAAGGGTTAACAGATGCTAACCATTCACAAGTGGAGATAGAGTAGTCTAAAATAAAAGAAATGATTTCATTTGCTGCCTTTCTCATGATCATAGAGTGGAAATTTGAAGAGGTTGCCATTTTATAGTTGCTTTGTATGAGAGTGGTGTACTATTCTTGTGCTTAGTCTTTACAAATCCTAACAGTGTCAAAACTATTCAAAAATAGCTAAAACAACAATAAAATCTGCTAACTCAATTCACTGGTATGTACATAACTTTTTAATTATTTAAAATAAATTACATCATAAATGAAGATGTATATGGGAGTTTGATAAAAAAAGTATCACAGTGATATGAAAAAAATACATCTGATAAACTGTTAGTGGCAGAGGGTATGTGTTTCAAAATGGTAGTACCAAATGTTTTGGGAAGTAGGAGGAATATGAATTAGTGCCCCTTTAATCCATTGTGTACTTTATAGAAAAACAGCTTTATAGTATTGTTGAAAATTGCAATTAGGAATGTATTTAAAAGTCAGAATGTAAATGTCTAAGCATTATATGCAGAATAGATACATATATGTTATTTGCATTCTGGGAATTGTAGTACTTTTAGTCACATTATGAAACAGGAGTAGTGTAGTCACAAATAAAAAATAAGAAAATGTGATGTGTCTGTATATGAATTATAAAGGAGTAATACTTGTTACATATGTATTAGTAAGTGATTGTCAATGTGGTTTTTAGCTTATTAGACCGGTTTGCATATGTTTAGATGGTGAGATATGGTTTTTCTGGTTGCAGATAGTTATATGTACGATGAGACTCTTGAGTTTACTTAAAGATGTAGAGAACTATATATTTTTGGAAAGATGGACTGAAGATTTATATTTGTTATGAAATCACATATATGTTTACATGGTGACCTATGTTCTTTAAGGCTCTTGAAAATGTCATGTAAACAGTGAGGGTGGTGTATTTCTTTAAACATGCTGTGTTTAAAATTCAGGAGGGTTATTAGTGCAGAATGTCTCGTGAGAGTTCTTGTGCTAGCTTTACTTGGTGTGTAACTTTTCTTTGAGAAATACTGAATATATGTTTTAAACACACAAGAAATATTTGAGAAATGATGTAGCTATGCCATTAAGAAAATGTTTTGTGCTTTGAAAAAGTGAGAATTGTTGTTTTCAGTTTTAGAAACTTGCTGATGCATGTGCACGCTGAATAATGTGTGCTCCTAGAGAGCCATGTATCCAATCATATATCAAGTGTGATATCTGGACTTCACTCACTCATAGCTCAGTAGAAAACGATAGATACACTAAAACAGATGGATTGATACTGACAGAAGGACTTAAACAATGAGTCACAGATATAGTCACAACTGTTATGTGTCTAACAGCAACCGAGGTACTTTCACAGTCAGCCAGGCACTACTCAGGCACTCATCCAATCACTCAGCCACTACTCAGTCATCAAATTACTCATGCACTAGCCACACAATTATTCAATTACCCCTTCACTACACATGCACTCTTGCAATCATGCAGGCACTAATTATGTAGTCATTGAACTAGCCAGGCACCACCCATGCATTCATCCAATCACCCCAGCACTAACCATTTACTTACACAATCACCAAGGCTGTACCTATGCAGTCATTGAAACACCCAGGCACAACCCATACACTCATTGAAATACTGAGGCACAAACCATGCACTCATCCAAACACTCAGGCACTACTCATGCACTCATCTAATTACGCAGGGAGTACCATTGCAGTGAACCTATCACCCATCCAGTACCTATGCACTCATTCAATTACTGAGTCAATACTCTTGCACTAGTACAATCACCCCAGCAGTACACTTGCTTTCATCCATCACTCAAGCTTTAACAATGGACTCATGCAATCATTCAGACACTAGTCATGCACTCATCTAATCAGCCAGGCACTACTGATGCACTCATTCAATTATCCAGGCTCTACCTATGTACTTATCTAAACACCCAGGCACTACCTGTTCACTCAACCAAAAACACATAGGCAGCAGCCATGTACTTATCCAATGACTGAAATACTACTCATGCACTCATCCAATCTGCCAGGTGCTATGCATGCACCTAAACCATCAGGTATGTACTATCCATGAACTCTAAAAATCACCTATTTACTATCTATGCACTCCTGCAATCACCCAGGCACTAGAGTTGCACTCATTTAATCATCCAACTGCTATCTATGCATAGATTGAATTATTGAGGCATTAGTCATGCACTTATCTAATTATTTAGGCACTACTCATCCAAACACCCAGGTAGTAGTGATATACTCATGCAAACATGCAGGCAGTAACTATGCATATCTGGAATGACCCATGGAGTTCTCACATACTCAGGGAACCATCCAGGCACTACCTGTATCCTCAAGGAATCACCTAGAAACTACCTATGCACTCATTCAATCATCCAGGGAGTATTGATGTACACAACCACAAACACATGCATTAACAAGTTTTAGTGAGGAATATGTAGTCTTTTAGAACCATCTGGTGAATTATATAGGCAACTTGTCACACACTCCATGCATGTACTCAGAAGAATTAGTGAGCTATATGCTCTGATAGAGATTAATGTGCAGATTTTTATAAGCACTGTTTCCCAAAATTTAATTCTGATACATCTAAGTAGAAAAGTACTGAGATACTAGATACACCAGGGACATAGTGGTAGAGAGGCACACAAACAGCTTTCAAATGCACAAAGGCACTCATGCACCTACTCACAGATCAACTGAGAGTCTCATGCAACCAATCACAGACCCATTGAGACATCGATGCACCCAGTCATAGATGCACTGAGACAGTCACGCAGTTCGTTACAGAACCATTGATAGACTGATGAACCATCTCACAGATCCACTGAATTATTTATACAGTGAATGAGAGACTTACTAATACAGTGATGCATGCAGTCACAGATTCCACTGAAAGAGTTATACACTGTGTTATAGAGATATTATGGGAGTTATACATGCTATTATAGAGTCATTTAGATAGTAATGTGTTTAGTGTTTTGGTTATAATCCATTTTGCAGTTACAAGTTTTGAATGTGGTGGTGGCTGAAATTCACTTAACAAACCAAAGGTTATATGGACACTATGGTTAGGAAATAGAATTTAAAAAACCTTAGAAATTCACTGAAAAAAACAAAGGTTAAAGGTAAGTTATAGTTAGGCTGACATTTCACTTGTATAAAACCAGAGAAATTCAGCAGTTATAGTTACCTGAGCTAACTATAACTCACGCCCCCGCAATGCACTGCCTATGACCTCACATATCACATCACTCATGACAGAGTCAGTGACATCACTGATTACATCACTGATGACATCTCAAATGACATCACTGATGATATCTCAAATGGCACACCCACTTACACCACCAAAAAACATGTCATACACCCACTCCCACATATTCACTAACACACCCACTCATACACCCATACAGCTACTGACACAGTAAATCAGTTAACGATACACCTACTCACACACCTACTCACTCACCCATACAGTCACTTACACAGCCACTAACTCACTCATACAATTACTCACACAGCCACTCAGTTACTTATACATATACTAATGCATATACTCACTCACCTATACAGTGACTGAGACAACTACATACTTTCCCATACAAACTCTTTTACATTCACTTACTCAAGCATACAACCACTTAAACACCCATTCGCTCACACATACAGTCACTCATACACCCAATCACCCATTCACCCACTTACACACCCATTGATGCATCGAAACAGCCACTCATGTACCCTGTCACTCGCCCATACAGACACCTATGTATTTGCTCAAACACCCAATCAGCCACTCATGTACCCTCTCATTCACCATTTACAACCACTGATATATCAACTCAGTCAAATATACAGATACTCCCAGAGCCACTCACTAACTTATATACACACAGACACATCCAATTGCTCACCTATACAAAAACTGACACATCCATTACCTCATGTATACAGTCTCTTATATACCCAGTCCTTCTTCTATACACCACTTACACATCTACTCACTTACCCATACAGGCACTTCCACAGAGAGTTACCTTAGTATATATGTTTAACACTCATTAACTTTTAGAAAACACTCACAATCACTGTATGATATCATCAGTGATGTCATTTCAGATGTCTCCACCACTCTGCAAATGCGCCTCCTGGCACACTACTGCCTGGGGGAAAAAGTCCACTCTAATCCTGAGGCCCTCAAATGGCAAGGGATGTCATTTCCCCACCAGCATTGCACCTAGATGCATGTTTGCAGATTGGTGGAGAAAGAGGGGGTGGCCTCCGACCACCTCTAAGCAATCCAGCTGTGTGGGGCTTAATGGAGGTAACAGGAGGTCTTGTTGGCCGATAAGGACCCTCAGCAGCCAAGGGGACTTCATCGCTGAACCAGCAGCATGCCAGGAGGCACGTTTGCAGAATGGGGGAGACAGGGGACAGGGCCATCAGCGAATTGCTGGCTTTAAAAAAAAAGAATCTATCTTTTAGGAATGGAGGTCACATGCCCCCCCCCTTCCCTGGACCGTTTTGGGCCCCGGGGACCCGAGCTCCCGGGGCTGGCTTTTGCAATTTCCATATAAAAAAATACTAAGGAGAGGGGGGACACGTGCCCCTCATGCCGGGCCAATTACGGCCCGGGACGCCCATCCCCTGGGGCCTGTCCCTTTTTAAACACTTTATTTTATTTTAAAAAAAGGGAGGGGTGCTACGCGTCTCCCCTCCCGGGCCGATTAGGACCCCAGGGACCCCATCCACCAGGTCCTGGCCTTTTCTATTTTTAATTATTATTAAAGCAAGGGTGGGTGAGCAGGCCCCCTCCTGGGCCACCCCCGGGGCCTGGCACAGTATTGGGTGCACCCAGTCATTTTTGTTGGGGACCATGGGGAGAGCCTGAATGCCCCCATAAATTGTCATAAATCATGACTTTTTATCTTGTTTACATGCTCACCTACCCATCATGGAATAATGGGATCAAATACAACTTATTTTTGGTATAGGCGAACAGCTTACACAATATCATGTAACACGTATTTGACCAAACGCACTTGTATTAATTTGTGCACGCATGTGAGTGTTTGTTTGAATTTTAATGTAGCCGATAAATATCAGACACAGGTCGTAGTTCTAACACGCAGATCTGATTAACATCCATCATGTTGATATCATGATTACAGTAAATTGTCTGGCTATTTTAGCACAATCAATTTGTACATTCATTGATGTGACGCGATTCACAAAACATGATATTTTTTACCATGATTTGTTTAGATTGATCCTGGAAGTCTATTGATCTAAAAACAACTTTATTGACATTTTTGTGAGCAAACAAACTTCTGTATTGATATATTTCACATATAAAATTCAGACGGAATGTATATTTATATGATTCTTGTTTGCATATGAGAATCAAATTTATTTCATGTGTATATATATTCTACAACACTAGTCTTTTTTCATTGTATAACCAGTGTAAGTACCCGCAAGTCTTTCTTTCATGTTTTTTGTTGGAAATTTGTGTTTAAAGGGGATTGGGCACTACTGTCACTCAAGGCTTCGAAAAAGACAGAGTAGGTCGAAATACATTTTATTTGAAAATGTGTCCGGAGTGCGGGCGTCTACTTGCGCTGCTGCGCGGGTGCTGCTTAGATATATATGTATATATATGCAGTAGCGGCCCGTGGTGGGAGTGCTGCCGGGCGCTGACGTGGGGCGGGGGAGGGGCATGGTGGGGGTAGTAAACTACAGATTACGGCCGATTAGAGTTAAATAAACATATAAATTAATAAAATGAATTTCGTTGCGTGAGCTGCATCGCCAAATGCGATGCAGCGCGCGCAACGAAATTCATTTTATTTGTTTATATGTTTACTTACCTCTAATCGGCCGTAATCCGTAGTTTACTACCCCCCCGCCCCACGTCAGCGCCCAGTGTTACAGCAAACAAATGATGGACGGAATGCTGACAATGCAAACATTCTCCCCCAGTCAAAAGATCTGGGTTAAATCCATCGTTCTTTTGCCCACTAAGCCACCCCAGTTTGGACCCAGCCAAATGCAAATCAGTCTTGACCCTGTGCCCCATGGGAACAGTCCAGACCGAACTGCCAGGTAAGGTCCTCCCTGGACCAGAAACAAGCATCCTGGGACCGGTTTCAGGGTATGTCACCCTTCTTCAGCCAGGCTAGCTTGAATCCAGTGGCACAGTGAGCAAGGGACCCACGTCTGGGCATACCATTCCCACTTAGGGCGAAAAGTGTTACAGCAAACAAATGATGGACGGAATGCTGACAATGCAAACATTCTCCCCCAGTCAAAAGATCTGGGTTAAATCCATCGTTCTTTTGCCCACTAAGCCACCCCAGTTTGGACCCAGCCATATGCAAATCAGTCTTGACCCTGTGCCCCATGGGAACAGTCCAGACCGAACTGCCAGGCCAGGTCCTCCCTGGACCGGAAACAAGCATCCTGGGACCGGTTTCAGGGTATATCACCCTTCTTCAGCCAGGCTAGCTTGAATCCAGTGGCACAGTGAGCAAGGGACCCACGTCTGGGCATACCCATCCCACTTAGGGCGAAAAGTGTTACAGCAAACAAATGATGGACGGAATGCTGACAATGCAAACATTCTCCCCCAGTCAAAAGATCTGGGTTAAATCCATCGTTCTTTTGCCCACTAAGCCACCCCAGTTTGGACCCAGCCATATGCAAATCAGTCTTGACCCTGTGCCCCATGGGAACAGTCCAGACCGAACTGCCAGGCCAGGTCCTCCCTGGACCGGAAACAAGCATCCTGGGACTGGTTTCAGTGTATGTCACCCTTCTTCAGCCAGGCTAGCTTGAATCCAGTGGCACAGTGAGCAAGGGACCCACGTCTGGGCATACCCATCCCACTTAGGGCGAAAAGTGTTACAGCAAACAAATGATGGACGGAATGCTGACAATGCAAACATTCTCCCCCAGTCAAAAGATCTGGGTTAAATCCATCGTTCTTTTGCCCACTAAGCCACCCCAGTTTGGACCCAGCCATATGCAAATCAGTCTTGACCCTGTGCCCCATGGGAACAGTCCAGACCGAACTGCCAGGCCAGGTCCTCCCTGGACCCGGAAACAAGCATCCTGGGACCGGTTTCAGGGTATGTCACCCTTCTTCAGCCAGGCTAGCTTGAATCCAGTGGCACAGTGAGCAAGGGACCCACGTCTGGGCATACCCATCCCACTTAGGGCGAAAAGTGTTACAGCAAACAAATGATGGACGGAATGCTGACAATGCAAACATTCTCCCCCAGTCAAAAGATCTGGGTTAAATCCATCGTTCTTTTGCCCACTAAGCCACCCCAGTTTGGACCCAGCCATATGCAAATCAGTCTTGACCCTGTGCCCCATGGGAACAGTCCAGACCGAACTGCCAGGCCAGGTCCTCCCTGGACCGGAAACAAGCATCCTGGGACCGGTTTCAGGGTATGTCACCCTTCTTCAGCCAGGCTAGCTTGAATCCAGTGGCACAGTGAGCAAGGGACCCACGTCTGGGCATACCCATCCCACTTAGGGCGAAAAGTGTTACAGCAAACAAATGATGGACGGAATGCTGACAATGCAAACATTCTCCCCCAGTCAAAAGATCTGGGTTAAATCCATCGTTCTTTTGCCCACTAAGCCACCCCAGTTTGGACCCAGCCATATGCAAATCAGTCTTGACCCTGTGCCCCATGGGAACAGTCCAGACCGAACTGCCAGGCCAGGTCCTCCCTGGACCGGAAACAAGCATCCTGGGACCGGTTTCAGGGTATGTCACCCTTCTTCAGCCAGGCTAGCTTGAATCCAGTGGCACAGTGAGCAAGGGACCCACGTCTGGGCATACCCATCCCACTTAGGGCGAAAAGTGTTACAGCAAACAAATGATGGACGGAATGCTGACAATGCAAACATTCTCCCCCAGTCAAAAGATCTGGGTTAAATCCATCGTTCTTTTGCCCACTAAGCCACCCCAGTTTGGACCCAGCCATATGCAAATCAGTCTTGACCCTGTGCCCCATGGGAACAGTCCAGACCGAACTGCCAGGCCAGGTCCTCCCTGGACCGGAAACAAGCATCCTGGGACCGGTTTCAGGGTATGTCACCCTTCTTCAGCCAGGCTAGCTTGAATCCAGTGGCACAGTGAGCAAGGGACCCACGTCTGGGCATACCCATCCCACTTAGGGCGAAAAGTGATACAGCAAACAAATGATGGACGGAATGCTGACAATGCAAACATTCTCCCCCAGTCAAAAGATCTGGGTTAAATCCATTGTTCTTTTGCCCACTAAGCCACCCCAGTTTGGACCCAGCCATATGCAAATCAGTCTTGACCCTGTGCCCCATGGGAACAGTCCAGACCGAACTGCCAGGCCAGGTCCTCCCTGGACCGGAAACAAGCATCCTGGGACCGGTTTCAGGGTATGTCACCCTTCTTCAGCCAGGCTAGCTTGAATCCAGTGGCACAGTGAGCAAGGGACCCACGTCTGGGCATACCCATCCCACTTAGGGCGAAAAGTGTTACAGCAAACAAATGATGGACGGAATGCTGACAATGCAAACATTCTCCCCCAGTCAAAAGATCTGGGTTAAATCCATCGTTCTTTTGCCCACTAAGCCACCCCAGTTTGGACCCAGCCATATGCAAATCAGTCTTGACCCTGTGCCCCATGGGAACAGTCCAGACCGAACTGCCAGGCCAGGTCCTCCCTGGACCGGAACCAAGCATCCTGGGACCGGTTTCAGGGTATGTCACCCTTCTTCAGCCAGGCTAGCTTGAATCCAGTGGCACAGTGAGCAAGGGACCCACGTCTGGGCATACCCATCCCACTTAGGGCGAAAAGTGTTACAGCAAACAAATGATGGACGGAATGCTGACAATGCAAACATTCTCCCCCAGTCAAAAGATCTGGGTTAAATCCATCGTTCTTTTGCCCACTAAGCCACCCCAGTTTGGACCCAGCCATATGCAAATCAGTCTTGACCCTGTGCCCCATGGGAACAGTCCAGACCGAACTGCCAGGCCAGGTCCTCCCTGGACCGGAAACAAGCATCCTGGGACCGGTTTCAGGGTATGTCACCCTTCTTCAGCCAGGCTAGCTTGAATCCAGTGGCACAGTGAGCAAGGGACCCACGTCTGGGCATACCCATCCCACTTAGGGCGAAAAGTGTTACAGCAAACAAATGATGGACGGAATGCTGACAATGCAAACATTCTCCCCCAGTCAAAAGATCTGGGTTAAATCCATCGTTCTTTTGCCCACTAAGCCACCCCAGTTTGGACCCAGCCATATGCAAATCAGTCTTGACCCTGTGCCCCATGGGAACAGTCCAGACCGAACTGCCAGGCCAGGTCCTCCCTGGACCGGAAACAAGCATCCTGGGACCGGTTTCAGGGTATGTCACCCTTCTTCAGCCAGGCTAGCTTGAATCCAGTGGCACAGTGAGCAAGGGACCCACGTCTGGGCATACCCATCCCACTTAGGGCGAAAAGTGTTACAGCAAACAAATGATGGACGGAATGCTGACAATGCAAACATTCTCCCCCAGTCAAAAGATCTGGGTTAAATCCATCGTTCTTTTGCCCACTAAGCCACCCCAGTTTGGACCCAGCCATATGCAAATCAGTCTTGACCCTGTGCCCCATGGGAACAGTCCAGACCGAACTGCCAGGCCAGGTCCTCCCTGGACCGGAAACAAGCATCCTGGGACCGGTTTCAGGGTATGTCACCCTTCTTCAGCCAGGCTAGCTTGAATCCAGTGGCACAGTGAGCAAGGGACCCACGTCTGGGCATACCCATCCCACTTAGGGCGAAAAGTGATACAGCAAACAAATGATGGACGGAATGCTGACAATGCAAACATTCTCCCCCAGTCAAAAGATCTGGGTTAAATCCATTGTTCTTTTGCCCACTAAGCCACCCCAGTTTGGACCCAGCCATATGCAAATCAGTCTTGACCCTGTGCCCCATGGGAACAGTCCAGACCGAACTGCCAGGCCAGGTCCTCCCTGGACCGGAAACAAGCATCCTGGGACCGGTTTCAGGGTATGTCACCCTTCTTCAGCCAGGCTAGCTTGAATCCAGTGGCACAGTGAGCAAGGGACCCACGTCTGGGCATACCCATCCCACTTAGGGCGAAAAGTGTTACAGCAAACAAATGATGGACGGAATGCTGACAATGCAAACATTCTCCCCCAGTCAAAAGATCTGGGTTAAATCCATCGTTCTTTTGCCCACTAAGCCACCCCAGTTTGGACCCAGCCATATGCAAATCAGTCTTGACCCTGTGCCCCATGGGAACAGTCCAGACCGAACTGCCAGGCCAGGTCCTCCCTGGACCGGAACCAAGCATCCTGGGACCGGTTTCAGGGTATGTCACCCTTCTTCAGCCAGGCTAGCTTGAATCCAGTGGCACAGTGAGCAAGGGACCCACGTCTGGGCATACCCATCCCACTTAGGGCGAAAAGTGTTACAGCAAACAAATGATGGACGGAATGCTGACAATGCAAACATTCTCCCCCAGTCAAAAGATCTGGGTTAAATCCATCGTTCTTTTGCCCACTAAGCCACCCCAGTTTGGACCCAGCCATATGCAAATCAGTCTTGACCCTGTGCCCCATGGGAACAGTCCAGACCGAACTGCCAGGCCAGGTCCTCCCTGGACCGGAAACAAGCATCCTGGGACCGGTTTCAGGGTATGTCACCCTTCTTCAGCCAGGCTAGCTTGAATCCAGTGGCACAGTGAGCAAGGGACCCACGTCTGGGCATACCCATCCCACTTAGGGCGAAAAGTGTTACAGCAAACAAATGATGGACGGAATGCTGACAATGCAAACATTCTCCCCAGTCAAAAGATCTGGGTTAAATCCATCGTTCTTTTGCCCACTAAGCCACCCCAGTTTGGACCCAGCCATATGCAAATCAGTCTTGACCCTGTGCCCATGGGAACAGTCCAGACCGAACTGCCAGGCCAGGTCCTCCCTGGACCGGAAACAAGCATCCTGGGACCGGTTTCAGGGTATGTCACCCTTCTTCAGGCAGGCTAGCTTGAATCCAGTGGCACAGTGAGCAAGGGACCCACGTCTGGGCATACCCATCCCACTTAGGGCGAAAAGTGTTACAGCAAACAAATGATGGACGGAATGCTGACAATGCAAACATTCTCCCCCAGTCAAAAGATCTGGGTTAAATCCATCGTTCTTTTGCCCACTAAGCCACCCCAGTTTGGACCCAGCCATATGCAAATCAGTCTTGACCCTGTGCCCCATGGGAACAGTCCAGACCGAACTGCCAGGCCAGGTCCTCCCTGGACCGGAAACAAGCATCCTGGGACCGGTTTCAGGGTATGTCACCCTTCTTCAGCCAGGCTAGCTTGAATCCAGTGGCACAGTGAGCAAGGGACCCACGTCTGGGCATACCCATCCCACTTAGGGCGAAAAGTGTTACAGCAAACAAATGATGGACGGAATGCTGACAATGCAAACATTCTCCCCCAGTCAAAAGATCTGGGTTAAATCCATCTTTCTTTTGCCCACTAAGCCACCCCAGTTTGGACCCAGCCATATGCAAATCAGTCTTGACCCTGTGCCCCATGGGAACAGTCCAGACCGAACTGCCAGGCCAGGTCCTCCCTGGACCGGAAACAAGTATCCTGGGACCGGTTTCAGGGTATGTCACCCTTCTTCAGCCAGGCTAGCTTGAATCCAGTGGCACAGTGAGCAAGGGACCCACGTCTGGGCATACCCATCCCACTTAGGGCGAAAAGTGTTACAGCAAACAAATGATGGACGGAATGCTGACAATGCAAACATTCTCCCCCAGTCAAAAGATCTGGGTTAAATCCATCGTTCTTTTGCCCACTAAGCCACCCCAGTTTGGACCCAGCCATATGCAAATCAGTCTTGACCCTGTGCCCCATGGGAACAGTCCAGACCGAACTGCCAGGCCAGGTCCTCCCTGGACCAGAAACAAGCATCCTGGGACCGGTTTCAGGGTATGTCACCCTTCTTCAGCCAGGCTAGCTTGAATCCAGTGGCACAGTGAGCAAGGGACCCACGTCTGGGCATACCCATCCCACTTAGGGCGAAAAGTGTTACAGCAAACAAATGATGGACGGAATGCTGACAATGCAAACATTCTCCCCCAGTCAAAAGATCTGGGTTAAATCCATCGTTCTTTTGCCCACTAAGCCACCCCAGTTTGGACCCAGCCATATGCAAATCAGTCTTGACCCTGTGCCCCATGGGAACAGTCCAGACCGAACTGCCAGGCCAGGTCCTCCCTGGACCGGAAACAAGCATCCTGGGACCGGTTTCAGGGTATGTCACCCTTCTTCAGCCAGGCTAGCTTGAATCCAGTGGCACAGTGAGCAAGGGACCCACGTCTGGGCATACCCATCCCACTTAGGGCGAAAAGTGTTACAGCAAACAAATGATGGACGGAATGCTGACAATGCAAACATTCTCCCCCAGTCAAAAGATCTGGGTTAAATCCATCGTTCTTTTGCCCACTAAGCCACCCCAGTTTGGACCCAGCCATATGCAAATCAGTCTTGACCCTGTGCCCCATGGGAACAGTCCAGACCGAACTGCCAGGCCAGGTCCTCCCTGGACCGGAAACAAGCATCCTGGGACCGGTTTCAGGGTATGTCACCCTTCTTCAGCCAGGCTAGCTTGAATCCAGTGGCACAGTGAGCAAGGGACCCACGTCTGGGCATACCCATCCCACTTAGGGCGAAAAGTGTTACAGCAAACAAATGATGGACGGAATGCTGACAATGCAAACATTCTCCCCCAGTCAAAAGATCTGGGTTAAATCCATCGTTCTTTTGCCCACTAAGCCACCCCAGTTTGGACCCAGCCATATGCAAATCAGTCTTGACCCTGTGCCCCATGGGAACAGTCCAGACCGAACTGCCAGGCCAGGTCCTCCCTGGACCGGAAACAAGCATCCTGGGACCGGTTTCAGGGTATGTCACCCTTCTTCAGCCAGGCTAGCTTGAATCCAGTGGCACAGTGAGCAAGGGACCCACGTCTGGGCATACCCATCCCACTTAGGGCGAAAAGTGTTACAGCAAACAAATGATGGACGGAATGCTGACAATGCAAACATTCTCCCCCAGTCAAAAGATCTGGGTTAAATCCATCGTTCTTTTGCCCACTAAGCCACCCCAGTTTGGACCCAGCCATATGCAAATCAGTCTTGACCCTGTGCCCCATGGGAACAGTCCAGACCGAACTGCCAGGCCAGGTCCTCCCTGGACCAGAAACAAGCATCCTGGGACCGGTTTCAGGGTATGTCACCCTTCTTCAGCCAGGCTAGCTTGAATCCAGTGGCACAGTGAGCAAGGGACCCACGTCTGGGCATACCCATCCCACTTAGGGCGAAAAGTGTTACAGCAAACAAATGATGGACGGAATGCTGACAATGCAAACATTCTCCCCCAGTCAAAAGATCTGGGTTAAATCCATCGTTCTTTTGCCCACTAAGCCACCCCAGTTTGGACCCAGCCATATGCAAATCAGTCTTGACCCTGTGCCCCATGGGAACAGTCCAGACCGAACTGCCAGGCCAGGTCCTCCCTGGACCGGAAACAAGCATCATGGGACCGGTTTCAGGGTATGTCACCCTTCTTCAGCCAGGCTAGCTTGAATCCAGTGGCACAGTGAGCAAGGGACCCACGTCTGGGCATACCCATCCCACTTAGGGCGAAAAGTGTTACAGCAAACAAATGATGGACGGAATGCTGACAATGCAAACATTCTCCCCAGTCAAAAGATCTGGGTTAAATCCATCGTTCTTTTGCCCACTAAGCCACCCCAGTTTGGACCCAGCCATATGCAAATCAGTCTTGACCCTGTGCCCCATGGGAACAGTCCAGACCGAACTGCCAGGCCACGTCCTCCCTGGACCGGAAACAAGCATCCTGGGACCGGTTTCAGGGTATGTCACCCTTCTTCAGCCAGGCTAGCTTGAATCCAGTGGCACAGTGAGCAAGGGACCCACGTCTGGGCATACCCATCCCACTTAGGGCGAAAAGTGTTACAGCAAACAAATGATGGACGGAATGCTGACAATCATTTTTGTTGGGGACCATGGGGAGAGCCTGAATGCCCCCATAAATTGTCATAAATCATGACTTTTTATCTTGTTTACATGCTCACCTACCCATCATGGAATAATGGGATCAAATACAACTTATTTTTGGTATAGACGAACAGCTTACACAATATCATGTAACACGTATTTGACCAAACGCACTTGTATTAATTTGTGCACGCATGTGAGTGTTTGTTTGAATTTTAATGTAGCCGATAAATATCAGACACAGGTCGTAGTTCTAACACGCAGATCTGATTAACATCCATCATGTTGATATCATGATTACAGTAAATTGTCTGGCTATTTTAGCACAATCAATTTGTACATTCATTGATGTGACGCGATTCACAAAACATGATATTTTTTACCATGATTTGTTTAGATTGATCCTGGAAGTCTATTGATCTAAAAACAACTTTATTGATATTTTTGTGAGCAAACAAACTTCTGTATTGATATATTTCACATATAAAATTCAGACGGAATGTATATTTATATGATTCTTGTTTGCATATGAGAATCAAATTTATTTCATGTGTATATATATTCTACAACACTAGTCTTTTTTCATTGTATAACCAGTGTAAGTACCCGCAAGTCTTTCTTTCATGTTTTTTGTTGGAAATTTGTGTTTAAAGGGGATTGGGCACTACTGTCACTCAAGGCTTCGAAAAAGACAGAGTAGGTCGAAATACATTTTATTTGAAAATGTGTCCGGAGTGCGGGCGTCTACTTGCGCTGCTGCGCGGGTGCTGCTTAGATATATATGTATATATATGCAGTAGCGGCCCGTGGTGGGAGTGCTGCCGGGCGCTGACATGGGGCGGGGGAGGGGCAGGGTGGGGGGTAGTAAACTACAGATTACGGCCGATTAGAGGTAAATAAACATATAAATTAATAAAATGAATTTCGTTGCGTGAGCTGCATCGCCAAATGCGATGCAGCGCGCGCAACGAAATTCATTTTATTTGTTTATATGTTTACTTACCTCTAATCGGCCGTAATCCGTAGTTTACTACCCCCCGCCCACGTCAGCGCCCGGCAGCACTCCCAGCACGGGCCGCTACTGTATATATGTATATATATATTTATATATATATATATATAGTTATACACACACACACATATATGTGGGTGTGTGTTTATATATAGACACATATACATATATATACACATATATATTCATATATTTGATATATATATGTGTGTGTATTATATATATGTATACGTACATATATGTGTATATGTATGCATTTAATACATATATGCTGTATATACTGGGTAGTTTTATTTACGTCTGCATTTCATAGGAAATTTGTTTTTTGTTTTGCTAATTACTTTGCCACTGTTTGACTAATCTCCATAAAACTTTCCAAGAAAATGGTCCTTTTTGCCTAATTTGTTCATGAAAGGTTTCGAGCTGATCTGTCAAGCAAGGGACAAGAAAAAAGGGGGGTCCCAAAATGCAATATCCCCATGCTTTTCCATTGCCTTCATTAGGCAGGGCTACAGCAGAAACCGCTGAACGGAATTACACTAAATTTGGTAGGAAACTAGATCTTTATCCGCAGATGTTTTTTCTGTTCATTATTTTTTTACAAATTACAATTCAAAAATATTTGTATATATTTGGACGGCTGAGTTTGAAGGACTCGCAAGAGTCCCTCAAACCTAATTCAAACAGCAGAGCATTCTCATTAGCCAGGAAGTATTTCTTCCATTGGGCCATCTCACTCCCGTGGGAGTCAGGCTCCTTTGGAAGCGAGTGTCCTGATTGCCTGCCAGCAACATGAGAATCATGTTGCTGGCAGCCATTAAAGGACTCTGAGACCTATTCCCCTGTCCTGAACTTTAAAAAAAAAAAAATCATATAAGGGAGAAGGGTAGGGATAATCTAGCCCCATGAGAGGAACCCTGAAGGACCACCTCCTGACATTTGCTGCAGTCCCATGGTACTACCGCGGGATCATAGCAAAACAAAATTGGCAGCCCGGAACCGCATTGTTTCAATAAGGGTAGGAGGATCATGGTGCCCCTCCCTAGCTGGTTTTGGCCCTGGGGACCCCAACTTCTGGGGCCTGATTTATAAATATGGGGAGCGCAGACCCCCTCCCCAAGTTCAATTCAGCCCTGGGATCCCATCCCATGGAGCCTGATTTAATAAATATTGGGAGGGGAGCACACAGCCATTCTCCCTGTGCTGGATTAAGCCCTGGGGACCCCATCCACTGGGCTCAATGTGCTTTTAAGGACAGGGTGCCATATCTCCTCCCTCCCCAAGCCTTTTTAAAGGCCCTTGGGACCCCATCTCCCAGGGCCTTAACTTTTTTAAAAAGGTAGGCGTCATCCAACCCCCAGAGTCGGCTCATTTGGTGTGTCCGGGGGAGCCCCTCACCCAAGACTCAGTAGTTTCCCTGCCCGCACCAACAGAGGAAACTCAAAATCTGCTCCCAGCGGGTGGGAGCTTTAAAATTGCTCCTGCCAGCTGGGAGCAGACTTGTGATCTGTTTCCCTGCCTGCAGTGATGGGAGCATGGAAACAGATCATTGGATTGCTCCAACCTGGAAGGAACAGCATAAATAGCTGCAGGGATTCAGCTAGGCTATGGGGCCCTGGGCCTCCTTCTGTGGCCCCCAACGTGTGCTTTGTGGGAGCCCTGGTTGGGGCCATTTTAGGCTCAGGGAGGGGGCTCTGAGGCCCCCCTCCCCTTCAAAATATGGTTTGAGGACAGAGTACACGGTTTTCCCTTTTAATTGCTGTTGAGTATGCAAAGTCGCCCTTTTAGCACCGCCCCCTCCATGTTAGTAATATGGAACAGTGTTCTTGCCAATTTCCAGACTGATGGATAGTGTGTTTTCTTTACAATTGCACGTTGAAAAATAATTTGAAATCCTTGTTGGAAGTCAATGCATCATTAATTTATTTGAGCGCAATCTCCTCTGTAGTGACTATCCAAGACGAGTGGGGGCTGCTGAGTGAGCAAATTAGCAAAATCACCTACAAGTTCCATCCTTTCTACCCCACCCCTTCCAAGTTAGTAGTATGGGACCAGGTTATCCCTACCATTATTCAGGCTGATGCTCAACTTATCAAAGTTACCTGAGCTCATTTCCCGCAGATTTCAATGGTGCGTTCTTGATTCAGAGGAAAATGAGGACGCCTCCACCAAACAAAGAAGCACTTACTTCATATAAATAAGAAGAAGTACCCTTGTTTGGTGGAGATTCAACTCTATGGGCCTTATTATGAGTTTGGCTGGGCGGGAGCGGAACCGTCCTGCTCCCACACTGTCAAACCCGTGTAGGAACCACACGCCAGATCAGGAGCTCTTTGGCATTCCCAGGGTGGTGCCTATGAAATAGGCACCACAATTGGAACATCAAAGGCAGTACCTGCATAGCATGGACTGCTGCATTCTATGCCATGCAGGTCTTGGGATGCATGCACACAGGGGGCACATCTTGTGCCCCCTTGTGTGCATCCACATGGCGTGAGGCACCAGGGGGCCTTGTAGTGCCCCCTTTGTATCTTCTCTGCCATGATTTTCATGGTGGTGAGACCGCCATGAAAACTGTGGCGGAGAGCAAACTTGTAATATGCTTGGTGGAACGTGGCAGTCCCGCTAGCATATTGCAGCCTCAGGACCTCTGCGCAACTGCCAGGGTATGGTGGTTCCCTGGAGGTTGCCATAGTTGCGGCGGTCCAAGGGTGGCCCGACCGCCTTAGTCATAATAGGGTGCTCGGGAGACATCCACTGTGAGTCTGGCAGTCCGTAGACCACCAGATTCATAATAAGGGCCTATGTCTGTAGTGTTGTCATCTTCTCTATATGAGGATTCATTTTATCACTGATTTCTGTATGAAGATTCTCGAGGAACAATCGCATTGTGAGACTAACATGTACAAAAGGTCACTAGAGACATTACCTTGTGGACCTTTAAGCCATCTGGATCATTGTTACCAGAGGCGGTCGGGCTGGGTGCAGAGCAGATAGGTCACCCAGGCAGCATGCGTCAAGATGTCCTTGTGGTCAGTAGCAGGCACCTTGGAGAGTTGATTTCAGGACAGCTGGGCCACTTAAGAAGTGGGTCACAGGGGTCTCAATGTCCCTTGATGGGTGTTTGCTTCCAGGGCAGTTGGAGTCTGGAGGGGACTCTTCATCTCGATGCAGGTTGCAGAAGGTCCGGTATTGGCATTGGTGCAGCACAGCTCCAGTAGATCCTGGTGTCCCCAGTCTTGGTGTGGGGACAGACTTGATCCTTCAGAGCTGGGGTACCACTTTTGGTCCAGGTGCTACTTCAGAGTCTCTGGGGAACAGTAAATCAGTGAGACTGGAGTCTGTGGTTCCGTGCCTGCTGTCACTGGGGAACAAAGCATCTGCTCTGAGGGAGGTTCTTTGGCAGTTTTTTGAAGATTGAGGTGCTCTAGGGTTCTTGGACTCCTCACAGTTGCAAGACGAGGCAGCACACCATGATTGTCAAGACCTTAAGGGGGCAGGCAGGGGTTGGCACCAGTTTCCCTGCAGCAGGGCTTCAGTTCTCAGGCAGCAGCTCTTCTTGGTCCATTTCTTCTTTGTGTCCATCGAATCACCCATTCCACATTCAGGGATGCCTCTTAAATACTAATTTTAGCGATGTTAAAGGGGGAGACAGGTAGACAGGTAGTAGCCAATTGGATACCTACTTTTAGGTTGTCTTCCCCCTCTACATGACCATCTCCTATGGGAAGGGGCACTACCAAAGCCCTGAAAGGTAATTTTTCCACCATGTCAAAGTGGCGGTTTTTCAAATGTAGTGTCTACTTCGCCGGCTACACCTTAGGGTTCTGCTGGCTGAATGTGGACGCTCCTCCTCATCTAACTAATTTTTGAACCTTTCCTCCAGCCAAAAGTGGAGTAGGAAAGGAAGTTGGCATCCTCCACTATCTGAAGATGCCTGGTTTACATTTTAAAGGCAGCTTCACTTTTGAATTTTCCCAGCTTGGAAGGCTATCCTGTCCTGGGGAAGTTATGAATAACCTCCATCCAGAGTGTGAGAAGTTGGCCTGGTATATGCTGTCCACTAATTATAGTGGGCACCTTGCACCAGTCCAAACAACCCCTTATTGGAGATAGGTTAAAGACAACCTTTATTGAAAGCTATCCTAGTGGTAGCTATGGAGAGCAGCCTTCAGGCTAAGTCTTGAAGGAATGTAAAGCAGCTTGTTTTACCAGTCTATAATCTCTTGAGTGACCAAATGAAAGAGGACCACACCAGGTATATATTCAAAATATATGTATTTATTGCTAAACACACCCCTCTAGTCTCTTTATGAGGCTAGAGTTCGAAGTACATAAGTTATAAGTTAGTTATCAACAGTAATAGCACAAATACACGTTTGAGCCCTAGGGGCGTACCAAACCATATACCAATAAAGTGGTATAAGAACCACGACTGAGCTAGGCACGAGGCCTAGAGCCTGTAGAAGTGCTTGGCCCTCAAGGAACCACCCAAGGTAGTGACACAGGGGACCCACGGGGGACACGTGCAGTGTGAGAACACAGCCGCGAGCCGCCGTTGACTTCTATGGGGAATGTCGCGGTTGGAGTTTTAAAGAAAAAGGACACTTAGAGGAGGACTTGGAGCAAACCCCTTTAGAACTAGGTTGTTCTAGAGTCTATACCCACGGTAGCACCGGAGTACTCGAGTTACCTCACCCACGGAAGCCGGGTGCATAGGTGTCTTTCGGGGTCGGGTTTCGTCGTCGTTTTCAATGGTGATCTGCTGCAAAGTGCTGCTGGCGACCAAGTCGAAAGTGTTCGGGTGGATCCAAAGGTGGATCGAAGATCTGAAGAACCTGAAAGCAGAGGGGACAGAGTCTGGGTCACTAGCCAGTGACCAGGAAGGCGATGAGCAGATGCCCACCGATGTCGGGTGCTTCAGGTAGTTTGACGGTCGTCTTGACTCTTCAGCCACAAGGTCCAGAAGGTGTCGACGACAACCAGGAGCTGGATTCGAGCTGTACCACAAAGTCTGTCGATTGCAGGGGTGTCGGCGACCGGATTGGACCCAACAAGCCTTGGCAACGGCAAGTCACGTGGAAATAGAAGAAGGACGGTGGTACAGACCAGCAAGGTCTGAGGGACTCACCCAGCAAGGGTAAGTCAGGGCACGTCTGGAGCAACCAGGGAAGCCCAAGTAGAAGAAGAGTTGCCTTCGGGAGGGCCCACTAGCCAATGGACTAGTGAACGCAAAGGAGCCTCGAGTGGACGCAATTAGAGCTGGCTCACAGGACACTCGTGGAGTGGAGGCCAGTGATCTTTGGTGCAGTCGGTGCTGGAGGCGGGGGCGGTTCGGAGCCCAAAGCACAACTTCGTGGGAGACCAGGAAGAGGATGCACTTGCAAATGTGCTCGGTGTCCAGGGGTCATGGTTCCACGTTACCCGCGACAGCTACGGGCCTCAGCTTTGCTGGGGACTCAGGGCAGCCTCGCCGAAGTCTGGAAATCTACCTCAGGTGATGCAAAGACTTCGGTGTCCGGCAGGAGCTTTGGCGATGCAGACCGGACAATTGCTTCTTAGGTGCCTGCCAAGCAGGGGAGTCACTCCTTGACCCCAAGGGAGATTCTTCAGTCCTCTAATCTTAAAGTAGAGCGTCGAAGGTCCAGGATTCTGTATCAGAGTTTCGTCCAGGTAAATCTAAAGTCCTAAGGACTGGGGTCCCATACTTATACTAAGTTAGGGGTTGGACATACTCTGGGGACCAACCTATGGGAGGGTCAGGGAAGAGGGGTGGTTACACCCATTCCCTTTGTCCAGTTTCGCGCCAGAGCAGGGGCAGGTAGCCCCTGCAACCGGTTTGAACTGGCATATGCACAGGGACACCAAATGTGCCCCCAGTGCAGGACTTCAAAGCACCAGAGGGTGCTCCCGCCCAGCCCCAATACACACTATCCTGTCTGGGGAGGTGGTTACACCTCCCTTCGACAGGAAACCTATTGTCCAGGCCTCCCCTGCCGGAGTTTCAGTCAGCAGCAGGAGGCCAGACCTGTGTCTATGGCAGCGGCATCCATTTTGTAATGCCAGGGCACTGGAAAGAAGTTACCGGGTAGCCCGGTGTGTACATGTCTCTCCCTCTAGAAGGGTGGAATGCTACCCCCACCGGCAGGACTGGCGGCGGGGTAGTATTCCAAGATGTTTGACACCAAACACGACATGTTTTGGTGCAGCCAGTCCAAAGTTAGCATTGTACCGCGAGGATATAATGCACTTAAGAGTATATGGTCAGGCTGTACCACAAACAGCATCAGAGGAGGGACTCTGAATGCTATAGAGGGGCTCTGCTCATGCAGGGGCACCCTCTCACATAAAAACCAAGCACTCTGCCTTCAGGATTGGTAAGGCCTGCCATAGGAGTGACTTATAGGTTTATATGTGTGTGCAATGGTAGTGATATAGGTAGCCTATACCACTGTAAGGGGTGCATGCACCACCTTACCCAGGCTGCGGTAGCAGACCTGTGGTGTCATTTTGGATGGCCTTCCAGGGGTGGCACAATACATGCTGCAGCCCCTGGTAGGCCTCTGATGTACCTATGCCCTGGGTACATAGTATACCATATACTAGGGACTTATAAGGGCACTCTAGATTCCAATCAGAGATGTGCCTAAGGCACATGGAAACCATTTTAGAGAGGAAGCAGCTAGGCTGGGGTTCTGATTAGCAGGGCCCCAGCCAGACTAAAGTCAAAAAACAGTGAAGCATCAGCAAAAAGTGGGGGTACCCATGTGAAGCAGATCCTACTCTCCTACACAACCCCCCCCCCAAATGTAGGGACATTAAACTAACCTTGACCAGTTGAGTCTTCATGTTCTAAGTGGAAGTACCTAGAGAGTCCATCTGCATTGGCATGGTTACTCCCAGGTCTATGTTCCACTGTAAAGTCCATCCCCTGTAGGGAAATGGACCACCTAAGCAGTTTGGGGTTTTCACCCTTCATTTGTTTTAGCCATAGGAAGGGCTTGTGGTCTGTTAGAACAAGGAAGTGAGTACCAAACAAGTATGGCCTCAACTTCTTCAGAGCCCAAACCACAGCAAAGGCCTCCCTCTCTATGGCTGACCAACGTTTCTCTCTAGGGGTCAGCCTTCTGCTAATAAAAGCTACTGGCTGATCCTGACCTTCATCATTCAATTGTGACAGTACAGCCCCTACCCCCAATTCAGATGCATCTGTTTGGACAATGAACTTCTTGGAGTAATCAGGACTCTGTAGAATGGGAGCAGTGCACATGGCCTGCTTTAGGTCATCAAATGCCT
Source organism: Calotriton arnoldi (assembly GCA_963921515.1). Lineage (NCBI taxonomy): Eukaryota > Metazoa > Chordata > Amphibia > Caudata > Salamandridae > Calotriton > Calotriton arnoldi. Next base: position 302,635 of record CAWUFW010012229.1, read on the forward strand.
TTTGACAGCTAGCTGTCCACTGAACCTTTTTGGGCATTTTCTTGGAAGTTAAGTCATTCAGGGATGTCACTATTGATCCATACCCCTTGACAAATCTCCTATAGTACCCAGTCAGGCCTAAAAAGGGTCTCACCTGAGTCTGGGTAGTTGGAGCAGTCCAGTCCATGATGGTCTGGATCTTGCTCTGCAATGGTTGAACCTGGCCTCCACCCACAAGGTGGCCCAGGTACACAACCTGACTCTGCCCTATCTGGCACTTTGTGGCCTTGATAGTTAGGCCTGCTTTCTGCAGGGCCTGCAAAACATTTCTGAGGTGGACCAGGTGATCCTCCCAGGTGGAGCTAAAGACAGCAATATCATCTAGATATGCTGCACTATAGGCTTCCAGACCTGTAAGGATTGTATTCACCAACCTCTGAAAAGTGGCAGGTGCATTCTTCAGACCAAAGGGCATTACCACAAATTGATAATGCCCACTAGGGGTTGAGAATGCTGTCTTTGGCTTTGCATCATCAGCTAGCCTGATCTGCCAGTAACCAGCTGTTAGGTCAAATGTGCTTAGATACTTGGCTGAGGCCAAAGTGTCTATTAGCTCATCTGCCCTGGGTATTGGATGGGCATCAGTCCTAGTGACTGCATTGAGACCCCTGTAGTCCACACAAAACCTCATCTCTCTTTTCCCACCACTGGTGTGAGGTTTTGGCACAAGGACCACTGGACTAGCCCAAGGGCTATCTGAGGGTTCAATAACTCCCAAATCCAACATTTTCTGGACTTCTGTCCTGATACAGTCCCTGACATGGTCAGGTTGCCTATAAATCTTATTTTTAATAGGCAGACTGTCCCCAGTGTCCACTTCATGAGTGCACCAGGTGGTCTGACTTGGAGTCAGAGAGAACATATGTCTGTACTGATTGAGCACTTGTCTACAATCAGTTTGCTGCTGAGCAGTGAGGCTGCCTGCCAAGGCTACACCATCCACTGACCCATCATCAGGGTTCTGTGAGAGCAGGAAAGGGAGTGGGTCACTCTCTTCCTCCTGTCCCTCATCAGTAGCCATGAGCAAGCCCATGTCTGCCCTGTCCACATATGGTTTCAGTCTGTTGACATGGAGAACCCTGTGGGGACTCCTGGGTGTTCCTAGGTCTACTAAATAGGTGACCTCACCCTTCTGTTCAACAATGGTATGGGGTCCACTCCACTTGTCTTGGAGAGCTGCTGGGGCCACTGGCTCCAGCACCCACACCTTCTGTCCTGGCTGGTAAACAGTCAGCACAGCCTTTTGGTCATGCCAGGCTTTTTGCAGTTCCTGGCTAGCCTCAAGGTTTTTAGTTGCCTTTTTCATGTATTCAGCCATCCTGGAGCGGAGACCAAGTACATAGTCCACTATGTAATGCTTTGGGGGCTTGAGAGGTAACTCCCATCCTTCCTTTACCAAGCACAATGCACCCCTGACAGGGTGACCAAACAAAAGTTCAAAAGGGCTGTAGCCAACCCCCTTTTGAGGCACCTCCCTGTATGCAAATAAAAGGCAGGGCAAGAGTATGTCCCATCTTCGCCTAAGCTTCTCTGGGAGCCCTTTAATCATGCCCTTCAAGGTTTTTTTGAATGTCTCAACTATACCATTGCATTGTGGGTGATAGGGTGTTGTGAACTTGTAAGTCACTCCACACTCCTTCCACATTGCCTTCAAGTATCCAGACATAAAGTTTGCATCCCTGTCTGATACAACCTCCTTAGGGAAGCCCACTCTTGAGAAAATTCCCAGGAGGGCCCTTGCCACCACAGGTGCTGTAATGGTCCTAAGGGGAATAGCCTCTGGGTACCTGGTGGCATGATCCACTACCACCAGGATAAACCTGTGCCCAGATGCTGTTTGGGGATCCATGGGACTAACTATGTCAATCCACACCCTTTCAAAGGGCAACCCCACCACAGGTATCAGGGGGGCCTTTGTAGTGCCACCTGCCTTGCCACTGGCCTGGCAGGTTACACAGGAGCGACAAAACTCCTTGGTGTCTTCAGACATGTGGGGCCAGTGAAAGTGAGGGACAAGTCTGTCCCAAGTCTTGTTCTGGCCCAGGTGACCTGCTAGAGGAATATCATGGGCTAGGGTCAATAGGAAGCCCCTGAACTTCAGATGTATAACCAACCTCCTGGTGGCACCAGGCTTGGGGTCTCTACACTCTGAGTACAAGAGTCCCTCATCCCAATACACTTTATGGGGACCACTAGCATTCCCAGCAGCCTCAGCAGCAGCTTGCTGTCTGAGGGGTTCAAGAGAGGGGCAGCTCTGCTGCTCCTGGCTCAGATCTGCCCTGGAAGGGCCCCCTGTCCCCAAGAACTCAACCTGGTCAGGTTCAAGCTCCTCTGGGACAGTTCCTTCCTCAGGACTGAGATCATCCCCCTCAAGAGACTGATCTTCCTTCTGAGCCAAGGGAAGGCACTGCCTTAACCCTACTACTCCTCCTCTTGGATGGCACTTGGTCCTTTTTCCAGGATCCAAGGCCTGTTCAGTGTTAGACATTTTGCTCTGTGACCTGGTCACAGCAAACACATCTGCAGGGATCCCCAGCATTTCTGCATGGGTCCTGAGCTCCACTTCTGCCCAAGCTGAAGTTTCAAGATCATTGCCAAGCAAGCATTCCACTGGTAGGTTTGTACTCACCACAACCTTCTTAAGGCCAGTTACCCCTCCCCAGGAGAAGTTAACAACTGCCAGAGTATGGTCTGTTCTGACATTGCTAGCATTGGTCACTTGGTACATTTCACCAAGTATAATCTGCCCAGGATCCACAAGGTCTTGTGTCACCATGGTGACACTTGCCCCTGTGTCCCTAAATGCCAAAGCCTCTTTTCCATTGATTAAGGGCTGTTGCCTGTACTTGCCCAGATTACTGGGACTCACAGAGGAGGTCACATCCATGCCTCCATCACAGACTAGGACAGCCTGAGTGAGTTCTCTGACTAGGTCAGAGCTCATCTCCTTACCCAGGGTCAACCCTACTAAACCCTTGGCCTGTGTACTCCCACCACCAACTGTAACTGTACTAGGGGGAACAGGCGCCTTAGGGGCATTGGTGGGGGCTGGAATAGAGTCTTTGGACTTGGTGCAATCACTGGTCCAGTGTGTCTTTTGCTTACAGACTTTGCACCATGGTTTCTTTTGGCCTTTTCCCTTGTTGGACTGTGAATCCCCACCTGAGGGCCTTGTGAAGACTTCTGATCTTTACCCTTCTCCCCACCCTTATCAGAGTTTTTAGAATCTTGCTTCTTAGGGTCACCACCTTGGTTCTGTACCTTCTGCCTCACCCTGGTTCTGACCCATTTGTCTGCCTTCTTTCCCAATTCTTGGGGAGAGGTCAGATCAGAGTCCACCAGGTACTGATGCAACAGCTGATTTTGACAGTTATTAAGAATCTGCTCCCTCATGATAAGATTGTACAATCCTGTGAAGTCACATACCTTACTGCCCATCAACCAACCTTCCAGAGCCTTAGCAGAACAATCCACATAGTCCACCCAGTCTTGAGTCTGTGCTTTTTGGGTATCTCTGAACTTTAACCTGTATTGTTCCGTTGTTAGGCCAAACCCCTCAATCAGAGCACTCTTCAAGACTTTGTAATTGTCAGCATCCTCTTCTCTAACAGTGAGGAGCTTGTCTCTACCTTTGTCTGCAAAGGAGAGCCACAAGATTGCTGCCCACTGCTCCTGAGGGACCCTCTGTACTTTACAGGCCCTCTCCAGTGCAGTTATCCATTTGTGGATGTCATCCCCACTCTGGTAGGGAGGGACAATCTTGCTCAGGTTTCTATGGTCATAAGACCTTTCCCTATCTCTGGGGAAATTGCTGCCACCATGGGACTCTAGTCCCATCTTTTTTCTCTGTCTATAGAGATCTAGGGACTCCCTGTCTATAGCCAACTGCTGTTTTCTGAGCTCAAGCTGGGCTTGCTCATACTGAATAAGTCTCTGTCTCCTCTCATGAGAGGATTCCCTTCCATGAGAGGAGACAGAGGTCCCTACTGAGGTGTCAGAGTGGTTAGATTCCTGAGAAGGAGATCTAGTCCTTCTGGGCACACTCTCAACTCTTCCTGTGGGGGCAGGGGGGAGGTCATTCTGGGCTTCCTCCTCTTCCTCAGGAGTAGCTGCACTTTCCAGGTCAGGATCATTGTCATCCCCCTGGCCAGTTTCAGAGGTTGGGTCCTGGGTATTTTCATCCCTGGACTCTCCCTCTTCTTCTGCCCCACCCTCTCTGCCTACCCTTTCAGACCTTATGGGTCTTCTAAAGTCATCTAGCAGAAGCATCTCTAGGAGACGTTGGGTGTTGGCACTTTTGCCTGTCTTCAACTTCCTAACTTTGCACAACTCCCTCAATTCCAAGAATGTGAGGGTGTCATATCTGGATGGCAGGAGCTCACTGGTTCCTGGCAGTGAAGACATTACTAGTGTGGTGTGGTGTATGCACTACCTACTCTAGTGTGGCCTACTAAACTCTCTTGAGTTGTAGAAAGGGTGTGCTATCCCTTAACACACAACTCTAAGTTCAGTAGAACTTACTGTATCCTAAGCTTGATTTATATGTACCTATGGTACCCTTAGTGGTTTTCAGTTGATCAATTCAATTGAGATTATCTGGTAAAACAATAGCAAGCTGGAATCCCACACGCTGCACACCAATGTGAGAAGTTGGCCTAGTATATGCTGTCCACTAATTATAGTGGGCACCTTGCACCAGTCCAAACAACCCCTTATTGGAGATAGGTTAAAGACAACCTTTATTGAAAGCTATCCTAGTGGTAGCTATGGAGAGCAGCCTTCAGGCTAAGTCTTGAAGGAATGTAAAGCAGCTTGTTTTACCAGTCTATAATCTCTTGAGTGACCAAATGAAAGAGGACCACACCAGGTATATATTCAAAATATATGTATTTATTGCTAAACACACCTCTCTAGTCTCTTTATGAGGCTAGAGTTCGAAGTACATAAGTTATAAGTTAGTTATCAACAGTAATAGCACAAATAAACGTTTGAGCCCTAGGGGCGTACCAAACCATATACCAATAAAGTGGTATAAGAACCACGACTGAGCTAGGCACAAGGCCTAGAGCCTGTAGAAGTGCTTGGCCCTCAAGGAACCACCCAAGGTAGTGACACAGGGGACCCACGGGGACGCGTGCAGTGTGAGAACACAGCCGCGAGCCGCCGTTGACTTCTATGGGGAATGTCGCGGTTGGAGTTTTAAAGAAAAAGGACACTTAGTGGAGGACTTGGAGCAAACCCCTTTAGAAATAGGTTGTTCTAGAGTCTATACCCACGGGAGCACTGGAGTACTCGAGTTACCTCACCCAGGGAAGCCGGGTGCATAGGTGTCTTTCGGGGTCGGGTTTCGTCGTCGTTTTCAATGGCGATCTGCTGCAAAGTGCTGCTGGCGACCAAGTCGAAAGTGTTCGGGTGGATCCAAAGGTGGACCGAAGATCTGAAGAACCTGAAAGCAGAGGGGACAGAGTCTGTGTCACTAGCCAGTGACCAGGAAGGCGATGAGCAGATGCCCACCGATGTCGGGTGCTTCAGGTAGGTTGACGGTCGTCTTGACTCTTCAGCCACGAGGTCCAGGAGGCGTCGACGACAACCAGGAGCTGGATTCGAGCTGTCCCACGACGTCTGTCGATTGCAGGTGTGTCGGCGACCGGATTGGACCCAACAAGCCTTGGCAACGGCAAGTCACGTGGAAATAGAAGAAGGACGGTGGTACAGACCAGTAAGGTCTGAGGGACTCACCCAGCAAGGGTAAGTCAGGGCACGTCGGGAGCAACCAGGGAAGCCCAAGTAGAAGAAGAGTTGCCTTCGGGAGGGCCCACTAGCCAACGGACTTGCGACCGCGAAGGAGCCTTGAGTGGACGCACTTAGAGCTGGCTCACAGGACACTCGTGGAGTGGAGGCCAGTGATCTTCAGTGCAGTCGGTGCTGGAGGAGGGGGCTACTCGGAGCCTAAAGCACAACTTCGTGGGAGACCAGGAAGAGGATGCACTTGAAAATGTGCTCGGTGTCCAGGGGTCATGGTTCCACATTACCCACGACAGCTACCGGCCTCAGCTTTGCTAGGGACTCAGGGCAGCCTCGGGGAAGTCTGGAAATCCACCTCTGGTGATGCAAAGACTTCGGTGTCCGGCGGGAGCTTCGGCGATGCAGACCGGACAATTGCTTCTTAGGTGCCTGCCAAGCAGGGGAGTCACTCCTTGACCCCAAGGGAGATTCTTCAGTCCTCTAATCTTAAAGTAGAGCGTCGAAGGTCCAGGATTCTGTATCAGAGTTTCGTCCAGGTAAATCTAAAGTCCTAAGGACTGGGGTCCCATACTTATACTAAGTTAGGGGTTGGACATACTCTGGGGACCCACCTATGGGAGGGTCAGGGAAGAGGGGTGGTTACACCCATTCCCTTTGTCCAGTTTCGTGCCAGAGCAGGGGCAGGTAGCCCCTGCAACCGGTTTGAACTGGCATATGCACAGGGACACCAAATGTGCCCCCAGTGCAGGACTTCAAAGCACCAGAGGGTGCTCCCGCCCAGCCCCAATACACACTATCCTGTCTGGGGAGGTGGTTACACCTCCCTTCGACAGGAAACCTATTGTCCAGGCCTCCCTGCCGGAGTTTCAGTCAGCAGCAGGAGGCCAGACCCGTGTCTGTGGCAGCGGCATCCATTTTGTGATGCCAGGGCTCTGGAAAGAAGTTACCGGGTAGCCCGGTGTGTACATGTCTCTCCCTCTAGAAGGGTGGAATGCTACCCCCGCTGCCAGGACTGGCGGGGGTAGTATTCCAAGATGTTTGACACCAAACACAACATGTTTTGGTGCAGCCAGTCCAAAGTTAGCATTGTACCGCGAGGATATAATGCACTTAAGAGTATATGGTCAGGCTGTACCACAAACAGCATCAGAGGAGGGACTCCGAACGCTGTATAGGGCCTCTGCTCATGCAGGGGCACCCTCTCACATAAAAACCTAGCACTCTGCCTTAAGGATTGGTAAGGCCTGCCATAGGAGTGACTTATAGGTTTATATGTGTGTGCAATGGTAGTGATATAGGTAGCCTATACCACTGTAAGGGGTGCATGCACCACCTTACCCAGGCTGCAGTAGCAGACCTGTGGTGTCATTTTGGATGGCCTTCCAGGGGTGGCACAATACATGCTGCAGCCCCTGGTAGTCCTCTAAGGTACCTATAGTATACCATATACTAGGGACTTATAAGGGCACTCCAGATTCCAATCAGAGATGTGCCTAAGGCACATGGAAACCATTTTAGAGAGGAAGCAGCTAGGCTGGGGTTCTGATTAGCAGGGCCCCAGCCAGACTAAAGTCGAAAAACAGTGAAGCATCAGCAAAAAGTGGGGGTACCCATGTGAAGCAGATCCTACTCTCCTACACAGAGTAGGCTTTTTTCCTGGCCTCTGAGAGTGCTGGCCCTCACCCCATGAGGTCAGAAATATGTCTGGTGATGGCAGACTGGCTGAAACAAGACAGAGACCACACAAGTGCTTGGTGGGTTTTCAGGGGACCCTCTAAAGGGTCTCCTATGTGCATTTATTAATACACCCAGCACTTTCATCAGTGAGGATTTATTAAGATGAAATGTTTGGTACCAAACATCTTAGGGTACAGTGAAGCCATCATGGAGCTAGGAAACTCGTAATGACAAGTATTCAGGCCATGTACTCTCTATGGCTTCCTGTGCACTTACAATATCCAAGAATGGACTTGATATTGTAGGGTCATATCTGCTCATGCAGATATGTCCACACATAGGATTTAGGGCACCCTGCCTTAGGGCTGCAAGGCCTGTAGTAGGGATGAATTACCTATACCTCATGCAGTGTACGGAGGCATGGCAAACAGGACTGTGTGCCCTTTCAACTCTTCAGTCTTCTCTGCACCAAAACATGCAGCCTGCAATGGCAGTTTGCATGGTCTTGGTGAGGGGTCCCTGGGGTGGCACATTTTGTGCTGCAGCCCCAGTGGAACCTCTTGAGTACCAATGCCCTAGGTACCAGGTGTACCATTTACTAGGTACTTACAGGGGCGCCTGAAGTTGTACCAATCATAGTACAGTTATGGGAAAGAGATCTGGCACGGGTAACCTAGTTAGGAGGGACCCAGTGCACTATCAGTTCGAAATCACATCAGGCATCAAGAAAAAAATGAGGGCTAACCATGACAAAAGAGGCGCTTTCCTACATCTATTTTGTTCTTTCTGGTTGTTTCTTATCTCTATATTGCCTCTTTCTGCTCGTTGCTGGCCTTTATTTTACCACTTTCTGCTCGTTTTGACCTTTATTTTGCCTCTTTCTGCTCTTTATTGATCTCTATTTTGCTCATTCTGCTCATTGCTGACCTTTATTTTCCCTCTTTTTGCTCGTTTCTGGCCTTTATTCTATCTTTTTCTGCTCGTTACTGACCTTTATTCTGCCTCTATCTGCTCATTTCTCACCTTTATCTTGCCTCTTTCTGCTCATTGCTGACTTTTATTCTGCCTCTTTCTGCTCGTTTCTGACCTTTATTTTGCCCCTCTGCTCTTTACTGACCTTTATTTTTCCTCTTTCTGCCCTTTTTCCCCCAGGACTGCAGGGGATCCTCAAGGCCCCCACCATCTCAGCCGCCTCCCCCTTCCTGCGGGAACTGGCATTGCTCTTGCATGAAGGCAGCTGCTGGAAATGCAGCTCCCTGCATGCAAGAGCAATCTGTTTCATCTCTTTCCCTACCCGCATGTTTGTGGGCAGGAAAACAGATGAAACCTCTGTTTCCAGCAGGCAGTCGCACTTTGACAGCTCCCACCTGCTGGAAGCTGAGTGTTTGCTTTTGCTTGGCAGGACCAGTCAAAGCTCCTGCAAACAGGTATGTCCCAGGGATGGACACCTCGGGACAATGTAGGAGCTGGCCCTGGGGGTGACGGTCCTCAGGGCCATTTTTGGCTCTAGGAGGGGGACTGCACTGCCCCACTCCTTTTTTTCCGTGGGTTGCCCCAGGGAGGTGGTGGTCACCGGGGCTGAGAACGACTTGGGAGGGGGGGCATGCAGCCCCCCTTTATCTTACAAAACAAGAAAGCCACAGGATGTGGTGGTCTCAGGGGTGTCCACCCAGCCCCCGCATCATATTCACATAAGCCTTGGAGAGGTGGTGGTCCCTGGGGCCCAGGTGGGTCCAGGTGGCCCCTTAGAACAATACATAAATAAGCCCCAGTGAGGTGGTGGTCCCGGGGCATAAAAATGCCCTTGGAGGGGGGCCCCGTGTGCCCCCTCCTTTATTTTATAAAGTGTGTGGACATGCCTCTGTGACCTCACCCACCCCGTGACTTTAGTATAATCAAGCGCAGGAGTCCACATTTGTTTTTTTGTTTCATTTTAGCTGCAAATTTGTGAATTCTGCAGCAAACATTCTTTTAAAAAGCTTTTTGCCCTGCTGGTGTCCCATTTGGACCCCAAGACTCCCTTTTCTTTTTTAAAGTTTTGTTTTTTGGGACTGGGCTATAGTCGAGTCACAAAATGGCTGCCAAATCTTCCTGGGTGAAATTTTGGCAGCCAATCAGAGCTCTGCATTTCCCTACACAAACTAGTTATTATTCATGAAAATTAGACTCAATAGCAGATAAACAAATTGGGATTTCCTTGAATTTCCCAGCATCTACTGAACAGATTTACACCAAATAACAAAAAGCACAATCTGAGGACCAAAAGCTACCTTTCTGCCAAAATTGGTGTAGTTCCGTCCAGCGGTTTGGGCTGTAGGCATGTTCAAAGCTCCTCTGGGAATTAACATGTGAAACACACTTTTTTGATTTCCCACTTTTCTCCACCCCTGCTTGACAGAACACTCCGAAACTTTCCAGACACAACAAGAATTATGGGCGCACTTTAAAAAAAAGAATTTGGGAAGATTCGTCAAACTGCGCCAAATATATAGGCAAGTCAAAAAACGCTTTTCCTATGGAAACATGGTCCTAACTATAACGACCTACTGCCAGTAGGTAATAAATATAGTATATATGTCAAGAGAAAAGACGGAGCACTCATGGGACCACTATTTCTTCATTTATTTGCAGACAGCAGAGGCGTTTTGGCAACATGCCTTTTTCATTGCAGTGAATAAAGAAGACACCATATTAACTCTCTCATTCAAATGTAACACAGTAAGCTCCTATATGAGGATTCCCATGTAGCCACGGAGAAAGGACTACTGCCATCCAGGTTCACATACCATACTTCGGCCCATGTTTGTAAACAGATGGCTGTAGTCCTTTTTCTCTGGCCAGACTTGTAGTTGAAATGTGTCGGCGTGGGGCTAAACGCAACTGTTTGTTGGAATAAATTGCAGGTAAACACGATAGGGGAAATTTACCATGTTTTCACGTAGCGCACTGCAGCAGCCCCAAATGCTGTGCCGCGCTGCGTGAAAAGGAGAGAGGAGGAGAGTGCTCAATTTACTAAAATAAGGCACTCTCCTCCCCTCTCCCTTGCACCAGTGCTGAAATCAGCTGCCGTCTTCCATGGAGACACCTATGCGCCAGGGGGCAAGGGTGTCTCCGTGAGTCTAGCATAGGTTTAGTACTGGAAGGGAATCCTTCCAGTACAAAATACTATGCTGAGACTCACTTCAAACCTTTTCCCTTTTTGTTTGTGTGCTGTACAATGCAGCACAGGTACAAAGTCGAAAAGGAAGGAGAAGTGAAAGCATTTCCTCCTTCCTTGTGCCTACTTTGAAAGGGCACAGTTTTCTCACGCTAAACCCAATCTACTTTATTTAGTAAATTGGATTAAGCGTGAGAAACCTTGGTTGGTTGCATGGGAATGCTCATGCTCCACCCTTGGCATGCCCCAAAGGTGCTAAGTAATGTAAAGCAGTGCCATGCGCTGCTTTGTATTACTTTTCCGTTATTTCCAGTGCTAAACAAGTTTAGCGCTGGAAAGTAAATTGGAAAAAAAAAGATTTTGCGCTGATTGCAAACACGGCGCAAAATCTTCATAAATCTCTCCGATATCTTCTGGAGTACAATGTTTGTTATCTTGTTTGAAAATACAAATCGGAGACAGGTCAATCTCTGTCTGCACCGTCTGGAAAGAGAGCGCCGCAAGAGACCGCATTGCTTGCTTTAAATTTATATATATATATATATATTACCTCCCGGTCCCTCCAGTCCTCATCCCATTCCTTAACAAAGTGGAGATGACCATCTCCACAACAGAAAAAAAGAGCAGGAGAATGCTGGGATACCTAAACCCACCTCCTCCCACTGGGAGCACATAAGCTGCACCATCCCAGCATCCAGCTTGTTCTTTTTTTCTGTCTTCCGACAGAATGGTTGAAGTTGTGCTGGTTCTTACCTGTTTGCAGTCTTCATTGGACTCGTCGGGCTGCTGGGCTGTCCTCGACGTCCTTCTGCGCTGTCTCCTGGCCTGCCGGGCTTGCCGGGAGCCGCGTTGGTTGGCGGCCGGCCCTTTGCGGATGGGGCGCTATTCCTCCCGGTCTCTTCCGGGTTCCTGGGCGCGTCTTCCTGTGGCTTGGCCGGTCTGGAAGACGCGCTGCTGCAGCTGAATGGTGTGTCCTGGGGCTGGTCCTGGTGGTGCCCCTGGGCTTCTTGGCTGGCTGTTGGAATCCTGCTGGAGTCCTTTCCTCCCTGGCGCCTCTCCTGTTCTTCGTGGTGGAGCGGGGGCAAGCCAGGCCATGGCCTCGGAGTGCAGGTTACTGCAGTCTTCTCCCTTCTTCCCGGAGCTGGTTTCCTGGAGGGCGCCTGGACTGGCTGATGGGGGCGGTGAGTGAGTGGTGCTATCTCCCTGCCCCTGTGGTGAGTACCGCATAGTGGTTCCTTTGCCGGTCCTGTTTTTCCATGTGTCTCTGTGGCCTCATGGTTCTGGTTGCTGGCTCTTCCTATACAGGTTTTGTCTGTTTGGTGCCTGATACGGAGGCCTCCTGGGTTGTTCTCCTGGGCCTTTCCTCCCTGTCTGCAGCTGCTCTCGTCTGCATGCCAGGTGCTGTGGGCTTCACTGTTGTGTGGGGTTGGGCCTGTTTGGGGGTCTGCCTGGTCCTGTGGACTTTTTGGTCTTGCGGTTGTACCGCGCGGTTGTACCTTGTTGGTTCCTGGTTGAGGTTCAGCCTGGGTTTTCCGGGTGCTGTGGTCCTGTGTTCTGGCTGCTCTCTGTTGTTCCGCTGGGTTGGCCCTGGTTGGTGCCTGCCCTCTGGCCCTTCCTCCCTGTCTGAGCCTGTTCTCGTCTACCCTCCGTGGTTCTGCAGGGTCGGGCTGGGTTGGTTCCTGGTTGGGAGTCCGCCTGGGAATAGCTGGTGCTGTGGCCTTTCAGCTGGATGCCTATTGTGGGTTTCCAGGTGCTGTGTGCTTCGAAGTCTGCTTTGGTGGGGGCCTGGTTGTTGCCTTGCCTGGGTGGCCACCTGGGGGGGCCTGTCTTGTTGGCTGGCATTTCTGTTCGCTTGCTCTGGTCTTCTCTTGGTGGTCGCACCTCCCTCGCCCTCCCTGTCCGTGGGTGCGGCGCTGGTGTACGCCTGGGTGCTCCCTGGTGTTGTTGCCTGTTGGCCTTTTGTGTTCCCGGCTCCTTGTTGTTTGGTCAGTGTTTGTGTCCCCCGTTTGTTCTATTTTCTTGGGGGGGTGTTTCCGGTTGGCCGTCTGTCCGACGCGGCGCTGGTTGCTGGTTCCTGGGCTAGCTGGTGGGGGCTGGCGGTGTGTTGTGCTGTCTGTTTACCCCGGTGTTGGGTGCTGCGTGCTGGGGTGTGTTTTTTTTTTTTACATCCGGTTGCCCGGCTTTGCGTTCCTCCCTGGTCGTGTCCGGTGTCGGTCCTTGGTCTCGCAGTTGGGGGGGGTTTGGTGTTGTACCCTCTCTCTGGCCTGGCTTGGCCCTTGGTGCTGGGGTTGGCTGGTCTGCGGCCGTCCCTCCCTGAAAGCACCTGTTCTTGTCTGATCTCAGACATTCAGCAGGGTTGGGCCTGGTTAATACTTGGATGTGGGACCGCCTGGGGATACCAGGTGCTGTAGACTTACGTTCACGCCTGGGCTGGTTTTTCGACGTTTGGTGCCGTGTTGTGGTTTCCTTCTCCCCTGTTGGATTCCTTTGAGGGAGCTTGGGCCACTTTTGGGGGTCCTCTGTCTCTCTACTGTCGGTTCCTTTGCCGTCCTTTGCCCGTTGTTCTGCCTCTCTTTTAGGGGTGTTGGTGGGCGGACGGTTGGTCTGGTGTGTGCCTGCCCTGGGGTGTATGCCGGGTTTGTGGCTTTCGCATTTCACTGCTTGGAGGCCCTGTGCTGTATTTTTTTCTCTGGCCTCGCTTTCCCTCTGCCCTGCTCGGCCGTGTGGCCGTCGCCCGCTTTTGTGGGGTGGCGTTGGGTTCGTTTGGTCCTCTCTCTTTCCCGTTGCGGTTGGTCATTTGGGCCTGGTTCTTTGACTCTCTGGTACGGGGGTACCTTGGGGCCTGTGGTGTCTCTGGTCCCTGTACTTGTTGTCTCTGTGGATTTCGTGTCTGCTGAGGTTCAGTTTTCTCCCTTAGCCTCTTCCGGTTCCTTACCCCTCAGTGGGTGGTGCGCCTCTGGCAGGGCCTTTTCCTGCTGTGTTGTGTCTGGATCTGGCGGTGGGGGCCTTGGTCCCTTGAGGGTTGCCTTTGGGTGTCTGCCTTCTCCTCGCTTTGGCATTGGTCCGCCTCTCCCTTCCGGGTTGTCGCCTGGGCCCGCCGGTGCTCATGTGTTGTCTCCTGTCCCCCCTGTGTGTGATCCACCCTGGGGTTGCGGTGGTGTCGGTCGGGGGTTGGGCACCCAGCTCCTTGCTCTCCCTGTCTGTGGGTGCAGTGCTTTGTTTGGTGTGGCTCGTTTGGCCCCTTGGTGGTCAGCGGTCCTGTGCCTGGTGTTGAGGGGGCTCGGGCCGGCCTTCTGTTCTTTCCTCTGGGCTCTTCTCTGTGCCTCCCTGGTGTGGGCTGGGCCTTGGTGTTGGCTAGCTGGTGTGGGCTGCTTGTCTCCCTTCCTGTCTTCCTGTTGCTTTGGGTGCCCCTGGGTGGCCTGGCTTTGGCTGGGTCCTGTGTCGTTCCCTGATGCCCCTGGTGGTTTGGGGTTTTGGGGTTGGGACGGTTGTCCCTGTGCCTCTCCTTCCGGGCCCGTGGGGGCACTGGGTTGATGGCCCCTGTTTTCTGGCATGTCTGTTGTTCAGTTTGCTGGCTTCTTGGGTTTTTCTGGGGGCGTCTGCCGGTTTGGGCATTGGGCCTCCCTGTTTTCTCTCCTGTTTTGCCCGTCTGCAACTGCTCTTGTGGCGGCTGCTGGTTGGGTTGGGGTTTTTCCCTTCCGGGTTCTTGTCCAGTGCCCAGTGGCTTTGTCTTCCCCGGTCCCATGTTTTCCCCCTGTGGTTGACCCCTTGCTTTTGGTTGGGGGTGTCTCCCTTGCTGGGGGTTGTTTGGGGCGTCTTCCTCCCGGTTGTCTCTGTCTGTTCTTTGGGTTCCCCTGGTGTCGGTGGCCTTTGGGGTTTTGCCTCTCCCCTTTCTTTGGTTTGTGCCTGGTCTGGTTCATGGTCCGCTGGCTCCGTCCCTGGCTTTCCTTGGGCGGGTTCTGTTGTTGGTCTTGTTTTAGGGGGGGTTGCGCTTCTGGCCTCCTCCTTGCTTTCTTTTGGCGGGGTGCTGGGTTTGTGCCCCGGTGTCTCCTGCTTTCGGTGTAGTTGCCTCGGACCTGGCCTGTTGGCCTGTCCCTGTGCCCCGGGTTCTTCTCCGTGTGTGGCGGGCTTTCTGCGGCTGTCCGGTGTCTCCACTGGTGTTGGCTGGTGGTTGTTCCTGCCCCGTGGCCTGGGCCGCCTCTGGGATTCTGTGCCTCTGGGCTGTCTGTTACCGGTGCTGTCGGTGTTGCAGGGGGGGCTTGCTCGTGGTCACTGCCCCCTCTCTTCCTGGTTTGCTCGGTTTACGCCTGTCCTTTGTTGGTCCTCTGGGTCGGTGCCTGGGTTCTTTCGGGCTCCGTCCTCTTCTGTCTCTCCGGCTCTACTGGGGGCTTCCCCTGGTGTGTTGGGGTTGGTCCTGTGGTTGGTCGTGTCGATCCTTTGTCTCTTGCTTTTGGTGGGGCTTGTTCAGTCTCTACTTCCTTCCCCTCTGCTTTTTTGGTGCTGCCGTTGTGGGTTCGTTCGACGAGAGGTCGCTTCCTTCCCTCGTCTGTGGGGGGTTGCTCTCTGTCGTTGCTCCTGCTGTGTTCTGGTCAGCGGGTGGTGTTTCTGTGCCTACGGCCTTGTCTCTCTGCCTGCGCCTTTTCTCGTCGGCTCTCCGATGTTCGACGGGTTTTGGCCTGGTTAATGCCTGGCTGGGTGCCTGCCTGGTGCTGCCGGGTGCTGTTGGCTAACTCTTTGGATGTTTTCTCGCTGGTTGGTTGCCCTTTCTGGCTCTCGTTGTGCCGTGTGGGCGCTTCCACTTCCTCTGGGCCCCCTTCTGCTGGTTGTTTTGGGGGGGGCTGGTTGTTTTGGCCCTTCTGGGGGTTCCCTTGGGGCTTGGCTCCGGGTGCTGGGCCTGCTTCTGGCCTTGCCTGGGGTTCTTGTGTCCCTCTTGTTGCTGCCCTGGCTCCTTGCTCGGTCGGGTTGCTCTGGATCTTCTTCTGTGGTGGCCTCATCGCTGTTCTTGCGGTGTGTTCCTGGTCCTTTCTTGTTGGGTTCTCCTCCTCTGTGGCTGGTTGGGATGTTCCTGGTGTCGGTTGTCTGCCCTTTGGGTGGCGGCTCCTTGTCTGGGCTCCTTGTTTTGGGGTTTTCCTGGTCGTCCCCTGCTCTTTTTAGGGTTTCGGCTCTGTTGGCTTGGTTGGGGGCATTGCTGGTTGGGTGCTCCTGCCTGTGTTTTTTTTTCTTGTGGTTCTCCCTTTTGCTTCTGTTGGGTGCCGTTTTCGGTGTGGTTTCCCTGGTGTTGGTGGGAGTTCGGAAGGCCGGGTTGTTTGCTTTGGTATTCTCCACTTTGTTAAGGAATGGGACAAGGACTGGAGGGACCAGGAGGTAATGCCCTATTACTTACCGGTAATCTTCATTACTCCTGGTCCCGTTGTCCTGGTCCCATTCTTTACACCCCTCCCTCCCTCCCTCCCGGACGGCTGGCCTTCCGGTTGGTGGCTTGGTATTTCAGGCTGGATGCTGGGATGGTGCAGCTTATGTACTCCCAGTGGAGGGGGTGGGTTTAGGTATCCCAGCATTCTCCTGTTCTTTTTTTCTGTTGTGGAGATGGTCATCTCCACTTTGTTAAGGAATGGGACGAGGACAACAGGACCAGGAGTAATGAAGATTACCGGTAAGTAATAGGGCATTAGTGAACATGGAAACATGGACAGGGAATTTGTAATGCATAATGTGGTATATGGTGTATCATGTCGTTTAGCAAAACAGGTGTGTAATCTTTGTTGTTCACCATGTTGCAAAATTGAAAAGTTATCAATCATCAAAATAATTACTACAAACCACACAGTCATAACCTGGCAACTGCTGAACATAAGACAAGTCGGAAAATGAGGAAAAGAATATGGAAACAGAATATGGAAACAGCGGGACTGATTCACAAAAATATGTTTTTGGTTTTTTTGTTATTCACAATCTACGAGTTAATAGTAAGTTGGTGTATGGAACTCCACACATAAAAAGATCGAACATGTCTATCTTTTTAGGTGCGGAGTTCTCCGACCTGACTGCTAGTCTCTGCAGTCGTATACAAAAATGTAAATTTACCTTTGTGAATCAGGCCCAGTGAGTCAATTCAAGCTGATGGTGAAGACATACTGAAGAGGTGCAGAATTTTGTGGGAGGTTTTTTAATTACATCAGTGAGTTACATGAATTCTTGGAACAACTACAGAGTAGTCAATCGCTCGTTATTTATGCAGTTGCAGAAGCACACATAAATAAATCTTCTAACCTCTTGGCTAATTCATTCCACAGAACAATCCTGAAAGACCCAGTTATTAGTTGTAAAATCAGAGCTACTCAAAAAAGCATTATATATGAGCACAGGAATGTGGAAGAGGAACACGAAAATAGGGGATCTGGGAAATGACCATCCAAGACTTGCACAGAATAGTACTGGAGTAAGAGAAGGGTGTGTTGGGAGGAAAGAAGTGAAACAAAATCATTACTGAAGTAATTGGCACTCTTTTGATATACTTCTCAGTAGCTTGTGCTTATTTTAGCTTGTAAGGATGCACAATTTGACAACTGAAATATCATGCCTGCTGGACATGTTCTCTATAACATGGGCTCAAAGAGTACAATTGAGATAATGTAATGATGTGATAGCCAGGATTAAAATTAACTAAGTTATATTTTAATAGATGAACTAGGGATGCATCACTGGACTAACCTCTGGCATGGGTCCTCCCACTATGTGCAAACTGGTTCCTCGTGTTGCCCCAGCGGAGGGTGCCGTATTTCATATGCTAAAGCATTGTTTAGCATTGTTTCACATGTAAGAAATGCTGCTGATGAGAATTGTCAAATGCCACTTAAAACATGCAACGAAACAACAGCCAAAAATTATTACCTTTGAACATATATTTACGACTGCCTGCTTGCAGTGACTGAAGCACTAGCTAACCGAACAGTAGGCCTATAGATTCTGAACTCTTAGGGGGATATTCTCAAGAACGTGTGATAATTATCGCAAAATTATCTTAACGCAACTTTGCACATCACAGTCTATCACGGGAAAATAACGCTGTGTTAATGTCGTATTCTCAACACAGCGGTACCATGCGATAGTCTCACGCTAACGCGTCAAATGACTGCGATAAAATTACCGTGACAGCAAAAAAACGCAAAACACGAACGCAAAAAAAGTTGCGATGTGGCCAACCGCGATAAAGAAATCTGCGATAACCAGCGACAGGCCTGCAATTCCCACGCGACATGCAGGAAAATGCACTATAAAAGCATCGAAAAACACAAACAAAATAATTCAAACTGCGTAGCACCATGGAGGAAGCCGGAGCAAGTACAGAGGACGACCAGAACCCCACAAGCCCCCAGGAGGACCAGCCTGGGACCTCGGGGTCATGGAAGGGCAAGGAGAAGAAGACGAGGAAGACGAGGTTCAGTCCGCAGGAAAACAGGATCATCATCACGGAGGTGATAGAACACCACCAACAACTGTTCGTCACCTCCAACGTGTCATTGGCAAATAAAAATGCAATATGGCAGTCCATCCTGGACAAGGTGAATGCAGTCGGAGTGAGAAGGAGGACAATTGGAGAGGTCAAGAGGCACTGGAATGATGCGAAGCGCAAAACCAAGAAGAAACTCGCTGACAACCATCAGGCAGCAATGCAGACTGGAGGTGGCAGTCCAGCGGAACACCAGGAGCTGGATGAGATGGAGGAAATGGTGGCCACAGCCATCAGTGGGGAGACGGTGGCAGGAGTTGGGGGTCCGGACACTGCTCGACATGACCTGACACAACAGCACCAGGGTGAGTACCGAACAGGGACTGGGGGAACGGGGGAAGATGGGCACAATGGCACACATGCACAATTAAGTACAGCACACTGCACACCCACAATGACTCTGGATCATGTCCCTGATCCCCTTGGCACACTGAAGCACACATACAAACAGCAAGTAGGCCCCCGTCCACTATGGGCACTAAGGCGTCCCTCCCCACACAGCACCAATCTCACAACCAACCCATGCACACGTGTTAAAACCAGCAAAGCTGCGTGTCTGTGAGCCACACTGACAATGCAAGTGACACTGCATGACGAACAGCATGGCTGCAGTCCAATTATCATGACATGGTGCACGCCACAACGCTGAGGTGGCTGAGTGTGGAACACATCCGGAAAGGAGCAGGTCACACTCTGACACATCCACGTGCACAAACAACCCCTGACGTCAACAACACATCTGCGGATAAACCATGCCCAAGAGTCCAAAATCCGAACTAGAGCCAAAATTAGCCAAGTCTGCAACATCTCAGCACTGTAGAAGCACAGAAGTCAAAGGGACACTGCCTCAAAGGGATAAGGGGCAGCAAAATCACAGCTGCAGGGGCGACTCTCCCACAATGCAGCACACACACATAGCAATAACAGCACATCATCATTGACGACAATGTGGTACAAAGTGCAACACTCTCACTACAGAACAGAGGACACAACTAGTTCCGCTTGTGCGTAGAAACTGGCCAATCACATCTGGCATAGCAGGAAACTGTGAGATGATAATGTACGTGTGCAACCTCACATCCGTGATGTAGTTCAAATGTCCACTGTCCCGCATCAAATAGTCAGCTCCTCCCAAACAGTCACAATGGGCCTGATTCACAGAACTAACTTACGTCAAAACGTAATCGTAAACGTAAAGTTAGTACTTTTTAGGTATTCACAGAATACACTTACTCATTTTGGTATTCACAGAATGAACTTACTCATTTCGGTATTCACAGAAGTTAGTAGTCCTAACTTTAGGACTCCTAAATGCCTTCTGTGAATACCGAAAGTCTTAAAGTTAGGATTTTTCTCAGTTTAGGAGTAGTAAAACTCCTAAACTGAGAAAAATCCTAACTTTAAGACTTTCGGTATTCACAGAAGGCATTTAGGAATCCTAAAGTTAGGACTACTAACTTCTGTGAATACCGAAATGAGTAAGTTCATTCTGTGAATACCAAAATGAGTAAGTGTATTCTGTGAATACCTAAAAAGTACTAACTTTACGTTTACGTTTACGTTTTTGACGTAAGTTAGTTCTGTGAATCAGGCCCAATGTACATTGTCATGCAGTCTGTATGTAAACTTGAACAATGCATCATCATACATGTCAACACAATGTTAAAATGCATCTCCCCTTCACATTGCAGAGGGACAATCAACACCTCCTGCAGAGCAGACCAGACAACTCATCAGTGATGATGAAGAGGACCTCCACACCTTCGACACCGATGCCCTACAACAGCTCATGGACAGCTACGGCAACCCACCTCCAGGAGCAGGGCAGCCCAGCTGCATCGAGGAGACCCCACCCCCTGCACAGACCACACAGCAGGAAGCACCCACCACCACGGCTGGCTCCCACCACCTCACGAAGCACACATCGCATTCCAAGGCCAGGTGTCAGACTGCCAGAAGGAGGTGGCTGAACAGGTGCAGGTGGGTTTCGACCTCATGGCAGCCAAACTAGATGACATACGTGGGTATCTAAGTCCCATCAGGGACCACCTATACTCCCTAACGGACACCCACAGTTCACTCCATGATGTCCAACAATCCATGCCCTACATCGCTGGAGTCATGACTCTCAGAGGAGAACAACTGTCTAGTCAGAGTGGCCTCAGCGATGTCAGCCGAGAGTTGGCACAGATGCTGAGGATAATGGAGAACATGGACCGGATGCATGCGGAAAGAATGGCTGCCACGGATGCACACCAGTGAAAAGTTGTTGGGATCTTCCATGCCCTGCAGATCCTCATCATCGCATTGCTGCCACTAAGGCAGCCGCTGATGAATACTGCTGGTACTTCTACACACACATCTCCGGCCCCTGATGTGTCAGTGGCACACAGTGCTGCAGACCAAACATCAGCACCCACATGTCAGACAGATGACATAGAGGACGAAGATGCGGGTGATTCCACCTCTGTAGTAAGAAGCAGCCAGTAGCATTCTTCTCCGCCATATGCCCTGTTTCAGCTTGGTTCTGCCCTCTGCATCATGCCCTGTAACAACACCTCCCACTGTCCCCCAAAACACTCTGCGACACTCACCTTGGACCTCGACATGGACTGCCATATTTTGTTTGCTTACCAATGACACAGCAATCAGACTGCGGACTGTACTCTTCCTCTTCCGATGTACTTGTCAATCCCTAAATGTCTCTGGCTGGCCCTCCACTGGGTTACAATGTAATGTGGGGTTTGCATGGCCATGTACTGCTCCAGCTCCGACACTCCACCGAATATGAATAAATCATTCAAATTCACACAGATGTGTCATGTCCATAATCGATCAAGTATGAAAGTATGGATGAATGTAAGGACATTGATTGCCCAAAAAGGTACACCCTGGGAAATGAAAGCAATGCACATGTTTGACCGTGACACACATAGGAAGTGAGATGACTGGGAATGTGTGCACTAGCTGTGGCCTCATTGCTCTGAAACAACAATCGCGCAATTCCTCAACTTTGCCCCACTCAATGTTAGAAATAGGGCTGGGTATGAAATGTCAAAGTCATTGGCAGGCCTAAAGTAGTGTCCCCCATCACATTTGACAACAGAACATCTCTTCGCATACCTACTCACACTCAACTGGGTGGACACAGCCTGTAGTGATGGATCACATTGATCCACATGGTAAGAATATGGACACCATACTCACATTGCTGAAGACACGTAAGAGCACAGGTCTATCAGCAACTATCCCAACCACTATGTCTGGCTCACAGAGGTGGAGCTGGCAATAGGGACTCACCCCTAAGTGAAATGCGTCAGTCAGTCCCTCCCTGTGTACGGACAATGCTCATTGAGGCACACGATCTGTCATTCTAATCAACACTCATCACAGATGAACAGTAGTGAAGTTGCATAGACTTTATTGCCATGTGTGTGTCAGTACGGGCAAGACAAGGGCCACAACATGCAGACCAATGCATCAGACACTAACCTGCAGCATTCGGTCATGGTACAGTTCCATGTGACAGGCGTTGTGCATGCGCCCGGGATGCTCTGCCATTGCGTTGGTGGCTCTCGTAGAACCGGCACTCTTCTGACCTGCGGCAGTTATGTGGATGATATGCCACAGCTCGGAGCAATGAGTCGTATGTGTGTGCAACGTTTGGACATATGGGTTGTTGTGTACGTAAGTGTCAAGGGCATTCCATGCAAGAGTACCTCGAGCAAGAACTTCTGTGTGTGAGGTGTGGATACGTTGGTCCTTCATTAGCGCTGTGCGTAGTGTGGGAGCCGTCATCATCTGCTATGGTATCTCTCTCAGGGGGTGCCTGCCGCATGCAAGACCAAGGTCGGAGGTGCAGGTGTCCTTCCGCCTCATGTATTGAGACAAAGGAGCTATCATCCCTAATGTTAGTCTGACTACTGCTTGCATTCTGGAAATGTGATGTGGCTTTCGCGCTGCAATTGAGGCTAGGCCTTAGGCTTATGGTGCACCAATAGCGATACACACACAATAGTTGGCATGCATGAGCCAAGAGCTCGAGCGGCCTTGCGCTCCTTGTACAATCACTTAGTGCGCGGCCACCCTCCGGGTGCATGCAACATTGCAACATTGTCTGTTGCGGGCCGTGTGGCGCAGACACTGCAACAGAAACACACGCATCAATTGGTTTCCTGTCCAGCCCAGAAATGAACCACGCCCAGAGCCCAGGGATAATTATTCACACCCCTACGCTGGCCTGGCGTATGCCGAGCCAGCCCACTCAGCTTACGTATAAAGGGGGGGGACGCTACGTGTCCCAGTTCTTCCCCACTGCCGGAGGTGACATGGCTGCATCCGCCTGGCATATCACGAGACTCAATCAGAAAGGGTCTGTTAGATTTGGGGGTCTCTAGTTGGCAGAGGTATGTACCTTTGTCCAAATAGGGACCCTTGAGTCTAGTCAGGGAAAGTAGGTACACTCCTGAAATAACCCCTGCTCACCCTCTTGGTAGCTTGGCACGAGCAGACAGGCTTAGTTCAGAGGCAGTGTGTAAAGCATTTGTGAACACATACAGTAATCAAGTGACAACACTACAAATGGACACCACACAGGTTATATATTTATAAAAATAGGTAAACTTTATATAGATTCATCACAAGACCATAAACGACAAAAATAATCCACAATACTGTCAAGAGTGCTTAGTTCTGATCAAAAGGCTTAATTCAAGGTTCTGTGCGAGTCGGTAGCCTCCTCCGGCTACGGCGATGTTGAGAACAAACAGAGTCTAACAAATCCAGCTGACCGCGTCGAGACGGGCCAGCACAGCGTAGACAGACTCGGTCACAGTACCTTTTACTTGAAGCGGCAGGCACGGGCGTGCGAGCCGGATGGCTGTTCGTCGCGGTCGCGATGCAAAAATGGAAGCGTTGCAGGACGCGTTGTCCCTCGATGCGGTGCAGGCAGCGGATCGTTTACGTCGTCGAGATGGAGTCGGTGAGACCAGGGCCGTGCGTTGCAGGGCGAGACGGTGCTTCGATGCGGTGCTGGCAGGTTGCGGTGCGGCGACGGAGCCAGATTCAGGAGCTGGCGTCGATCAGTCCGGACAGCGGTGCGAGTCGGGCGGTGCGTCGCAAACGTGCGAGCGGTACCCAACTCCGGTGCGGTCACAGGACTCGAACTCAGCAGCAGTGACCGTGTTGGTCGGACCAGTTTGATTCGGCGTAGCGAAGCGTTGCAGGACGCGTTGTCCCTCGATGCGGTGCAGGCAGCGGCTTGTTGACGGAGTCGGTGAGACCAGGGCCGTGCGTTGCAGGGCGAGACGGTGCTTCGATGCGGTGCTTACAGGACACCGAGTCGGTCGTGAGAGTCGGTCACTGCTCCCTACCTCTGTAGCCACTGAAACAGAGTTTCCAGCAGCAATTCACAAAGGGGTGAAGTCCAATGGTCCTGGGACTTCGGTCAGGGGCAAGCTCTCTTCCAAGCCCTTGGAGATCCTTCACAAGTTGATGAAAGTCACAGCAAAGCAAAAGTTCCTTTCTCCTTTCTTTGGCAGTCAGGCAAACCACTGCAGGCCAATACCCCAAGCAGCACTTCAGGCTTAGGGATGGTCTCTCCTCAGTTTCTTCTTGGTTCCGCTCCTCAGCAAAGGTTTCTTCTTGTTCCCAAAAGTGATCTAATTTTCCTGGGGTCTGGGTGCCCCTCTTATACCCTGATTCTCTTTGTTCTCTGGAGGCAGAGAGGCCTCTGCCTAGTCCAAAACCAGTTCTGGTCAGTCCTGGAGCACTTTGTTTTTCTGACTCCATCTTTCCTTTCAGAATGTGGGGCAGAGTGCTCAGCCGCCCGGCAGGAGGTGGAGCCAGCATTGTGGAAGGCAGGCACAGCCCTATTCAGACCCAGGTGCAACTCCTCCCTCCACTCTGGATGCAGATCTTTCTATTCAGCCCTGTGCTGACTCACCCTGTCTCCTGTAGCCACCCCCAGCCCCTGTCACTCAATCTCCAGACAAGGAATACACAACCTAGCAGAGGCAGGCTTGGATAGTTAGGCAAGAAAATACCCACTTTCTAAAAGTGGTATTTTCAAACACAGAATGTTAAAACCAACTTCACTAAAAGATGTATTTTATCATCCTGAGTTCAGGCATACTAAATTCGTTTTTCTATCATGTTCCCTGGGTCAGTTCTGACTATAAGGTGTAATAGTCAGTCTGCCCATTCTGGCCTATGGGGAGCAGGTAGCCTTGCAATAGTGAAAAACGAAAATGGCTGTAATTCACTATTAGGACATGCCACACACACCAGGGCATGTCCTACCTTATACTTACAATGCACCCTGCCCTAGGGCCTACTTTAGGGGTGACCAACATGCAGTAAAGGGAATGTTTAGGGACTGGTAAGTGGGTGCACTCACCAAGTCGACATGGCAGCCCTAGGCTGCACACAGGCTCTGCAATGGCAGGCCTGAGACACACTTTACAAGCTGCTTCTGTGGGTGGCACAACCCGTGCTGCAAGCCCACCAGCAGCATTGGATTTACAAGCCCTGGGCACACTCAGTGCACGGTACTAGGGACTGAGAAGTAAACCAATCATCCAATCATGGAGTCACTAATACATACATCAATTCACGATAGGGAGCACTTGCACTTTGACACTGATTAGCAGTGGCAAAGTGCCCATGAGCATCTAGTCCAGCAAAAACATATCGGCAACAGTGGAGGCATTACGAAAAAATGGAAGGGAGACCCACGCCAAGGATGCCAGGTCTAACAGGGTCCATGACTTACGTTGCACAGAGTTGAATGGCACCGGAAACACTGCGGCCGGCACGGGCCTACTGCCACAGGACGGTGACTTTCGGTGCACTGAGGTAGGGGCACCTTAGGTGCTGAGCGGGTGTGCAGCCTGCGATGATGCGCCGTCCTGGCGGTCCGGACTTGTAAGGATTTGTGTGAGCCCTGCTGGACCACAGTGTAGGCCTGAGCCAGCATGCAGCGCGGGCCTACCGCCACGTGGCGTTGCCTCACGGTTCACAGAGTTAGTGGCACCTATAGGGCTGAGCAGGTGTGCAGCCTGCGATGATGCCGTGTGCACTGATATGATCTCTGCCATTGCGAAATCAAGACCCAGAATCACGTGTGTGACCTAGTGGCCCGTGGGGCGGGGCTGCATGATGTTGAGGCTGCCAAGGTCGCGGTACCCGGGCTTGGAGTTTGCACCAGCACGTGGTGGGCCCTCTTGGAGACACGCTGGTGGCGGAAGGTGAGCAGTGGGCCTGGGTGCGCAGGGGCGGGCAAACACCGCTGGGCGGTGGGAGGAGCTGAGGTGCAGCAGCCTGTGTGCACAGGGGCGGCCAAGCAATGATGGTGTGTGCAATGATATGAACTCTGCCATTCATGAATCTGGACTCTGTTTCAGATAAGGGACATGGTGGATGTAGGAAGGTGGAATCTGACTATATGGTTGCCCCCACTTTTTTCTCCTGGTGTTTTGCTGGTTTATGACTTAGTTGGACTGGGATCCTGCTATTCAGGGCCCCAGTCTATCTGCTTCCTCTATAAAATGGTTTCCATGTGCCTGAGGCACATCTCTGATTGGAATCTGGAGTGCCCTTATAAGTCCCTAGTATATGGTATACTATGTACCAAGGGCATAGGTACCTCAGAGACCTACCAGGGGCTGCAGCATGTATTGTGCCACCCCTGGAAGGCCATCCAAAATGATACCACAGGTATGCTACTGCAGCCTTGGTAAGGTGGTGCATGCACCCCCTACTGTGATATAGGCTACCTATACCACTACATACATACACACATACAAACCTATAAGTCACTCCTATGGCAGGCCTTATCAATCCTGAAGGCAGAGTGCTTGGTTCTTATGTGGGAGGGTGTCCCTGCATGAGCAGAGCCCCTCTGCAGCGTTCAGAGATCCTTCTCTGATGCTGTTTGTAGTGCAGCCTGACCATATACTCTTAAGCGCATTATAACCTCGTGTTAAATGCTAACTTTGGGATGGCTGCACGGAAACATGTCGTGTTTGGTGTCAAACATCTTGGAATACTACCCCCCCGCCAGTTCTGGCGGCGGGAGTAGCATTCCACCCTTCTAGAGGGAGAAACATGTACACACCAGCCTAACCGGTAACTTCTTTCCAGAGCCCTGGCATCACAAGATGGATGCCACCAGTCACAGACACTGGGCTGCCCTCCTGCTGATGACCGAAACTCACAGTGGAGGAAGCCCAACAATAGATATCCTGTCGCAGGGGTGTGACCACCTCCCAGACAGGGTTTAGTGTATTGGGGCTGGGTGGGTGCACTCTTAGAGTGCTTTGAAGTCCTGCACTGGGGGAGCAGAAGGCTCCTCTGTGCATACCCCAGTTCAAACTGGCTCAGGGGCTACCTGCCCCTGCTCTGGCACGAAACTGGACAAAGGGAAGTGGGTGTAGCCACCCACTCCCTGACCCTCCCATAGGTGGGGTCATAGAGCTAGTCCCTCCCTTCTTTTTAGTATAAGAGGGGGAACCTGTGCATTGCAACCCAGATACCCCTGGATGACGCTCTTGAGAAGAATCCTGGACCTTCGATGTTCCACTACCTCTGGAAGACTGAAGAATCTCCCTTGGAGTCAAGGAGTGACTCCCCTGCTTGGCAGGCACCAAAAACTACAACAACGGTCTCAAACTACACCGCTCCTGCCGGAGCCTGAAGTCCCTGCAGCCCAGGAAGAGGATTTCCTGACTTCTCCAAGGCCATCGTGAGTCCCCAGCGAAGCTGAGGCAAGTGGACCCCACGAGCGACGAGGAACCGCAGCCCCTGGGTACCGTGCACTATTGTCAAGTGCAACCCCTTCACGACGTTCTACGAAGTTGTGCTTTTGACCATGTGTGGTCCCAGCCTCTAGCAGAGAACCCTCTTGAATTCAGAGGCCTACATCATCCCGAGTGACCGTGGGCCCCTGTTGAGTGGATCCTCCTGAGGCGTCTTCGCGATCCCTTGCCAGCCAGCTTGTGGGTCCCCAGAAGACTTTCCGACAAAACCAAAGGGCTCCCCTGGTTGCTCCAGGCCTGCCCTGACCTACCCTTGCTGGGTAAGTCCCCAGACCTTGCTGGTCTGCACGATTGACTTTTCCTCATCACCATGAGACTTGCTGCTACCAAGGCTTGTTGGCTCCAATCGAGTCGCCGACACCTCAGTAAGCTGCAGACGTCGTGGGACACACCGAATCCAGCTCCTGGTCATCATCGACACTGCCTGGACCACGTGGTCGAAGAGTCAAGACACCTGTGAACGACCCGAAGCTGTCGACGACGGTGGGCATTCATCTTCCTTGCCCAGAGTCACTGCCAAGTGACTTTGAACACTGTCCCCTCTGCTTTCAGGTCTTCCTCCTTCCGAATCCAGGCTTGGATTCCAACGGACACTTCTTCTGTCATCGCAAGCAGCAAGTCTTCATTGGTTCCCATTGAGAACGACGCCGCGACCCGACCCCAAAGGACACCTATGCACCCGGCTCCCCTGGGTGATGTAACTTCAGCACTACGGTGCTCCTGTGGGTGTGGGCCCTAGAACTACTTACCCTGTAAGTGGCTTGCTTGTAGCTACCCTCGAAGTTCCCTAAAACTCCTATTTTCCCCGTGCGATTATCGCACTGGCTCGTACAGGGCTCGCGTCTGTGTTAGATACATCGCGTCCAACTCCCTTGTAACTCTACCAGTATCCGCGTCCTTCGACTCGTACTGACCGATTGGTGTGTTCGCCTCGAACACGCCAGGGACCTGTAACATTGATAACTCAATCGCGTTCTCTCGCATAGACTCGTACAGGACTCGCACCAGTGTCTGAACACCGCGTCCGTCCCCTGTGGGTCTCCTACAACTACCTGGGGTGGTTCTTTGGGGTCCCTCGATTCTATGTGCTCTAGACCACGGTCTAGCCAAGATAAGATTGTGATATTTACTTGTGCTAACTTATTTTGATAAAACATTGACTTGTACATATGTTCCTGACTTCTAATCTCATAAAGAGATTAGTAGAGAGTTGTTTAGTAATAAATACATATATATTTGATATATATACCTGTGTGGTGTCTTTTCATTTGGTGATTCAAGAGATTGTGTGGTAAAACAAGCTGCTTTACATTCCTCCAAGACTTAGCCTGAAGGCTGCTCTCCACAGCTACCACTAGGATAGCTTTCTATAAAGGTTGTCTTAAACCTACCTACCATAAGAGTCGAATTGTACTGGTGCAAGGTGTCCACTTTAACTAGTGGACAGCATATACCAGGCCAACTTCTCACATTGGTGGCAGCGTGTGGGATTCCAGCTTGTTATTGTTTTACCAGAAAATCTCTATTTGAATTACTAACTGAAAACCACTATAGGTACTCAAGGTACATATAAAGTCAAGCTTAGTATCAATAAGTTCTACTGAACTTAGAGCTGTGTGCCAAGGGATAGCACACCCTTTCTACAGCTCAAGCTAGGATCAGTAGGCCACAAACTAGTGTAGGTAGTACAACACTGCACAACACTAGAATGTCCTTGAGGGATGGACCCAGTGGATCCACCCAGCTTCAGTATAAGGACATGACTTTCTTTGACTTGAAAGCCATGTGTGCTGAGAGGCACCTGAAGATAGGACAGAGTCCCTCCACACTACACCTGATAGATCTGCTGACAGCAGATGATCTTAGATTAGCTCTAGGAGCTAATGGGTCTGAATCAGGGGGTGGGTCAATTACAGTGTCTGGGTCAGATGATGAACATCAAGTTGACCAAGACTCTGTGATTGAAGGGCCAGGCTCCAAGGGGTCTGAAAAGGACAGAGGAATTCTCCCTAAGAGAACTGACACAGTGGAGGAGAGGCATAGGTCCCTTTCTAGGGACTCTGACCGCTCCTATCACTCTGGCAGAGAATTTGTCCAGCAGAGGAACTCCTACTTCCCAAGAAGAGAGACCTCCTCTGAAAGACTGTGCAAGCTGCTGCAGTATGAGGAAGCAAGATTTGCCCTCAAAACCAAGCAGTTGGCATTAGATAAAGAAGCCTTTGAGCTCCAGAGAGCTTCGAGAAGAGAGGGGTTAGAACCCCCTGGTGCAGCAACAGTGTCTCTAGAGGCAGAGAATATCTTCCAGACCATAGGAACCTGAGCAAGGTTGTCCCTCCCTACCAGAGTGGGGATGATATCCATAAGTGGATAACTGCTATTGAAAGGGCCTGTAGAGTACAACAGGTCCCCCAAAAGCAGTGGGCAGCAATCTTGTGGCTCTCCTTTGCAGATAAAGGTAGAGACAAGCTCCTCACTGTTAGAGAAGAGGATGCTGATGACTATGAAGTCCTGAAGAGTGCACTGATAGATGGGTTTGGCTTAACCACTGAGCAGTACAGGTTGAAGTTCAAAGACACCCAGGAGGCACAGACTCAGGACTGGACTGACTTTGTAGATTGTGCAACCAAGGCTCTGGAGGGTTGGCTGGTTGGCAGTAGGGTTACTGATTTCAAGGGATTGAATAATCTAATTATGAGAGAGCAGATCCTTAATAATTGTCAAAACCAGCTTTTACACCAGTACCTGGTGGACTCTGATCTGACCTCTCCCCAAGAATTGGGAAAGAAGGCAGACAAATGGGTCAGAACCAGGGTAAGGCCTAAGAATCAGGGTGGTGACCAGAAGAAAGATTCTACCAAGTCCCAAGAGAAAGGTGGGGATAAATCTAAGGATAAGTCCACTACAGGGCCCCAAAGTCCTCTTCTGGGGTGGGTCCCAAACTCCTTCCTCTCCTGAAAAGAAACCATATTGCCATGTCTGTAAAAAGCCTGGACACTGGAAAACCGATCCCAGTTGCCCCAGGATTGGCAATAAAGAAAATGTTCCTCCAACAACTACTACCACCCCTCCTGGTACTACCAGTAGTAATCCTCCAGTTGGGAGTAGTGCACCCAAAACGTTAGGTGCTTTTGCAAGAGGAACAGAGGTGGGCCCTAGTTTAGACAGGACCCCCTCAACAGACTCCTCTGACTCTGATGGTGGTATAGGATTTGCCACCTTTACCATGGGTCCCAATGCATTGGGCAGGTACAGACTGGAGCCAATGATTAATGGTCAGAAAGCTGTGGCATTCAGGGACACAGGGGCTAGTGTCACCATGGTGGCAGGGAAACTAGTCCCCCTCACCAGCTTTTACCTGAGTTTAAATACCAGGTGACCAACATAGATGGTGTCAGAACAGATCACCCCATGGCCATAGTCAATCTCAGCTGGGAAGGGGTCACAGGCCCAAAAGAGTGGCAGTGTCCCCCAACTTGCCTGTAGATTGCCTGATGGGCAATGATCTGGAAATTTCAGCCTGGGCTGAAGTTGAACACCAAGCCCATCTGAGAATGCTGGGCGTCCCTGTAAAGGTTAGTGGGGCTGTGATGGCCACAGCCCAAGCCCAGGGAAATTTTGGAGAGGTGGAGCCTGGAAGAATGGCCCACTCTCCCCCAAAAGAGAGCACAAGGGTTGAAGAAAAGTCTTCTTCCCTCCAGACCGTAGGTAAGGGTCAGCCTCCTCAGGGAGCTGACCCTACCCCTAGTGAAGGAACTGCCCCAGAGGTAGTCAGGCCTGGCCTGGCCACACCCCTGATGGCAGAGGACCCTTCCAAGGTGATACCCAGTCTGGAGCAGGTAACCTGCCCCTCTCTACCCTGCCTCAGTCAGCCCAGGGCTTCAGAGGTCAGGGAGGTCAGTGGACCCCCCAGGGCCCCCTGTCCAGAGGAACCCCCCCCATCAGCAGATAAGGGGCACCCAGTCTAGTAGCCCTAGCCAGGTGAAAATTCCTCAGCACATTGAGGGATCCCCCATACCTTTGTGTAGGGACCTCCCCCAGAAGGACTCTGTTAGGCAAGGGCAAACCTAGGACCCAAAGGTTCCAAACCTGCCCTGTCCCTCCAGTGTTCCATCCAAAGGGATCCAACCCCCAGCTGTAGGCAGCCAAAGGTTGACCCTTAGAGCAAAGTGCAACTCAGTCATGGAAAGACAGGCATACATGGTGACCAGTGATCTGAGGAAGCTGAGACCAACCTTCCTAGGGCCTCACTTCCCTACTCAGACACCTCACCAGCCTTGTACTTTACCAAAGCACACCACAGGTGGTAATTCCCCATGGTGGAGACACTCTCATACCCTTAGGGTGAGGGATTGCTTAGTGGACCATAAGACAGGGGGCAACCATGCTAGTGCAGGTGCGTCCTTATATGGCCACTTAGTCAATAAAGGCTCAACTGGCCAAGGTTAGCCTTATCTCCTTTCGTTTGGGGGGGGTTATGTAGGAAGGTGGAATCTGACTATATGGTTCCCCCCACTTTTTTCTCCTGGTGTTTTGCTGGTTTATGACTTAGTTGGACTGGGATCCTGCTATTCAGGGCCCCAATCTATCTGCTTCCTCTATAAAATGGTTTCCATGTGCCTTAGGCACATCTCTGATTGGAATCTGGAGTGCCCTTATAAGTCCCTAGTATATGGTATACTATGTACCAAGGGCATAGGTACCTCAGAGACCTACCAGGGGCTGCAGCATGTATTGTGCCACCCCTGGAAGGCCATCCAAAATGACACCACAGGTCTGCTACTGCAGCCTGGGTAAGGTGGTGCATGCACCCCTTACTGTGATATAGGCTACCTATACCACTACATACATACACACATACAAACCTATAAGTCACTCCTATGGCAGGCCTTATCAATCCTGAAGGCAGAGTGCTTGGTTCTTATGTGGGAGGGTGTCCCTGCATGAGCAGAGCCCCTCTGCAGCGTTCAGATATCCTTCTCTGATGCTGTTTGTAGTGCAGCCTGACCATATACTCTTAAGAGCATTATAACCTCGCGTTAAATGCTAACTTTGGGATGGCTGCACGGAAACATGTCGTGTTTGGTGTCAAACATCTTGGAATACTACCCCCGCCAGTTCTGGCGGCGGGAGTAGCATTCCACCCTTCTAGAGGGAGAGACATGTACACACCGGCCTAACCGGTAACTTCTTTCCAGAGCCCTGGCATCACAAGATGGATGCCACCAGTCACAGACACTGGGCTGCCCTCCTGCTGATGACCGAAACTCACAGTGGAGGAAGCCCAACAATAGATATCCTGTCGCAGAGGGGTGTGACCACCTCCCAGACAGGGTTTAGTGTATTGGGGCTGGGTGGGTGCACTCTTAGAGTGCTTTGAAGTCCTGCACTGGGGGAGCAGAAGGCTCCTCTGTGCATACCCCAGTTCAAACCGGCTCAGGGGCTACCTGCCCCTGCTCTGGTGCGAAACTGGACAAAGGGAAATGGGTGTAGCCACCCACTCCCCTGACCCTCCCATAGGTGGGGTCATAGAGCTAGTCCCTCCCTTCTTTTTAGTATAAGAGGGGGAACCTGTGCATTGCAACCCAGATACCCCTGGACGACGCTCTTGAGAAGAATCCTGGACCTTCGACGTTCCACTACCTCTGGAAGACTGAAGAATATCCCTTGGAGTCAAGGAGTGACTCCCCTGCTTGGCAGGCACCAAAAACTACAACGACGGTTGCAAACTACACCGCTCCCGCTGAAGCCCCAAGTCCCTGCAGCCCAGGAAGAGGATTTCCTGACTTCTCCAAGGCCATCGTGAGTCCCCAGCGAAGCTGAGGCAAGTGGACCCCACGAGCGACGAGGAACCGCAGCCACTGGGTACCGTGCACTATTGTTGAGTGCAACCCCTTTACGATGTTTTACAAACTTGTGCTTTGGACCACGTGTGGTCCCAGGCTCTAGCAAAGATCCCTCCCGAATTCAGAGGCCTACACTGTCCCGAGTGACCGTGGGCCCCTGTTGAGTGGATCCTCCCGAGGCATCTTTGCGATCCCTTGCCAGCCAGCTTGTGGGTCCCCAGAAGAATTTCTGACAAAACCAAAGGGCTCCCCTGGTTGCTCCAGGCCTGCCCTGACCTACCCTTGCTGGGTAAGTCCCTCAGGCCTTTCTGGTCTGCACCATTGACTTTTCCTCATCACCACGAGACTGCTGCTACCAAGGCTTGTTGGCTCCAATCGAGTCGCCGATACCTCAGTAAGCTGCAGACGTCGTGGATCACACCGAATCCAGCTCCTGGTCATCATTGACACTGCCTGGACCAGGTGGTCGAAGAGTAAAGACACCCGTGAACAACCCAAAGCTGTCGACGACGGTGGGTATTCATCTTCCTTGCCCAGAGTCACTGCCAAGTGACTGTGAACACTGTCCCCTCTGCTTTCAGGTCTTCCTCCTTCCGAATCCAGGCTTGGATTCCAACGGACACTTCTTCTGTCGTCGCAAGCAGCAAGTCTTCATTGGTTCCCATTGAGAACGACGCCGCGACCCGACCCCAAAGGACACCTATGCACCCGGCTCCCTGGGTGAGGTAACTTCAGCACTACAGTGCTCCTGTGGGTGTGGGCCCTAGAACTACTTACCCTGTAAGTGGCTTGCTTGTAGCTACCCTAGAAGTGCCCTAAAACTCCTATTTTCCCCGTGCGATTATCGCACTGGCTCGTACAGGGCTCGCGTCTGTGTTAGACACATCGCGTCCAACTCCCTTGTAACTCTATCAGTATCCGCGTCCTTCGACTCGTACTGACCGATCGGTGTGTTTGCCTCGAACACGCCAGGGACCTGTAACATTGATAACTCAATCGCGTTCTCTCGCATAGACTCGTACAGGACTCGCACCAGTGTCTGAACACTGCGTCCGTCCCCTGTGGGTCTCCTACAACTACCTGGGGTGGTTCTTTGGGGTCCCTCGATTCTATGTGCTCTAGACCACGGTCTAGCCAAGATAAGATTGTGATATTTACTTGTGCTAACTTATTTTGATAAAACATTGACTTGTACATATGTTCCTGACTTCTAATCTCATAAAGAGATTAGTAGAGAGTTGTTTAGTAATAAATACATATATATTTGATATATATACCTGTGTGGTGTCTTTTCATTTGGTGATTCAAGAGATTGTGTGGTAAAACAAGCTGCTTTACATTCCTCCAAGACTTAGCCTGAAGGCTGCTCTCCACAGCTACCACTAGGATAGCTTTCTATAAAGGTTGTCTTAAACCTACCTACCATAAGAGTCGAATTGTACTGGTGCAAGGTGTCCACTTTAACTAGTGAACAGCATATACCAGGCCAACTTCTCACAGTGGACTGCAGTGTACACCGGCACATGGTTGGAGACACACCGGTGGCAGCAGGTGAGCAGTGAGGCCTGGGTCCGCAGTGTCGGCACTCTCTCTCCCTCTCCCTCTCTTCCTTTCACTGTCTCTCTCTCTTCCTCTGTTACTCTCTCTCTCCTTCTCCCTCTCTCCCCCTTTCTCTCTCTCCCTCTCTTTCACACTCTCTCTCTCTCCCTTTTTTTCTCTCTCTTTCTTTCTCTCTCTCTCTGTCCTTTGATGAGCATATGACACACCTTATGTTGAATTTTGTCTTGTAGGCTGTGTCTTACAGATTGTCCAGAGAAGGCCCGCCATGACTCTTCCGAATAGTTGTTTTGAGTTAAATTTGAATAAAATAATTTGTTTGGAAATTCAAAGATGAATGAATGATTCTCCTTTTTCTGACCACACATGAATGTTGATTGTTGTACTTGTGCGACATCAGGCGAATTGTTTTGTTCATGATTTTGTAAAGTTGATGTGAAATATCTTTGTCCGGGGTAGGGCCCCGGGGGGGTCCTGGGGGGTAGTGGCGGTGGGTGTTGTGGCCCTCTTGGGTGTCCGGCTGCATGATCAGTAGCTCCATGGCATCTGTTGGTCTTCTGGTGCGGCTGTGGGCTGGGCTCCCATTTCTGGTGCAGGTTATCGTCCAAATTAATACCAGGAAAGAGCAGGTGTTAATTCCCTGCTGCTAACGCGCCTTATCGCATGTTTTGTGATCTTATCAGAGATCTGGCTGGTCGTTGAGAATGTTGCGAAGTGGTGTTGTTGCGGGTTTTTGCTCGGGAACGCCTACTCTGCATCTCATTAGCATTAGTTGCCGGTGTCATCCGTGGCGATGTTTTTTGCGGCTGCTATCGCGGGAAAACTGGCGATATCGGCTGTTAGCACCAGCTTGTGCATAGGGCGATAAATCTATCGCCACTTTGGCTGCGATAAGGTGCCGCTAACTCGGCGATAAGTCCTTGAGAATATGCCCCTTAGTTTTCTCGAGAGTATAGTTTGATGTTTGAAGGCCTCAAGATTCTAATAAATTATTTTTAAATATAAATTTCACAATACTTGCAAATGGTTCGTAATAACAGGTTAACTCCATAGATACAATCAAATGATCACATTTGTTGTTAGCCTAACATGGAGGAGAACGAGTGACCTGATTTCAAGAAATAACGAGACGAGAAAGAACTAAGAACAAAAGCACTTTAATTACTGAGACAGACTCTGGAGCAGCTATTCCGATGTTGAAAACCATGACCAAGAACACGAGAACATAGAAATACAAGAGGTAAGGCCTCTCAGGAAAATGGCACAGAATACCCTGGTCCTGCGTAACCTCAGACATCAATTGACCCACAAACCACCCTTGAATAGGGCCAAAATTTGTCGTCCTAGAACCACAGGAGGTACTCAGATAGCAATTTGAGAAGCTGAAATCATAATTATTCCCCAATACATGTAACCACCATCCCATCAGAATATAAAAAAAAGACTGTAATCCCCCCCCCCCCTCCCCAAAAACACACATTTGGCATTTGGATAAAACATCAACAAAAGAAGCTTGAGTGATCAAGAACAAAATTAGGACCAGTATCCGCCATTAATGGCTTTTAGAGAAGGCATTGTTTCTTTAACTGTACATAATGCCCTTGAATTGTCCCGGTGTAACACTAATTGCACTTGAATTGTCCCGGTGTAACACTAATTACAAACCTTGTGGTAGGCCATAATGGCTGGGTACCAGTGATTGCTGCTTATGGTCCAATCGCAGTGATGTTGTCTAATTCGAGTATGATCTCTTCAAGACGTGGGACACTCTCATGGGCTGTGACGTCTGTCTTGGTGTGAAATATATTAAGTAATTCTTTGTAGCACTATGAGGCATTTTCAACATATCTGAATGCATGCGGGCATGAATGCATATGATTGCAGGTATTGTAATATGGCTAAAATGTGATTTAATTTAAGTACACGTACCAGAATACATTGTTTTGATTGCATTGTGGCCTAAACCCAATCCCTCATTCAGACATAAATTCTCTCACAAAAAAAGGTAATGCAGTTCGTTTAAGACTTAATTCTAGAGAAACATTGGTGTTTTTTTACTGTAATTGAAAACGACCTCCGGACATCCTCAGATTCGAAAGCAATGTTCACACATGGAAATCCATGCAATAAATTAGACCGGAGAAAAGACAGCATTAGGCCCTCCATAAGAGGAAAGGAAAAGTGCTACTGAAGTCTTCAGCCTGTTCACTTGATGTCTGATGTCAGACCATCATTTTTGTATTTCAACTTTTCTTCAGTGTGATTCACAGGTCACTCACTTTTCTCTGGAACATTAACTGGAAGGCATTTTTGGTGGTCTCAGGTACCCTTAGTTTGCTTTATCACAATAATTTCCTTAAGTCACTTCTTTCAGAAAAAGAATTTAACATTTTCAACTTAACTCCATGGAACTCATTTTGAATTGGTGGTTCAGCATTGCAGTTTTCCTCTTCTACTGCCTTTGTAGACTCACAGCTATTGTGAGACGTTTGTGTACGAAATTGCTTCTTTTATTCCACAGAGAATATGCTTAATTATTGGAAAAATTATGCAGATTGGGCTTAGTGATTGTTCGCATAAATATCTAACAGTTCCTAAAGTCACGTGTTGAACATTGTTAGATTAGTGCAATGTAGCCGAGGCACAAAATCAAATTATACAGGTACCTGCTAGAAAATTACATGTAAATCATAAGCAAGAAAAAAAGTCAAAATATACAAATGTGTGTAACTTAGAAATGTGGAACTTTGACAGATAGCACTTGAGTAAAACACATTTCGCCCAGGAGGTCATCAGCATTGTCTTACAACTTGTTCGATTTTCCAAATGTTTGCAACTGTGCATATTAACTATGGTTACATTTCATAACACTGCTAGTGGCAGAGACTTTTTAAGGTAAAAGCAAAGTGGGCAATTGCCCAGGGCTCCTTACAAGGGCTCCCCTGGGAAGTGAACATTCTATTTGACCTCTGTCTTCTATGTCTATTTCAGTTTCTAATCCACTCCCCCTCTCTCTGTCTGCCTGTATCTCTTATTCGGGCTCTCTCTACCAAGTGCCACCATAAAGATTGCTGTGGTCCCCGATAGACTCATTTAAATTTTTTTTGTGTGACCCAGTGTCTGAAAAATCGACGTTCAATTCAGTATAGTTTGGGATTATGCAGGTTTGAATAAGCAGGAAATGTGCAATAAATTTCAATGATGTTCCAAACTGGGGCCCCCAACATATCTATTGCCCAGGGCCCCCAAAATCCTTACGATGATAGTGGCTGGTGGTTTAGATGTGTAAGTTGTTGGATATTATCTGAAAAACATAGTGCACAAGGACAGTGAATATTAGCATCATTTCGAAACTGGGATATGTAGCCTAGAGTGTTGCCCCCTTTAAATGGAGATCTAAGCCATATGCAAACCACGAAAGAGGCCAAAAAGCTAAACTAACATAAATGTCATCTAACATATTTGATTGAAATTTTGGGTCTGAATGATTTTCAGGGTGTTTACTAGGCCCCGTGTAAAACTCCGCTCTGCTCACGGAATTTGCGGAATTTGTGCACTCCGCACTCTGCGGAGTTCCTGAATTCCGTTTTTTGGTCAAAAAGTGTAGGTTTTTTTCCATTCGTGCCCTTGAATTTTGTTTTGGCACTTACTCGCAAGCACCAAGATCCGCTTCAGATGATTGCGAGTGCATGCAACACTTCTCGCATAACTAGCGAGCTCCTGTGAGACTTCGTGCTACTCGCACGTCTTCCGGCCTCATTGGCGCCACTCTAGTGCTGATCACAAATGGAGCACTCGAACTGCTTTTGTGCTTGAGATGCAGCTAAGAGGCTTTTGGAGTGGATTTTCTTCACCAACTGGCCATTGGAGTTGTTTTTTTGTGCGAGAAGCCTTTTCTTTTTTACTTTTTTCAAACAGGAAGTGCCCCAGAGACTCCAACTTCCTGTTCCTGTCCAGCAGGCTCCTCCCAGTGCTTTGTCCCTCTCCTGGTCACTTTTAATTGGGATTTGGAGCTGGAAGGATCACTCTCCTTGTCTGCTGTAGATACACCATTGGATTTAAGGACTTTCAGGCACATGCATCAAGGTAGGAATTTGCGAGTCCTTAATTGCGATTATTAAGAAATCGCAATTAAGGACTCGCAAAGCTCTATGCATGTAGGAATGGCTATAAAAGTAGCGATTCCTACACATCTCTTATTTGCGACTCGCAAATTGCGAGTCGCAAATATGGAATGGATTCCCATTCATTCCTATGGGCCTACAGGCCCATAGGAATTAATGGGAAAGGCATGTACAATTTGCGAGTACCAATAGGTACTCGCAAATTACGCATGCAATTTCAAGGGTGCAAGGGTGTCACAAGGACACCCTGTTGCACCCTGAAATTGATCTGTGCACATATGTTGCAGCACACACATGTCCCAAGGGCATGTGTGTGTGTAACCTACTAACTTTGAAAAATGCACTTTAGTGCATTTTTCAAAGTTTCCGCTATTTACCATCTGGTATGATTTCGCGGTAAATAGCGGGCCCAAATAGCGAAATCGCTATTTTAAAAGGCATCTTGCATTGTTTCATGCATCGCAAAAGCTAATTTTGCGATCGCAAATGGCCAATTTTTGTAATTTGCACCGTTTGTGATCGCAAAAAGCTTTGATGCATGTGCCTGATAGTTTTTGAGATCTCACAAGTAAGTTGAAAAAGTGGTGTATAAGGGTGTTGTTTGTTTGATTGAGGGCATGCACCTTGATTTATTTGTACTTCTATTCGATTTTTAAAATCGATTGTGGTGGGTGGCCTGCAGTTTTAGTAGGGGCCTAGTTGTTTTTTTGCATGTAATTAATCTTTTTTCTAAAAGAAAAAATGCTGCACAGTTCAGTACATTTTCTTCTCCATGTTTTTTGATAAGTTTGCAATATTGATTTAATTGACTATGTGGCCTAGTCTGCCAATGGGCTTTCCAGACAGTAGGCCAAGTACTAGTCATGGGTGCATGAAACAGCTGTTTCTGTGGTGTCTGTTGAATTGAAACATCATTTCAGCCCTGGATGGCATTGGATTAAATTACAAAATGTGTTTTTTGGGGTATTTCCTTTTTTTCTTGCAGACAATATATAGGTGAGGTAATCATATTTGATGCCTCTGGAGGATGTGTGTTGTTTTAAAATTTCTTAGCTCAGTTAATTTTCATTTTTGGCATTGCAGAATGAATGCTCTTTTTGCTGTGTTACCAATCCATGCCTCCTTTGTCTGGCCAGTGTATGAGTGTGTTCTCCATAGGCCATCATTTGTCTTTGCTCCCAATGCCATGTGGCCAGGGGCCATTTTGTTTAGTTAGTGCCCATAGGCCTGCATGTGTTCTTTGTTTGTGGCCATGCCTCCTTGCTTGCTGTTTGACCGTGGGGTTGGTGGCCGTTTTTTATACGCAGCCAGAGTACTTTTGCCATGGGCCTGCATGTCTTCTTTGTTGTGGCCATGCGTTCTTGCTTGCTGTTTCACCATGTGGTTGGTGGCCATTTTGTGTAGGCAGCCAGTGTGCTTTTGCAATAAGCCTGCATGTGTTCTTTGTTCCCCATGCCTTCTTGCTTGTTCTTGTGACCATGTGGCTGGGGTCCATTCTGTGTAGGCAGCCACTGTGTTTTTACCATAGGCCTGCATGTCTTCTTTGTTGTAGCCATGCCTCCTTCCTTATGTTTCACCATGTGGTCGGTGGCCATTTTTTGTAGGCAACCAGTGTGCTTTTGCCATAGGCCTGCATGTATTATTTGTTCCCCATGCCTTCTTGCTTGTTGTTCTGACCATGTGGCTTGCAGCCATTTTGTGTAGGCAGCCAGTGTGCTTATGCCATAGGCCTGCATGTCTTCTCTTTGTTCCCCATGCCTTCTTGCTCAGTGTTGTTGTTGATCATATGGCAGTGGAAGGCAGCCATTTTGTGCATCACGCCAGTGTAGCCATTTTCCATAGGCTTGCATGGATGGTTAAGATAGCAGTTTATTAAAGTATATGCTTGAGAATTATTTCACTTTATTTATACCAAAAAAGGGTATTTTTTTAATTTTAGGTTTTTTAATTTTAAATCTTTTTAGTTTAATTTTTTCATTTATTAATTTAAATTTTAAATGTTTTCATTTTTTTTTAAATGTTATTTTTCCCCCCATTTTCCTAACATCTGGCATCAACCCCATGTCTGCAACAGGTGCACAACAGCAACCATTGTCTAAGGATTATTCCATTGTCCCCTGCACCTCCCTGAGTGATGCACATGAAATAAACAGTTACATCTGATTGTTGTTGTTGTTGCTCTTTGACTATACGCAATCTAAGTTTATGGTGGTGTGGTTTTACGAATGGATACTTACACTGTATTGCTAATTATTTATAGTAAGTTAACTAACCACACTAAATGAAATTGTTTGTTTATACTACTAATTGATCATCAATAATGCCACGTTTTACTGATGTTCTTCTTGCTTGATTGCTTTTAGGTGCACAAGAGAAGAGACATCACCCACAGTTCTGCCAGACAGAAGGCCTGAGCACGATGTCTGGCGTGACTGACTACACAACACATCCATCTCTTCAGCTTGTGAAGCTAAGAGCCACTGCCAACTTACAGCTTCAAGATGGCCCCAAAAAAAGGTGTTGCCAAGAAAGTGGCCACTGAAAACCTGTGCCTGCCACTCTGGCCTCTGGTGTACAAGCTGAGAGAAGCACTCCTGCATCAACAGCACCACCCCACCAACCTAAGCCCATGACCATGTCTGTCAGTGAGGCAGCCACTGCAATCATGTTGATGCCGAAGAGTAGTGACGTTGAATTGTATTTGTCCCTTTCACAAAGTAGTACCCAATAGTTTCAGGAAATAGGGCAAAGTGGACAGCATCTGTTTTTTTTTTTTTTTTTGCAGAGTTTTATATAGCGCGAACTTGACCCGAATCGGGTATCAGAGTGCTTTACATAGCACCAGTTATGTTACATTAGGACACACATTCACATTCTGTTGCCAACAATAGTATGTTTGCCTGATGTTTGAGCAGAACAGTAGGTTGAGCTTTCTTGCAAGCAAGAACCTCCTCTTTTAGAATCATAGGCTCCCAGATCTCCAGCAAGGAAAAGGAAGGGTACTACTTCACCACTTTCTTCAAGCACCACTTCTGATGATGATGATAGGGACATGAAGTGAGCCCCAGCAGAGTCCAGGAGACAACAGGACAGGCAAGGGAAAGGAAACGCTCCTGAAAGACTTAGACATATGGAAGGGGATGATGAGAAGAATGGCGATGACGAGGCAGTCATGGTGAAATGTGACACAGAGGAGTCTGACATTGCTATTCAACCTGCTCCGTGGGATGTGGCACAGGTAGCAGCACCACCAGCTCCCATATTTGCAAAGCCCCTGCTGAGACCTGCACAAACCTCTACCTCAGGGGGAGTAGAAAGGCAAACAACGACACGCCCATTTACCTCCAGTTCTTCTTCAGGCATGGGCAGTGGCACAGTAAAAAAGTCCTCCCCTCCAATATGGGGCTTTTTACGGTTAGCAAAGAGGAGAAGTGTTAGGTCCCGAGTATAGGTAGGGTTAGTAGGAGAATGTTTCACTTACCTTTTCTCTATCCTTTCTTTTGGGTACTGTGAGAGCGATGGTGCGGTTGCAGTGATTCCCGTACTGTGAGCGGGTATAAATACAATGTGCGCCTTCTTTGCCATGCTTGGTTTCAATTCCGGTTCATGTCACCGGAAGGACTTCACCCGCAGCGTTGCTGGAATGCGCGCTGCCTCCTTCGTTGCTGACTCTGTTCCGGATTTGTTCTTCGGATCTTGGCTTCTGCAGGAACACGTTTAGTATCTCCTAGAGTGTTGGAGAGGCGCTTGGCTTAGCTCTTGTGGTTCTGCTTATTCCTTTGGAAATCGCTGGTGAAGTACGGGACTGTTCGTTTGTTTTTCCTTTTTGCTTGTCTACGGCAATTCAGCATATATTTTGTAACCAGTTCCCTTTGTTGTGGGTTTCTTGGACGTTTTCACGAAGCGTACAGGGACCGCATCGGGAAAGAAGGGATCCCTTATTTTTTGCTTCTGTATTTAGCGGGTTTTTGCTGGAGTGGCATTTTATTCTGCAGTTGAGAAGGGGGGGATTTCGATCCTCTTTGGACTTGGGAAGTATATTCTTCTGTTTCTGGAATCACAGGTTCCTCTGCCTACCCCCTTTTGACGAGGTGTTTTCAAGACATGGTAAGAAGTAAAACAACACTGCCATAAACCGCTGCTTAATAGAGTTTGACTGTTGTTCTCTCCAGTACCTGATGTTTCTCTTTCTCTCTTTTCTTCAGCTTCTCAGAGCTGTTGTCCCTGATCAGTGATTCATCGGCCAATGTGAAGGGGGAGCATCGTACTGAGGGTCCACATCTTGTTTCCTTCCTTTCCCTTGTTTTTCCCACCATTTTCTCTCAGTGCCTTCTTTTACTGTTGCTCTGATATATGTACATGGACAGTAGTGATTAAGGCACGGGTAGTGAATGGGACCTACTTCGCTCCTGCAGTGTTGGGTTTATTTGTAAGTGGTGACAGAACAAGAAGCGCATTGCAGTATGTACCATTTGCCACACAAATGTTCATCGAGATAAGCCTTGTACACATTTTGGTACTGGAGGCCAAACGACCCATATGAAAAAACACCACTAAATCAAGTGAGAGGAGCACCTTAAAAAAATTGCTGAACATGGTTGTGGTGTTGAGGAGAGCCAGGGAACTTCAGCTTCAAGTCCAGTCAAGGTGGAAGGCGATGATGAGGAAGAAGAGGGTGACATCTTTACACAAAGCAGCCATGTCTCCAGCAGTTCACCAACAGATTCACCCACCTCTGCGACTTCACAATGGTACAAGATTTGGAGTGAGATGGAGACATCATGGCATACAGCGACTGCCCCACTACAATGCACATTGAGTGTACCACCACCATCTTCTTCTCAAAAGATGCCTGTGTCAGTGGATCCAGAAAAGAAGAAAATCTAGGCATATATGGACATGTTTAGGCAGGAGAGGCCCTAGAATCGGAACCACCCAACTGCACATACAATGGGAAGCTGTAATAAATGTTAGCGGAACTCCTTTTTCTTTTGTGGAAGGAGTAGGATCCTTAGAGTATGTGACAGCCATCTGGCCAAAATGGAAAGTACCAAGTCAGACCAATTTTGCCAGTGTTTCTGTTCCAACACTGCATCACGATGTGAGATGGTTGGACAAGCTTTGCAGCAAAGTATTGCCCACACCATTCACCTGACAACAGGCATGTGGACCAGTTGTGAGGCGACTGATTACATGTGCATCACTGCACACTGGATCTCTTTTGCAGGGGTAAAGGAAAAGATATCTGCAGGTCTTGGCCCTGAAGAAAGTTTTAAGAGCATTCAACGGCATGCAACAGTGGACATGTTTACCATGGAGAAATCACATACAGCTGTAAACTTCTTGGAGGAATTTAACAGCAAGGTGTATGAATGGCTGTGACCTAGAGGTCTCAGAATTGGATTTTTTGCCACAGACAATGGCAGCAGCTTTGCCATGGCCATATCAGATGAAGTCTATTTCAGGGTAATGTGTTTGGCCCATTTCATCAACCTGGTGGTGCAAGACTTCCTCAAAAAATAGGACATAGTTAGCAACATACTGACCACCTGCAGAAGAATCTGCACTAATTTCAGCCATTCTTTTAAAGCCCGGAAGCAGTTGCAGATTATTCAGCGTAATAATAGAGCCCCAGTTAAAGTCCTGATACAGGAGGTGCCAACATGTTGGAACTCAACCTTTTGCATGTTGCAACGTCTTTTGAGCAGTCCAAACAGATCAATGACTATGTCATTCAAAGAGGAGGGGATGCAGTTGGGAAAGCTATGACCATGGATGCAGACCTAGTCAAATGTCTGACACAGATGCTACTCCCTTTTGAGGTTTTCACACAGGAAGTTAGCAAGGAGTACAGTACGATGGACCAAGCTATCCTGTTGTTGCACCTCTTACAGGACCAGGCAAAGAAGGTGTCTGAAGACCCTAATCCTTCACTTGGCTTGTAATACAAGGCTGCAGCATGACATCATTGCGTCCAAAGAGTACATATGTGCCACACTACTTTAGCCATGCTGCAAAAATTTCTGCCCACCTTCATTCCTTTCTCTGAAGGGGATGTTGTAAAATATAAGAGGTGGATTGTAGAGCAAGCCTTAGACTTGGAAGAGGAACAACTGGTCCCACCCCGCAGTTCTGGGGTGCCGTATTCAGCTTCCATAGAGGGCAGTTTTGTCTCACAGCAGCCAACATTGCCATCAACCAGAACGCCGGCAACAACAGCAACAGTAGGAC
This sequence comes from Calotriton arnoldi, assembly GCA_963921515.1. NCBI lineage: Eukaryota > Metazoa > Chordata > Amphibia > Caudata > Salamandridae > Calotriton > Calotriton arnoldi. The sequence goes on from CAWUFW010012229.1 coordinate 347,334, forward strand.
CGGACCCAACCTCTGCATTGTATTGGTTTCAATTGGCAGGGCTCAAGTCCAGTGCAGAGGCAATGGAAAATGAGGATGAGCAAGTGGCAGCACCAATGACCATCCCCAGGATTTTGCAGGAGTATCTGGATGATCCAAAAGAGGTCCCTGTGGATCAAAATCCATTGATGTATTCGTATAGGCATATGTGCCAATGGCCAGAGCTCAGAAGGTTGACAATAAAGCGTCTGGTTTGTCCTATAGCCAGTGTGTCTGCTGAGTGTGTGTTTAGTGCAGCTGGTGTGAGTGTTACTGTAAGAAGGACCAGTCTCTCACCTCAAAACATGGAGAGATTGACTATGATCAAAATGAACCAACATTTTATACCACACAATTGCACTGTTCCTGAAACATCAGAGGAGAAGGAGGAGGGTGATTGGTCCAAAATTAAATCAAATGTGTTAGCTGACCAACCTCTGAGTGAACCACCTGAGTTTAAGGACAAACACTTCTTCCCGGACTGAGTGTGCCGATGCCCCTATAGAACTTACTAGAATTATTTCTCAATAAACTTCTATTATCACAAAAATAGCTAGTGGAACATTATTATTTTTGTGTCAGATTTATGCTGCCCCATCATTTTGTTTTTAGTCACATATTTTACTGGATTGCAGTTGGACCAGTGTGCATTGAAGAGCCTCCCCAACTCTTTCATGACATTGGAGACAATGCCTGCCCCCCTTGCATGCCTACTCCCTACCCCTTTTTACATCACTTAGAATTAGAAGGTCTGCCCCAGAAGATCGTTGATCTACAAGCCTGCCTGCCAATACCAAATTCCAATGTGTTGCCTGCATTAAAGATGAATACCTAATACCTAAACTACCCATGCTTGAATTGGACTGGTGAGTGAGTGATTGTGTGAGTGATGATGATGATTGATGATTCATGTGTAGCAGACAGTGAGGGATAGTGTTGAACTGTAATGAGGGAACTTGCCTGAGATGATTCATTTGCAATGTTTGGGGCCTGAGTGATGAGTGATCTTTTTTCCCTGGAGGTTATTGGCCTTCACAAACTTACTTAGTGAAAATGAATTACCACTTTTTCATCATTTAGGATGGCTACCCCATACAATCGTTTGATTTATAAGAGTGCCTAATTCCAATCTGTTGCTTGCATCAAAGGGGAGATAGTGTACCTTCCACTGTGCTTGGACTGGAACAGGTAACCATTGCACCAATAAATGATCAGATTATCAAGTGACTGTGAGTGTTGATTTATGTGGTGGCTGACAGTGAAGGAGGACGTAAGTTGAACTGTAATACAGGAACATTCTTGAGATGGTTATTGATTTGCAATGTTTGGGGCCTGAGTGATGGGTGATAATTTTATCCCTGGAGGTGATTGGCCCTTTAACACATAGCCAGATTAAATTGCAGGGTTTTCCTCTCCTTTTTTCTGGTTCTTCAGAGACCGGAATAGTCACTTTAGTTAACAAACAAAAACCTATGTGAAATACTGCAATTCTGATCCTCTACTTGTTCTTCAACAGCAGTGCACTACACGTCTATCTTGCTCGGGTCATGATGATGACTGGTCTGGGGTGAAGTTACTTGGTGTCAGGACTCAGGAGGAAGATGGAAGAACTCAGGGCAGGAGCTGGGGGACTACCTCATCCACAGCTATAAGCAAGATGTTATCAACTTCAGTTCAAACGTAAACCAAGAGTCTGAGGCCTAGTACTCAGCTATGTAGAATGAGAGAATTGCGTCTGTGAAATGCTGCTGTGTGTGTGTGTGTTGGACTTGTGGCAAAAGTGAAATTCTGAGTCCCCCTCTTGTTTTTTTTGCTCTGCCTCTGAGTCTTTTTGATGCACTCCTCATGAAGCTTACCTTCCTTCTGTCCTTCTTCTTGACTCTAAAATACAGTTTCTCTTTTACAATCTGCAGGCCTTCTCCTAGTCCCATGTATTAATGAAAGGCGAAAGCTGAGCTCAACAACACTCCTGCTTACCTACCGGACCAGTCCAGACAGGCACCCAGGAGTGGATATTCCCAAGAAGAATGCAGATGCACCACCTAATTTTGCAATACAGTATCATTTTTCTTTTAACAATCATATTTGGAAAACTCTGTGGGTGGGTTCACTCACCAATCTAGAAGACAGAAATTTAGATGTCTGATAACTTGGGTCTCAGGGGCTGAAGGGCTGTTTGTAATGCCTTTATCTGTATTCTGCCATACTCATTCCTTTGTTTCCTTCTACAACAGATTGATAACGAAAGATGTCCTGCTGATTGCCCAGATTAATGTTGTCGTTATGTAGTGTTTGTCTTTGTTAAACCTTTCCCCAAATCCCCCTTCCCATCTATTCATCAAACCCCTGACCCTTTTCCCCCCGGGCTGTGTGATTTATTGAGGTGTTGCTTAATTTACACTATCAATTGATCACACACTTGGTGGGGCAGATGTGGTGAAAGCAACACCAACCTACTGCAGGATCTTCTAAGCAATAGCCCACACTGGCTGCATTTACCCACCCGCGCATGAAAAGTTATCCATATTTTAAATATAGAATGAAAAACATCAGTCGTCAGCATAATCATTTAGGCCTTGTGTTGCGTAACCGTAAATGCCTAACTTAAGCTTGTCCACTCCAAACTTTGAGTCATATATTTTATAACTCGATGATTTAGTAAATATACTACTAGCTCCCCATTAGCCAAAACGTTCTAGTATTGCTATTTTTTGTATTTTAGCACTATCAGGAATTCTTGTTGTGTCATCATGTAGTACTCAGGTGTCAATTCTTTGCAAAGCTTTGATAAAATATAACCCACTAACTCAGTCTTTATGTTTCCATTTAGTTGCCTACGATGGATAATCAATCATTCAGATTAATACTACAGTTGGAGCTCACCTGGGTGGAACTGGAATTGGGACCTCGCTTGTGAAGTTATGATGCCTTCCGTGGTATTGCTTCTTCGTTATTCAGGTAAGACAACTAGTATGGAGCGAAGTGAACTAGTTAACCTAGTAAGTAACTAACTGCTACTATTGTTTATCTAGGTTATTGTAGACAATATAGGTCATTGCAGCATTCCCCCTAATGGTCAAGATAGTTAAAGAAGTATAACTCCATAACTAAATGCTATACTCTCTTACAAGCACATAAATAGGCTGTGTAAAAGCTGAAGGCAGCAGTGCAAAGTAAAAGTAAAACAATCTACTTCAAGCCTAAATTTAGGTAAAATAAATTAGTTTCCCACCTTAATTTTTTTAAAGAAACCCACCCTCTCCACCCACACAACATGCCCACCCCTCTCCCCAAACAAAAGTGACCCAAGCCCCAATGTCCCAAAATTCAAAATGTCCAAAGAAAGTCAAGCCTGGTCCCAAATCCCTTCCCACCCTCTCCACCCAGCCCTAACAACAAGTCCCTCCCACCAAATCAAAAAATGTAAACAAGTGCTAGAAGAAGGCATTGTGGATGTCGGTCCGGAGCTGGTCCAGGCTCTGCTCCATTGTGATGAGCCGGCTCTAAATGGAGTCCATCCGCTGCAAGATGTGGCACAGCAATTGCCTGGTGGTATTGTCAGTGTGGGAGAGGGTGGCAGCAGTTGATGGAGCTGATGGCATTGATGAGATGGCAGGGAGACTGGAGGCTGAGGGGGACCAGCTGTACTGGGGCCCGGCTAAGAGGCGTTTGTTTCCTCCTTCTCCTCTTTCAAGACCACCAGCCACCAGTACTCTTGCTGTATATGCTTAAGCCTCTGCTGCTGCAAACGGGCAACTATCTCCTGCCTGGTGGGTGGTCCGGCTAGACCAGCAGGAGCAGCTATATTGAGAAAAACAAAAAAGACAAATTGTAAAAAATGCTCAGTGCAAACAATTGTTTTAAATTACCGGGTGGCACAGTAGCAGTACATTGCTGGTCCCCTAGGGCCATTTGAATTTGATGTGATTATAATTAGGTGAGTCAAAAGGCCAGTTTTATGTTTTACCCACACATGCCTTGCATAAAAAGCACTGAATGTGTGGCAGAAAAGTATTATTTAAAAGGCAGAATAACACCGGATTGAAAAAACAGTGATTTGATAGTTTTTTCTTGTTAAGGCTTTTCAAGTAACTATAAAGAGACAGTTTGAGTTGAAAAATAAATTACCTCTCATTAATGAGTGCAGCATTATGCACTATGGAGTCAAGTTGTGTGTTATGCTAAAATAATGAAGCCATGCTCATTGCTAGCCAGTGGGTCGGGTAGTTTGCTACTGTCTGTAGCTGGGGCAGCTGTAGTTGACAATTTCTATTTTAATTCACGTAGCCCTGCTTTTCTCCAAATGCATTTCTCTTTCTACCCTGACTTCAAAGAGGCAGATGAATAATAAATAAGATACTAGGTCACACGCCTCACGTATGAAATGTGAATATTAATATTATCCTGCCTAAAGTACGTAGAAGTTGGGGAAAATGATGGACTGCACTACAGGGAAAGGAATGAGCTATATAGATTGTATTAGGCACATTTGTTAATATATATCCCACAAGCCAAACTTGAAATCAAATCATGCACTTACGCCCACTTTACTCTCTGGCCTCGCACACCACCACATATTATTTCCAACAAATTCATTCGTTGAGCAGTAAGCAAGGAAAATAAACTTGATTTACTCTACTGCAGGGGGTAGGGTAGGGGTATTAGACAGGTAGGGTAGAGCTTTTTTGATATAGAATAGATGAGCCACTACATTGATCATCGATTCGTCATCTTTGGCCCATTCAGTCATTGTACAAGTCAAAAGGGAAAAATCTGAACAGGTGTAAAATAAATCTGTTATGGGAACCCATGAAATATATTCTGGAATCCCTTCACTTCACATGGTTATAAAATGAAATGTGGCACATGCCAAGAACGGATTTTCCAATTTGGTAGGCTGGGACGGAAGAACTTAGGAAAAAAATAAAGGAGTGAAGTACTAAGAGGTGACTGAGTGGGCAAACGGAAGCAGTGCACCTTGTGTATTTCGTTTGCAATGCATTCAAAATATTGTAAATGCTGCATCAACTGTAGCAGATGCACATTGCACAGCCAATACTGCAGTCACAAATTGTCCCAGACTACACTTCTGGTCATAGGTGGCAAAAAAATGCCATAGGCAGGGAGGGAGGTGATGAATGATAGGTGGGATACATCTGGCTCACTTAACAAATACAATGAGTCAAGGGAGTAGAACAATTTTTTTTAATATACACCCCACTTTGAACCATAGCTTTGATAACCCTGTATAAATCAAGTAAGCAAAGTAGGTGAGCAGCATGCTCTCATGAGAAGAGCTGCCTTGCTTATCCATCCAACCAATCCAAATATTCCTTCTTCCTTTTGTTCTAATTCACCCTTAGCCACCATGATTAAGCTTCACTTTCTCTCATCCAGTCTTTCACCAAAATTTCCAATCTATTATCCATCCATTCAATTATCCACCCTTTCTTCTAACCATCCTTTCGCCCTTCCCTCCCTTTTGACCCACCCATGCACCCTTTCTCCCACCCTCCCTATCGTGCTTGTAATTTGACACAATAGGACACACCTAAACCCTGCACTCCCGAGAGGAGGCAAATGCACTGCTGCACCTTTAAATAACACACATAAAACAGCACTCCCAAAAGACGAGGCGATAAAACAAGACCAGCACTCTCTTAAGGCGAGGCAAGAAAACAAATTCAGGTGCATTTAAAGTGGCACACACATGTTTATTAATTCAATACTTAGGAAAGGAAGGCAAAATATATTGGTTAATGCAGACTCCCAAATATCAAGTAACTTAGACACAAAACCAGAATAGCATGTAGTATGTATACATGTAGCAAAGAGCAAAGAAACTTAGAAATTATATACACAAAGTAAGTAGCACCTCACCGATCTATCAAGCAACATCCTTGCCAACTCAAGCTGGAGGACCCCCTCGACAGCCCAGGAAGGAGTTCGATCGGGCCTCAAATCCAGATTCTTTTTGTGGTAGTACGTCGACTCCACAAATAAGCTCCTAGCTGCCCGCGAAGACTCCCCGCCTTTAATATTTTTTACTCAACGTGAGGCGAAGGTTCTAGAAACCTCGCCCCCTTTCTTCTATATACGAAAAACTGAGCTCACCGTACTGGTCTGTGTCAAGGTCAAGACTGAAGCTGGCCAGGCCTCTGTAATTTGACTCTGAGACAGAGCTGTACATTCCACTCATTCCGCTGGCAACAACAATCTCTGCCCTGAAAGGTACCAAGCACGCATCCCACACATGTTCCAGTCCACTCTGATCAGTGAGGAGCGAAAACAAGTGACGAGCAAAAAAATCCCCTCCCCACTTTGCAGCTATGTGTGAGCACAGAAAATGGAGTCTGTTAAACAAGATGAAGTCAGCACAGAAAATGGAGTCAATTATGCCAAATTGAGCCAATGGTCAATATATCATTCTTAATATCACTACATTCCACCCTTTGACCATTGGCTTTCATAACATATCGGTCTGAGATCAACTGCTTTAGGTCGAAGCATAGATAAGAGTTAGGCACACACTGGATACAACAACATAATGATATCAAGATACATATTGCTAATATTATCCGGCCGAGAACGGAGCGAAGTTTAGCAAAATCCAGCAACCACCCAAACAACCAATACCACCATCCTTTTTCTACATCCTGCTTGACATCTTTAGCTAACTTGTGTAAAACTTCAATGTGGGACTGTATTGACTTAGAATGATCTGAAAGATTAAAGCAACACATTCCCTCAAAGTCCAAACATACACGATCATGTTTCAAGAGTAAATAATCGATTGCGGCTCTGTTCTGTAGGATAGCTTTTCTTGCACCCCGCACATCTAATGATAATTCTGCTAAAGCAACTGATGTATGATTAATATTTTTCACCATTAAACATGCTAATTCACTAACAGCCCAAGAATTATAAATGGTTAGGCCTGGAATTACTACTATTGAAGCAGCTAAACTGATATATTCAGACTTAGATAATAGATGATCTTCAGAATCACAATGTTCACTGAGTTGAACAGCTTCCCTCGTATTCCGGACATGTGATGTTGGATTTAATGGGAACATCATGAGGCCTAATCCAGTAAAGGCACACGGTCCACCTGTGATATTTGCTGGAATGTACGTGTCTGTAACATTACTACAAGAGAATAACCACCCTACAGGCAATTTGACATGCCTGAAATGACTGCCAGCAGATACTACATTTTTACATGTCATATTGTTCTGCATATATTTACATGTACTTTCATTTCGACTTTTGCATAGAGTTTATTGTTTCCACGTCATTTGTGACTCAGTTCCTTCAAGTCGTATTTGAGCACATTTACCAATAGTAATGGGGTCACAGGTTAGATTGTAACAAATGTCGCCTTCAGTGACATTAAACGTTATCACTTGTGCTAGATTTTTCCAAGTATCATCAGTAGTTTCTGGACAAAATCAGCAAAACTCATAAGGTGACGTGAGTTCTCACATCATTTACCTCCACTGCCCCGTCTGCATTTGTGACGTTGAATGTCTGTAACAGTACATCGACAGGGGTAGGTATAGCTATGAGGCAAGTGGAAATAATATCCATGGTGCTTTTCATGTTTGTCATGCAAAAGTACGACCTGTTGAGGACAGTCTGTGCAAGATAGGACCACACGTTGTCAGGTCGAGTCAGCAGTGCTGTTGATCTGCGCGGCCGGCTGGCCACTTCAAAGTAAGGGGCTCCCGGTCCCTCCTGGCCCCACTCGAACACGACCAAACATACTCCAGCGAGCGCAAGCAGAGCACAGACACGCCATGCCGTGATCTAAAAGAACAGAGAACAAACAGGTATTGTTCATTCTCGCACGTAACATTTATCAGCAGGCACATGTTCCCACTTTTCCTGCCCTGGTTTCATGATTAACAGGACATTGGGACACATGCATCAACATAAGGAATTGCGATTCCTTAGTAGCAATTTTTTAGAAATCGCAATTCTTTATGCATGTAGGAATCGCTAAAAAAAATTGCGATTCCTACATATTCCTTAATTGCGAATTGCATTGCGATTCGCAATTAAGGAATAGCTTCCCATCCATTCCTATGGGCCTAGAGTCCCATAGGAATGAATGGGAATTGCATGCGCAATTTGCGAGTACCAAAGAGGTACTAGCAAATTGCCCATGCAATTTCAAGGGTGCAAGGGTGCCAAAAGGACACCCTGATGCACCCCTGAAATTGCCATGTGACCACATGTTGCGCGTGTAACATGGAACTTTGAAAAATGCGCTTTAGTGCATTTTTCAAAGTTTTCGCAAATTACCATCAACTTTAAATTGATAGTAATTTGCGATCCCTGATTGCGAAAACGCAATTTTAAATTGCATCATGCATTGTAATTAGGGAATCGCAAATTGCGATTCCCTACATGCATTCGCAATTTAAGTAATCACAAATTTTGCGATTACTTAAATTGCTAATTTGCATTTGGGTTGATGCATCCCAAATGCAAAAATACCGGTCGCAAAGGGGCAGGTTCTGCGAATCTGCCCCTTTGCGACCGGTATTTAGAATGATGCATGTGCCCCATTGTCCTTTCCTGTTGCAAAAACCTCTGCCTGTTTGGGAGGACTATTTGGAGATTCTACCCACACCTTGGCTCTGCGATTCTTGTCAGTGGAGCCAAACCCTCCTTCCCCACGCACGGTGAGAAGGGCTGGGGCAGTCCACTTCTTGACTATTCCTCCGTAAACTAGCATGATCACTATCTGAGCGATTCTGTCTCCAGTTTGTATTATCAAATCAGCATCTCCACTGTTCAGTAGGATAACCTTGATTTCACCATGATAGTCTGCATCAATGACCCCTCTCAGCACTTGAATGCCTTTTAGAGGCAACCCAGATCGAGGGGCAATCAAACTAAAGTGCTCTGGTGGAATCTGGGTTCCCACTCCTGTCTCAATGAGTGCTATATCTTTTGGTTTGAGTCTGTATAATTTCAAAGCATGTAAATCAAGACCTGCAGCCTCTGGTGTCGCCCGGCATTGAGCCAAAGCTCCGGGAGCTGTCTCCCAGTAGAGGATTGTATTGGTGGCTACATGAGGCTGAATCTGCAAGGCTGGGGTTAGCATTCGCATCAGAGGGGTTTCTGCATTTGCTAGGGGTCTATTGTTTAGTATTTGTAATGCCTCATTCAAATGATCTCTCCAATTTTTCAATGGCCCATCAGACAACTTTCTCAATTGATCTTTCAACAATCCATTCATGCGCTCAATTATACCCGCAGTCTGCGGGTAATACGGAATATGAAAGACCCACTCAATGTTGTGTTGTGCACAATAATCCTGCACCAATTTGCCTTTGAAGTGAGATCCATTGTCACTTTGCATCTGCAGTGGAATTCCTTAATACAAAATCAACAAGTCTAACGTTTTCAATTTGTTCAATTGAGTAGCACTTTTACATGGAAATGCTATCAAATATCCAGAGTATGTGTCTACAGCCGTGCACACATATTGACATCCTTGACTAGTTGGCAGGGGCCCAATGTAATCAATCTGCCAGATCTGTGCTGGGAATTTTCCTCTGACTAGCTGGCCTCTCACTATCTGTGGGACTGGTCTATGTTGGGTATGCTGACAAAAAGGACATTGTGAAATCGCAGTTTTAATCAGACCTAGGGGAATGTGTATCCCTCTATTCTCTGCCCACCTGCTAGTAATTTTCTCTCCGAAGTGTCCGCACTTCTGATGTGCCCATTTCGCAATCCCAACCAGGTCAGAATCTTGCGTTGCCACCTCGGCCTCTAAAATCTTAGCTTTTTCACCTGTGAGGGAATTAAACCAGCGGTCGAGTGAGTAGGTGGAACAGTGAGCATCTAAATGATACACAGTAACTGTGCTTTGTGGCAACATGGTCCAGATCTCTTTCCACAGTTCCTTACCCCACACTTCCTTTGAATGTATCATCCAGTTATGGGCATGCCACGTGGGAAGCCAAGTGGCTAACTCATTGGCAGTGGACCACAAGTCAGTGTATATATGACATTTTCCTGGCAATTCTTGTTTCAAGGCTTGACACACAGCATATAGTTCTGCAAACTGACTACTCTTTCCCTCTCCGGTAGTGGTCAACAATTTCTTGGTCACAGGATTGTATGGCACCGCTTTCCAGTACCTTTTAACCCCTACATACCTGGCATAACCATCAGTAAACCACACATGCTTCCTGTCTTCTAAGGACAATTCTTCAAATGGCCTACCCCAATTCACAGGAGATTCCTGTATCTCAGGCACATCATGCAACACCTCTGTATCTCCCATTGGGGCTTGTGCCACCTGCTCATGCAACACTGCAGTGCCTTTGGAACCTACTCAGGCCCTGTAGTGTATGTACCACTTCCACTTGATTATGCTGGCTTCTTGCACATGTCCTATTCTGTAAGTCTTGGGGGAACTTATCACTTATTGCATTATAGGAATCTCAGGTCTCAAAATCACATTGTGCCCTAGGGTCAACTGCTCAGTATCTACCAGGGCCCAATAACATGCAAGCAACTGTTTTTCAAAGAGAGTGTACCGCTCTCCAGCATCTGGCAATATATTTGTCCAAAATCCTAAAGGCACCCTCGTTTTTCCTTGCTTCTGCCACAGACTCCAATTAGCATGCAGTCCTTGCACTGTCACATTCAGCTCAACATCTCCCTCCCACACTGGCCACAAATCCAAAGCACGCTGTTTAGCCTCTTTTGCTGATTCAAACGCAATTTGCTGTTGCTCTCCCCATTCAAATGCATTTTTCTTTCACGTAACTTTGTGCAAAGGGGCCAAAATCTGACTCCCGTGAGGGATATGCTGTCTTCAAAAACCAAAAAATCCAATGAACCTCTGGGCTTCCTTCCTATTTCATGGCACAGCAAATTCTTTGATCTTTTGTCTCACCTGTGGCACCACCTCTCTGTGTCCTTGATGCCATTGAATACCCAAAAACTTCACACTTTGAGAGGGTCCTTGTACCTTGGTGGGATTTATTTCCCACCCTTTTCTCTGCAAATGCTCCACAATCATGTCCAACTGAATCTGTACTTGCTCTTGTGTCTCTCCTTGTATCATCACGTCATCAATGTAATGGTAAAGCTGTACTCCAGGAATGTTATGTTATGTTATGTTATATATATTTATAACGCGCACAGATACTCGGCAGAGTGTCCCGGCGCGTACTTGAGAAAAAGAAACATAGGTCAGAGCATCGGCTAGAAGAGAAGGGTTTTTAACTTTTTCTTAAAGATCACCGGATCCTGGATGCCGCGCAGCTCCAGGGGCAATGCATTCCATGCCAAAGCAGCTTTCCGCACAAAGGAGCTCTTGCCAAGCCTTTGGCGGTTGAACCTAGGGGTCTGCACCAGAAGTTGAGAGGAAGAACGCAACTGTCTTAATGGGTTGTAAAATGTGAATCTCTTCTGTAGGTAGATAGGTCCCAGGCCATAGAGAGCCCTATGTGCAATGGACAAAGTTTTAAATTTTATTCGGGACTCCACTGGGAGCCAGTGCAAGGAGCGCAAATGAACGCGCACACTACACCTGCTAGACACACCCAGCAGTAGTCTGGCAGCAGAGTTTTGAACTACCTGCATTTTATTCAAGAGGTAGCCAGGGATGCCCACATAAAGTGCATTGGCATAGTCCAGGCGGGACAAAATCAAGGCGCGAACAACAGTTTCTTTAGCGGGTCTTGGGAGGAGAGGAAGAAACTTCCTCAAAGCTTTCAGAGTGCCAAAACAGGTCCCAGCCAGCTTCTTAACCTGGGTTGAAAAGATCAGGTTCTCATTGAACCAGACCCCCAGATTTTTTGCAGCGTTTCCCATTGCACTAAGCAAGGGGAAACCTGGGGGCCATAGCCTCTCTCTGAAATTGGCAGGAAATACGCCATACAAGAGAACCTCTGACTTCTCTTCATTACACTTCAGCTGCGCCTGAGCGAGCCAGTGAAAAACAGAGGACAGACAGTGTTGAGCAGAGAGGACTGAATCATCGTCCCTTCCCCAAGAAAACAGAAGCTGGGTGTCATCAGCGTAGGCCAACACCTTAGCCCCTAATGTCTCCGCTAAATAAACCAGCGGGGTGACATAGATGTTAAAAAGAAGGAGACTAAGGGATGACCCCTGCGGGACACCTGTGGCCACCCGCTGGGGCACAGAGGCACACGGTGGGAGCCAGACCTGCTGTGTGCGGCCTTCCAAAAAGGACCTAATCCAGCCCCAGACAGACCCGGATATGCCAATCTCCAAGAGGCGATCAAGAAGCAGGGAGTGAGGCACTGTATCGAATGCCTCCGAGAGATCAAACATAACCAGTGCGGCTCTCCCACCGGCATCCAGACACTCACGAATCGCCTCTGACACCTCTAGCAATGCTCATTCCGTGCTATACGAGGCCCGGAAGCCAGATTGAGCCGGGTGTAATAAACCCGATGCCTCGACGAAATTGGTAAGTTGATTTGTAACCACCTTCTCACAGACCTTAGCCAAGCTTGGCAAAAGCGAGATTGGGCGGTAATTTCCAGAAATCAACGGATCAAGGGACGGCTTCTTGAGGAGAGGGAGAATTTGTGCCTGCTTCCAGGACGCCGGGACAAGAGCCTCCCGCAAAGACATGTTAACAATTTGATTAACTTCGGGATTGATGATGTCCGCCGCAGCGGCCAGAAGTCTCGCAGCACAGGGATCAGTTGGCGAGCCCGACTTCAAGGCCTTAAGAATTTTAAGAGAGCAGGACAGATCTATAGGCTCAAAGGTTGACAGCGTATTAGCAGGGCCAGCTGCAAGCTGGCCAGACGGGGAAGCCGTAAGCACCGTGGAACAGGAGGAGAAAGTAGCTTGTATAATGCAAATTTTATCCCCAAAAAACTTAGCAAGAGTATTACACCAGGACTCCGAGGCTGGCGCAGTGCGAGCCTGAGCACTGGGAGACATAAAACTTTCCACAATAGAGAAAATTTCTTTTGAATTATTGTTGGCCTGGTCGATACGTGAAGTAAAGTATTTGCTTTTAGCGACCGCTATGGTGGCGTAATAGCTTTTTTGTTTGGATCTAAGTGAGTGTTTCGCCATAGGACAATAGCCACTGAAGCGCCATGCTCGCTCCAATCTTTTACATTCATGTTTCAGGGCTTTCAACTCTGGAGAAAACCAAGGTTTGGAGGGGGAATCTCTTGCCAGCTTGGGCCGGCACGGTGCAGATAGAGCGGACACCGAGTCAGAGATCCAGTCAGTAAACCTAGACACGTTCCCCTCCAAGTCTTGCTGAAAAGAAGGCCGAGATACAGCCAAAGTGCTGATGAACTGGAGAGGGTCAATTTTACTAAGAGTCGGAGGGCGATGGCAGCAGACCAGCCGAGCGGGCTGGGTGACTTCCCAGGAAAAACAGATGAGGAAATGATCCGACCAAGAAACAGACGCCGGCTTAACCACCTGGATAGGAAAATTGGAACAAATGGGGTCGAAGGTATGGCCCCCTTGATGGGTAGGATGAGTAACCCATTGAGAAAGTTGAGCCGATTGAAGGGAGTCAAGGAAATCAGCAGAGTCTCCAGCCTCAGGTTGATCGAGGTGAAGATTCACATCTCCCAGAACCAAGTAATGGGAAAAACGCAGTGCTCGCTCAGCCACCGCGTCCCCACAATATTTAAGAAAGGCACCAGCCGGACCAGGGGGATGGTAGATGAGGGAGCCACCTAATGTGAAATGGGCCGAGAACTGCATGCTGAAATCCAAAGCCTCACACTCGCCCCAAAGGCTAGAGGTTTCGCTATGGAGAGCCCAGTTATCCCTGTGCAGAATGGCCAGGCCACCCCCTCTGCCAACTCGGCGATCCACACGATGAAACTTATAGCCAGCAGGTGTAACCAGCGCAACAATGGGGTTGGATGAAGAGTCCAGCCAAGTCTCAGTGACAAACAACAAGTCTAATGAATTGTCAGAGACCAGGTCGAACACGTCCACATAATGCTTCCTCAAAGATCTAGCATTGATAAGAGCAGCTCTAATACACAAGGCCTTCGAGGATTTAATAGGCAAATTGCTAGAGGAAAGCTCTAGCGTCGGAGTAAAACCACAGTCGGAGCAAACAAAGTTCGAATTAAAAAGCATAGAGCAGCCGCTATGTGAAGGGCATGCGGGAGGCCAAAGTGTTTTTAGGAACTCACCCGATAGCTGGAGGACGTTACTAGCAGAAGGCCCAACGCGGGCAGCATAAGTGGCCCTGGCTGTTGACTTGGCGCTGACGGGCGCAGACGGGCTTGCCTTAGGCGCGCCTTCGGCGCGCCATCGGCGCGTCCGAGTAGAGGCCATTAAGTAAGGTTGAATGAGGACGGCGTGCAGCGACTAGAGCGCTGACCGCGAATGGTGCGAGGCACGGCAAAAATGGCAGCTACAACTAAGCTGGCCTCGATAAAGTGCAAAGTGGAAGAAAAAAAGGAGTATAACACACTCCGACCGTTTAAAAGATAGCAGCAATTCCCAGAGTCACTTTACACAATACAATGATCCCCCAAATAATTCCCCAAATAACAGTACATATGAAAGCAGCAGAGTTTAAAAAATGGAATATTTAAAATAGCAAAGAAGTAAAATAAGCCTTCTTCATCTATGCCTTAGGTTCTTTTCCAGGCCTAATAACTTGTACTTCATCTAAATGCTCCACCACCAGCCGGTGACAGATAGTAGGACTGTGCAAGTACCCCATAGGTAATTGTTTTAATGTGATCTGCCTACCATTCCATGAGAACGCAAGCTGTTCTTGGTTCTCAGGGGCTATTGCTATAGAAAAGAAAGCATTGGCAATATCAATAGTAGCATACCAAGTCCCAGGATGCTTCTGTATTTTCTCAATTAAGGTAACAGTATCTGGGACAGCGGCAGTCAAAGGAGGTATGTGCTTATTCAATTTGCGATAATAAACTGTCATGCGCCAACTATTGTCACTTTTGCGCATGGGCCACACAGGGTTATTCCAGGCGGTAGTGATTGGAGTCACCACCCCTGCCTCTATCAAGTCCTGTATGGTTGCACTGATCTCCTCATGCCCTCCTGGAATTCTGTACTGTTTCAAATGAATTACCTTAGTAACCTGGGGAACCTTCACTGGAGGAATCTTCAAGTGACCCACCCTTATGGCACCAATTGAAATGTACCTTTTTGATCCAAATTGATAGTACCCATCCTCCAAATACAGAGTCATTCCCTTCAAGATATCAATTCCAATAATATATTCAGAGAGGGGCACAATCAATACAGTGTACTCTCTTTTTGGTATTCTCCCTATTTTCATTTGGACCTTTGTCTGCACAGCTGGTGTCTCTTTTCCGCCTAAGCCTGTGATTTTGTGAAATACTGCCCTTTAAACTTTTTCAGGTTTCCATATATCAAAGTGGCCTCCACTCCGGTGTCTACTAGGCTCGGGCCTTCTGAACATTACGATGTTTCCAATGAATTTCTATGTCAACATAAGGTCTATTGTCTTTGCGAGCCCATCTCTGTACCGGAGCTTGACCTATTTCCTAATCTGCTTTCAATCTGTCAACCCTTGCCCAGGTAAAATCCGGGTACAACCTGTTATACTCTTGGGGGAACTCCTCCCCCTCCTGTTCTCACTGAGCCATTCACTTTCTGAATCTCTCCCTTCTTTCGTACTCAAATGGGCAGCTCTCTCACCCTCCTTTTCCTCTTCATCCACCTCTGGCTTTCTTCGCATTTTATTTTGTTTATTCACTCTCCTGCTTCCTTCCTTTTTGTCCAACCCTCTTTTCTGATACATCTCCCACAGACTTTTAGTCTCTATTCCATCTATCTGCTCTTTCTTTACTCCATCATTCATCAAAGCCAAAAACATGTCTCTTCTAGACAGCCTGTTATTGTCTGTATGAGTCTCAGACCAGGCGGCTCTTTCAGTCTTTATCCAGTCCCCCAACTCTCCCAACTCACGGACTGCCTCAATCACCTGCGCCAAATTATTACCAGTCTGGTTAATTAGCAAAGTCACCACCACCTGTTTGTAAGCAAGGGGAGCCAAACGGATTATTTTATTTCGCACTGACGCAGTCAACAGTCCATCCATCAACTTATGTGCATTAACAAGAAAAAAAGCAGTTTACATAACTTCCTCCTTAAGCCTCCGTATAGCATCTCTAGATGTATAGCAAGGTTTATCATTCACTGGCCAGTCTGACTCTGTCGGGTACTTATGATTGCATCCAACCACTGCCAATTGTAACAGATTAGTTTGATTATCGCCCCTGTAATTCCTAAACTGCTCCTGCACTGTAGGATCAGTACTGAGTGTGCAGAATTTCACTGTGTCTCCATCATCCAACATTACCCCAGAGGCGCCCATATCAAATAGCCGCACCATCCATGCAAGCAGAGATTCTCCGGGTTTTTGTCGGAATCTGTCTAAAATGTCATTAATCTCCTGCTGAGTAAAATCCTCCATAGAATCCATTGCAACCCCCTGTGGAAAATTTGGACCACTCTGTATTTTCCTACGATGTATGGGCTGCGCCGGAACCACTTTGTTTTCTTTCGACACACCCTGGCTGTTGGCCTGATCACACTCTTCCCCAGAGTCTGAAAACTCTGAAGAATCCCAAATATTCCCGTCCCACGTTTCTGGGTCCCAGTCGATTCCTACTTTTGCAATAGCTAAATGCTCTTTTCTCTTGTTAACCCTTCCCCTCCTTTTCTTGTACTTGTTTTGTGTGATACGTACTGCAGCCTTTTCTGCCACAGTTTGGTAAGTTTCCAACTTATCTTGTAATAACTTATTCTGACAAGTTAACATTGTAGAGGCATTTTTGGCTTCAACAAACTGTTTTTCTATTTTTTCATGTTCGTGCTGCAGCTGAACACATTTTTCATGCATTTTACGATGAGGACACGAGGGGATCCAGCCTCTTCGCCCTAACGTGCTAAGCTCTTTCCCTTTCTCAACAGGTACTTTTTGCAAACACGCAACCACTTGTGCTGGCTCAGCGTCAGCTAAACACACATTCCAATTTTCACTCAGCGCAATTAGCCCACTCGTGGGCAAGCATACCATAAGGGGCTACCTCCCACCCAGGTATTTCAATTGGTATCTGGGAATCTGCCTTCCTTTTTTCTGGAAAACATTTTTCTTAATTTTCGAATCCTGCAAGTGACGCCAAAAATGTTGTGCTTGTAATTTGACACAATAGGACACACCTAAACCCTGCACTCCCTAGAGGAGGCAAATGCACTGCTGCACCTTTAAATAACACACGTAAAATAGCACTCCCAAAAGACGAGGCGATAAAACTAGACCCAGCACTTTCTTAAGGCGAGGCAAGAAAACAAATTCAGGTGCATTTAAAGTGACACACACATGTTTATTAATTCAATACTTTGGAAATAAAGGCAAAATCTATTGGTTAATGCAGACTCCCAAATATCAAGTAACTTAGGCACAAAACCAGAATAAGATGTAGTATATATACATGTAGCAGAGCAAAGAAACTTAGAAATGATATACATAAAGTAAGTAACACCTCACTGATCGATCACGGAACATCCTTGCCAACTCAAGCTGGAGGAGCCCTTCGACAGCCCAGGAAGGAGTTCGATCGGGCCTCAAATCCAGATTCTTTTTGTGGCAGTACGTCTACTCCACAAATGAGCTCCTAGCTGCCCACGAAGACTCTCCACCTTTAATACCTTTTACTCAAAGTGAGGCAAAGGTTCTAGAAACCTCGCCCCCTTTCTTCTGTTATGAAAAACCGAGCTGACCATACTGGTCTGTGTCAAGGTCAAGACAGAAGCTGGCCAGGCCTCTGTATTTTGACTCCGAGAAAGAGCTGTACATTCCAGTCATTCCACTGGCAACAACAATCTCTGCCCTGAAAGGTACCAAGCACGCATCCCACACAACATGTTCCAGTCCACCCTGATCAGTGAGGAGCGAGAACACGTGAAGAGCAAAAACACCCCCTCCCCACTTTGCAGCTACGTGCGAGCACAGAAAATGGAGTCTGTTACACAAGATGGAGTCAGCACAGAAAATGGAGTCAATTATGCCAAATGGAGCCAATGGTCAATATATCATTCTTAATATCACTAGCCCTCCCTTTCACTCATATACCATTTCCTTTCTTTTAACCTTCCATTCTTTCATGTTTCCCTCAAGCAATCAACGCTCATTATGTGAGCTATTGGTGAGTTGCAGATAGAAGACGCCATAATCTCAACCACCATTGCAGCTCTTAAAGCTGGGGGGAGGTTCAAGGTCACAGTTGATGATGCCCTGATACTAGCTAGTAGTAATTGCAAGAAAATGTGTGACTTAAAAGTGCCCGTCCCTGCTGCCGCTTCTTCCTCTCCAATTGACTTGTCTGCTTCTCCTCCTGAAGCAGCACTGGAGCCGGCATCACTGGTGTTCTGTGTGGCTAGAATAAAACATTATACATATTTTAGATGCTGGATACGCCAACCCAAATAGAAGTGCAATACAGCACCACAGTTCAGTTAGCACTGCAGTATTTTCTAACAAAAATATCAGTCTGGGCATTTGATTGGTTCACAAAGTTAAGCAAGCCATGGGTGGACTAATGGTCAATGAAAGACATATGGTGTTGGTTGGCAAATGCAATGGGAGTGGGACCTCACACCTTTTTCCAGCCATGCTGCACTGTCTTGGGAAACTGCATGTATACTGTGTAACTGAATGAGACAGCAGCATACTACATTGGGGGGGTGGAGCATGATGACCATGGTCCCTCTCTCGTGAACTCAACTGTGTTAGAGCATGAGCAGGAAATACTAGCTTACTAACATTCCAATACCCAAGATTCAACCTTAAGTGCACAACAATAAAAAAAAACAACATTAGGGAAATAATAATAAATATTAGGAATTACTGGGGTCAGCAGAGTATTCGGCAGCAACGCTGGTGGACGGCACTGGCTGACCAGCTACTCCCGTAACTGTCTCCTCCGGAACATCCCTCTTCTTGCCCTTGGGTGCTGGTGTAAGAAATGAAGAAGATAAAATAATAGATTAGTGACTCAGTTAATCGCCATAGATTTTTTATGGCAAGCAAATGCAGTCACATTGTAATGCTCTAAAACAGATCACCTATAGTACAAGTTTTGACTCGAGTCTGTAGACTATTGTTGAGTTGCCCATACTAATCCTGAAATCCCTATTCCAAATGTCCTTAACAAAAGCTACATTTGGAACTAATGCATTGCAGTGAATGAACTTTGATTCTAATCCATTTCTCAATCCCCTTGATGGACCAACTCAATCTCCCTTTTTTGCAATGCATAGATGCATACTACACATCGCTGTGACATAAATAACTTGGAACTGTACGAGGTACATAAACAAAATCACAGAGAGAATGCGCTAATCACTGATATCACTGATTCAATATAGTGGCAGGAGAACAGTCTGCAATGGCTTCTTAATTAATCAGCCAGAGTTAGCACTAGTGATGAGTATGATTCGGTAACGCTGAGCACCTGCCTAGCAGAAAGTAGAAACTGGATCACACAATAATATACCAACGTAAACTAAACGTAACTTACCTCTGAGTGTGAGCAGCATTCTATTCAGAAAAAAAAGTGTAGAACACAAACACAAAAAATAATTTACACTCATCGAGCCCCAAAATCTCGACGCTTAGCAGGTGGAGCAGGTCCTGTTCCTGGTCCAGGATGTCTGCCCAGTGGTACGTCATCTACTTGATGGTGCACCAAACCTGGCTTGTGTGCCGCACGTCCCAGTGCACCCTCCACCAGCGCTGCCGAAGCTCCCGCATGGGGTATCTGCTACCAGGCCTGCTGCCAGCATGGAAGGGAGGTGGCGCTGCACAAAAAACCAGTGCTGCCCCTCATCCTCACTAGAGATCGCCCGGGGCTGCACACCGGGCCGGCGGCACCACCAGCACAGTAGTTGCCCTGCCTCTGCCATGGCGCTGGGTGGGTTCGGAAAAAAAAAGGAAAAGGAATGGAAAGAAGAAAGATAATCAAGTACGGGAAAATAAACAAAACGTCACGAAAAACATGATTTTTTTCCTCCAAAAAAGTAAAATACACAAACACAAAGACACATGCTAATATAAAAAATAAAAATGAGAGGTAGATTAGTGTTAAAGGAGGAGGATTACAGAGAAGAAAGGGAGATTACATTTTAGGCCCAGCACAATATAGAGAGTAGAAAAACAAGAAAATATCAGGTAAATGCCTTTTTTTGGGTAAGTTAATAAAACATTTTCCAATATTAGTAAATTGCTATGGCAGTGAGCAAGTGCGAAAATGTCTTTGGAAATTTGGGGGCTTATTTACAAGCCCCGTATGCCACCGGTGCATCTCTTTTAATATGGAAAAAAAGTGACGTATCAGCGGCGCAGGGGGCTTGTGAATAAGCCCCCATGGTCTTTGCAGATGCGTCACTTTGTAAAGCCCTGCGCCACATTATACCTACATCAGGTATAATGTATGCAGAGTGGGCGTTCCCCGTAAAATAGCCTTGTAGAAGTGGTGCAGTGAAATCTATGAGATTTCACTGCGCCACTCCTACGACTTGACTCCGTCACAATTCTAACGCCGGCTTCAAGCAGGCGTAAGGAGTAATGCAGGGCCTTTTCTATGGGACTTGCCCCATGTGTAATGGCACATTGCTGGAGTTACGTCAGTTTACCGACACAGTCCAGCAATGCGTCATTACTGCACCACCAGATACGTCAGGATTCCTGATGTATCTATGCAATACTTGCAACATGGAGTGCCATAGTGTAAATACAAAAAGAACAATTGATGGACAGAAAGCAGAACAATGTCATTCATTCACCCCAGTACAGAGATCTGGGCCTAAATCCATCGTTTTTTTGCTCACCATGCCATTCCAGTTTGGACCCAGCTATATGCAAATCAGTCTTGACCCTGCACCCAATGGGAACAGTCCAGCCCGAACTGCCAGGCCAGGTCCTCCCTGGACTGGAAACAAACATCCTAGGACCGGTTTTGGACTTTCAGCCCTCATCAGCCAGGATAGCTTGACTCCAGTGGCATGGAGAGCACAGGACCCACGTCTGGGCATACCCGCCCCATTCGGGGTGACAAATGCAAAAAGAACAATTGATGGACAGAATGCAAAACAATGTCATACATTCACCCAGGTACAGAGATCTGGGCCTAAATCCATCGGTTTTTTGCTCTCCATGCCATTCCAGTTTGGACCCAGTCATATGCAAATCAGACTTGACCCTGCACCCAATTGGAACAGTCCAGCCCGAACTGCCAGGCCAGGTCCTCCCTGGACTGGAAACAAACATCCTAGGACCGGTTTCGGGCTTTCAGCCTTCATCAGCCAGGATAGCTTGACTCCAGTGGCATGGAGAGCACGGGACCCACGTCTGGGCATACCGGTCCCACTCGGGGTAACAAATGCAAAAAGAAAAATTATAAATAAATAAAACTATTTACCTTGTGCTCGAGTGCAAGGTAAATAGTTTTATTTATTTATTTACTTACTTTACTCCTGGCCGTCGTATGTCTGACTCCACTACCCCCCTACCCTACCCTGCCCCTCCCCTCCCCAGCCCCGCCCACCACCCCGAAGCACTCCCTCTGCGAGCCGCCACTGCTATCTACTCACACGTATCCTCTCACCAGGTTGTGATAAACTCATATGCCTTCGAAGCTCTTAGTTCAAAGCATCACATATTGACTTTTGAGTTATATCCAAAGGTCTTTTTCTGTATGTCGATCTTTCTTGTACTTTGAAACAAAATAGTTCAACTTTTCAAAGAGGAAACATATTTGAAAACATGAAAGTTGCTAAATTGCTAAATTCATGCTAATTCCTACAGCTCTGTTTTACAGAAAAACGTCAACTTGAAAATGCAACTCTGACAGACAAAGCTGTATATATTAGTGCTACATAAACACCCTACAATGAAACAACAATGCATTACATATTCATTTGTTTTTGCATGTCTGTGAAGTAGTTCTGCTCAGGCCCCCAGGCACTTAGGCTAGTGGGGGTGAGAGGGAGAGAGAGAGAGAAAGAGAGAGAAGGAGAGAGAGAGAAATGAAGGATGAGGAAGGGAGCATGTTTACCAGTTTTGATTTTGGTTCCCACTCCGTGCTTGAACACAACAGTCCAACTTGCAGCATGTTAAGAACCATGCAAGCAACACTTATTCCCACCTTTACGTAATCTCCAACTCGGGCCAGATGAAGTATAAACAATAGGCTGGAACACAATTTTTACAATAAAGGAACATTAGGAACGTGAGAGAAATGGCAGAGGAGGTCTTGAAAATAAGTTTGGGTAGGGAAAAGGGTGTAGCCAGACACTGCATCACATCCCAGAAAAGTTTGCTCCTTTGGATTATGGTACATGCAGTCCACAATTTGCGCTCCCCTCAGTGTTTACTGTAGTGTTACCCTGTGCAGTCAATGCCATGCAGCAAAAGGGGTGAATACAGACAGGGGGGAACCCTGTGCACAGGGGCAACAGGCGACCCTGTAGGGCCCCTTTTGTTTCCCTACCGCTAGCCTTTTCATGGTGGGCTCAACTCGTACTATGCTTGGCGGTGCTGCAGCGGCATTGCCAAGCATATTGCTTCCCCAGACATCCCCAAGACCGTCAGGGATTGCGGATCCCTGGTGGTTGCGGCGGTGCCCTGGAGGTCTGACCACCATACTAGTAATACAGCGGTCAGACCGATAGTGCAGCGATCCCCATCTACCACTGCACCTCCACCGCCAGTTTGGCAGTCCTATGGACTTCCAAATTTGTAATAGGGCCCTTAGTCCCTTGACTCCATCACTGCTTTGAAGAGATTTCATGCCCGGCATCTGTAGCCCTTTGCTCCTTGGAACTATGAGGAGTTACGCTGTGCAAACCTTTATTGCTCATTCTTACAGCGCAAATGCAGTGTCTGCCATCACTCTGATAATAACATTATTTACAGATCAGTTCTCAAGTAATCCCATAAGCTTATTAGCACTGCATGCCAAAAATTGCAGTAGCAGGTGACTCTACACATGGCATTTTCAATATTATTAAATGTTTTACATATCCGTTGGCCAGTCCTTGATGTATTATGCCTCTGCAGGAGCTGTGTAATAATCATTCTGGTCCCAATTCACAAAGGTAAACTTAGACCTGTATTCTAAGTTTACCTTTGTGAATCAGACCCTTAGGGCCGATTCACAAAGGCAATCTGAGACAAAAGTCTAACTTTATGACTTTTGGTATTCACAGAGGTCATTTACGAGTCGTATCTTTACGTCTGCAGTCGG
The DNA here is from genome assembly GCA_963921515.1 of Calotriton arnoldi. NCBI lineage: Eukaryota > Metazoa > Chordata > Amphibia > Caudata > Salamandridae > Calotriton > Calotriton arnoldi. Next base: position 370,658 of record CAWUFW010012229.1, read on the forward strand.
GCCGGAATCTCCGCACCCGGACTGTAGTCTCCACACCTTTCCTTGTTATTCTGGTCAGAATTTACTTTCAGGAAAAAAGCACAGATCTCGATTACTAGGATATCCTGCTGCTGTTGTTGTAGTAGCATATTCTCTTTTTTGGTATCAAACATGGATCGCAGATTGGGCTTCATATTAGCTGCACATGAGGGTCTGGGTTCTGCACACGGAGGAGTTACGGCAACAGTTTCTTTACTGAAACAACACTATTGGTGGCCAGGGTTAACAAAGCAGACCAATGATTATGTCTTAAAGTGCAACATCTGTCAACAGATGAAGGGCTTCACCATAACACGTCCAGCACAGACACCATTGTTAATATCAGACAGACCGCTCGCATGTGTCAATTTGGACCACTGCGGCCCCTTACAATCCGATGGGGCTTACAAGTACATCATGGTTGCAGTGGATTCCTGCTTGAGATTCCTATGGGTATGGCCTCAGCACCCGGCTGATGCTCGAACTGTTATCAAAGATTTGCGAGTCTTTATAGGGACATACGCAGTTGCCACATTACATTCCGACCATGGTCCCGCGTTGAGCTCTAGGGCTTACAAGGAAGCCATGGGAAGTTTGGGTGTTGCACTGCGGTACTCCTCTCCGTACCATCCTGAGGGAAATTCGGTTGTGGAGAGGAAAACCGTGACTTAAAGCAATCGTTAACAGCTAGAGTATTAGGCCCAGGTGGTAGTTGGGTCAATCACCTATATGGGTATAGCAGGCCTTGAATAACATGCCAAGAAGTATGAGGTCCTATTTGGTACATGAATGTGGATCCCTGACCTCGATTGTGAAGGCACTGTGGCCAATGAACAACCTTTTGACATCAATAAATGTTTGGCTGTTTTACAGGATCTGAATGAATCCAGGGCACTACAGAGTAATGTGCAGGTAAAGCGGACCGCCACTGGGGAAGTCAAGTCAGTCACGGCAAGACCTGTCTGGATTCCTAAAGTCGGGGATCTGGTCAGAGAAAAGATAGTGGACAAGAAATAATTTGGGCCATCCTACAGAAAACCTGTACCTGTCCTGGCTGTTGAAGGAACAAGAAATGTACTTCTGCCGCCTCTTGCGGGGAAAAAAGGAGAAGAGATTTGTCTCCAAACCACACTATGTGGCCGATACTAAATAGTAGGCCTAGTGGACTCCTAAGTAGCCGACACCCTCCTCTCGCTACTATACAGGAAGCTCAGACAGAAAGGCTCGTCACTTTTGAAGAGTCTCCTATACCGAATGAGAGACTATGCAACAATGCCATGGAACTCGTTCCTCTTGAAACAGAAATTCAAAACCAAAATGAAAGACAAATTTCAATTCGACCTAACACTGATGTTTACATAAACATGACTCAACAAGAGCCATCTACAAGTTCAACAAAACCTGTGGAACTACCTAAAAGAAATCGAACTGCATCTGGATATTTCATCGGCTTTGATACCTTTTCCTTGGATCCAAGTGAACCTGAAACAATGCCAGCCCCAAATCTCGTCAACAACAAATCAAAGACTTCTACATTTTCCTTAAAAAGACTTACCTGGTGTCACCTTGGATAGGATTTTGGGTAACCACCGGGATACTTTTCTTTCTCTTCTGGATAGGCTTAGTAACTGTCTTCTGCTTACTTATTATTGGAACCTACCTTCACCAAAGCTCTGCAGCATCAAAAGTGAACTTGATCTTGAAACCTCAAGCTTCATCACATCATGAACAAAGAGACTTGTCATCAGTGAACATTACAGCAGTTCCTATACCTGATGGTATTATATGGGAGAAGGTTGATTATGATATATTTGGCCCGACTGAACTTTTAAAAATACCTCATTTATTTAAAATTTCCTTAATTTATATCATTACCTCCAGTACATTTTCCGTTGACTGGGATTTTGAAACTGTAACCAATATGTTGTTTGATTTAGAACAATCGGCCGCATTTTCTAGCAATGAAATGTTAGAAGGCACATCAGATTTTAACACCATGTATTGTTATCAACATTATGTTCATCATTTTCTACACAAATCCAATACCCCTAGGAATGTTTTCACATATCACCAATGGGAACATTGTCCTACATCACCGAAAAGTAGTTCGAAAACTTTTGAACAGAAATGTTCATATTTTTCAGGGTTCAATATTTCTGACCCGACCTCAGACTACTATAAGGTTGCACCGACATCCGCACAGAAAAATATGCTGACCAACACCAAACAGATTTACTCTGCTTCCTTTATTACCCAACTGTCTGAACACGGTTTGGACTTATGGAAGGACACCATAGACTTAAAATCAGTCTGGGGTTCTAGAGACTGGCAAGTCCAGGGAACAGAAGCGCTATTTAGAGCATGCGTCATTCCTCAGCAGATGAAATTTCTAAATGATACTGTGCAACAGACTTCCTGTCTTGGAATAGCCATGAACAAGGATTTGAACACTCCTCGGATTCCAACACCATCACATACCGAGGAAAATTTTACATCAGAAGAAGGGGCTACAATAGATGACATTTTACAATACAATAGATCTGACCCAAATTGTAAGGGATGGTTGGTTTGGCCCACATACACTAATAGATGTCAGGAAAGATTCAGGGGTACCACCGAAAGGGTTCAGTATCCAAAGGCCAGACCCACGCTATGTACAAAGAGAACATCCCGGGGTAGTGACATCATTCAGTGTTGGGAAGTTATGCCTCGATTGGCTTAAGACCTCAACACTACCACAGGTGAAACAACACTTATCCCTACTTACAGAGGATGTGGACCTACGGGATCTGTTACTAGGTGCCAGAAAGCCACGTCCAAAACGTTTCTATTATGCTGCCTATAACGAAATTTGGAAAATCTCCCAACAAGAAGCAGCGGAGAGACTACGAGAAATAGATAGGATCAATTTAGAAAAGACGTTAGCCGTAGTTGACAATGGCATGACTACGTTAACATCAAGGATTCATTTACTGGGCAACATTGTATCTTCTGCTATTGATGTACTAGAACAAGATTAGTCCATACTACAGCACGGACAATCGCAATTACGTTCTGTTTTGTTATCGAGCTGGACGCTGCAATCATTGCTCGCAGGTTATGTGCCTTGGCGTTTTATCAATAGTACGTCACTGTTTTCTGCATACAATCTAACGGAAAAACAGATGAAAATGGCACAGAGGGGAGCAAAATATACCATGCTGCGTATTGAAAAACTGGACAGATTACCTTTTACTGTGGCAGAATCACTGTCCGCAGAGTGGTTGATCCATGGCCATATAACATTACCGGTCACAACTTTCCAGTTTCAGTACTGCCTAGAACAACAACAGGCAGGCAGATATGAAGAAATGGGTAGGGAATTCATCAAGGAATCTTGGGAATTACCCTACAGATTTCGATACAGGAGTAGGGATCTAGAAGTATTTCTAAGCTGTACAAACTGTGAGAACGGCTTAAGTGGATCTCTCATATGCCAGGATATTATGCTGCACGGGGCCTGCAATGGTTCAGTAGCGAACCTATCCTGTCACTTGAGGGGTACCCCGGCAGCCGTGATTACCCCAGTATTCAGGCTACTTTCAAATGGGAGTTATTTGATGCTGAACGATCAAGGTTGTTGTGGGATGCTTCCGGGCATCGCATATCTTGTCATCGTGAGTTCCAGGGTTACTTGCTGTATGCAATTATTGTTTCCACCGACACACACAGTCAGGGAGGCGCTGTTATGGCCTTCATTGAATGTTTCCTTTATACAGTTTGATACTCTGACCAGAATGAAAGCCATGCTTCTACAGAAGACCGTGCCCTTAACCTCCGCCCGGGAGACTTTTGATCTCCAAATAGCGAGGTCCTCAGCAGAGATACAGGCACTCATACGTACGAATTTCCCCTTCCATTTCACAGAAATGGTAAATCGTATCTTTAACATGTCTGATACAATGGGTATAGTCCACCTATTTAAGACCATAGGTTCGGGACTATTAAGCACCTTTCAGATGGTCCTCGGAGTTATACCAAACTTCATACACTCCGTATTCGGAAGCATTTTTGGAGGACTTCTGCTGATCCTGTTTCTAATAGCAGGTATCCTGATTGTAATTTTTCTGCTACGCAATGGACGTCCCAGTCACCAAAGTGATGGAAAAGGCACTCCTGGAGTGTAAATACTGTGATCACATGGTACAACATCTGGGCACACCTCGCCTACGGGAACTAAGTGCCTCTCGGTTCCTGTCATTTAGACCAGTCTAGATGGACTGCATCGTACCTTTGTTGACAGCGTTGGTGATTCAGACGTTGAAGTTATCTACCGTTTGGTCCAGATTGATAGTGGTGTTTGGCTGGGAGGTGCTGAGGATGTCTGTCTATTGTTGCTGAGTGGCTTTGGTCCAGCTGAGCTAGGGTGTGTTGTCTCTGGTGAGGGTAGTGTGTGGTGGCTGGCGAGGGTAAAGTGTACTATGGCATGGTCCATCCAGGTGAGTTCTGATGTGTGGCTACATCTGATTCTGTTGGTGGCTGTGAAGATGGGGTCTAGCATGTGTCCTGCTCTGTGTTTGGGGTTGGTCACAATCTGCTTGAGGCCGATGTTGTCTAGTCTTTCCAGGAGGTTGGTGGTGTTGGCATCGGTGAGGTCGACCAGGTGGAAGTTGAGGTCCCCAAGAAGTTAGTGTTCGGATTCAACAACGAGAGGGGAAATGATTTAAGCTATGGCGTCTCTGAGACCAGTTCATGGTCCTGGTGGTCTGGATGCAAGGGTGCCTCTGATGGTGGTCAGCATGGATCTGGAATTCATGTGTTCCATGGTGGGTATACTGTCGTCACTGGTGATGGTGAAAGTGATTGAGTCCTTGTGTACGATGGCGATGCCTCTTTCGGGTCCGTTGGCGCTGTCTTGGTGTTTCATCTTATACCCAGTGGGGGTTGCAGTGGCGATATCAGGGGCCAATGAGGGGGGTAAGCCATCTCTCAGTGATGAAGGGTACATCAGGGGCAAAGTTGGAGATAGTGTCCCAGATTTTGGTGGTGTGTTTTCAGAGTGATCTGGTTTTGATCAGGAAGCAGTTTAGTTGAACCAGAGGGGCGTCAGCGTCTTTGGTTGGTGTGGTGCTGTTCAACAGGGTGGTGATCATGTTGAAGTGGCAGTGGATGCAGGTGAATGCTCACGCTGTGGTGCATAACGAAGCGAGGTAGCAGTTGTTGTTGCATGCAGGATCCACGGCACAGATGTTTATGTTGGAGTACCTGTGGAATTGCTGGGGGCCAGGGTTCCTGGCGCTGGGCGCATTCCAGGCATGGATGGGTGCAGATGGGCCTGCCTTTGGCGCACCAGCGGCACTGCCGCACTGCAGCCTCCATTAAATAGCCCTGGAAGGTGATAGGGGCTGTCGGGGACTGGGGAGGGCAGGGTGGTGGGAAATAAAACACGCCACAGGTGGGACCAGCATGAACCGGCTGGGGCTGAAGAAGTGGGCAAACAGAACAAAAAAAAATAAAACAATAGAGCAGCGATCACGATATGATTAACAGTTCTGACAATCAGCCAAACAATTAAAATGAACACCAACCAGCTGTGAGGAAATACATGACAATTGGCAACAGATTAGTACAGTTTTAAGGCGGTGGCAGTGGATAGCATAATACCTTGAGTTGTGATAATGGTCAAAATTTGAGTTTTTAATTTTTTTAACTAATTTAATTTCAAACGAAGATAGTGTCAAACTCAAACTAAATGTTTCAAATGAAATGCATTTCAAAATCAATGTTTGAAATGATGTACTGTAATGTCTCCCAAATACCTATTGAAACATCAGAAAAGGATGAACTCCAGCATGAAGTAGGTCACTCTGTTAGGTAGCTCAGACATATCAACCTCATTCCTCAGACCTGTCTCAAATAAGCATGGGTGAAATTAAAATGTCACCATTATTTGCATAATTTCAGGAATCCCATTATACAATTTCCAAAATTAAGCCATTTTGTCACATCGAGTAATGACGTGCTGTGTGAGGCAAACGTTGACAGTGAGCACACAGAAATGACACAAGTGGCCAGAATGTGAGTGGCTGTTGCTCGTACCACTTATGTTTTTGCATTATTTATATATTATTTATTTACCGACAAGTTGTTCCAAATCAGACTAAGGAAAAACCTGAGTTTGTGTGGGTTGTTGTAGGTAAAAAATATCCTTCTGGCCCACCATAAGCAACGTCAACCGTTGACCATGCTGTGCTCCAACAGCCACAGTGAAGTACAGTTTTTTGATCTGCTTGATGCACACACAATTTAAAGCTATGCTTTCTTTACCATGGCTGCCCATCCACAATCTAGTGATTGATTGAGATGCCATGACCATCACCGTGACTTCTGCTCATTTGTGTAGCGACTTGTTGTTATCGCATGGACTCCACAGGAATTTGAAGATTGGTGCGTTGTAGAATGCAGTACACCAGTAACAGTGAAGTATCCTTGATTAACAGTACACCTAAAGAATAGCCAAACCTGGCTCAACTGTTTGACAAGAAAAAAAACATTTTACCACCACACCTGGACCATTATTGCTGCATTGATGTCATCCCAGGGGCCAAACAACCAAGTAACCGGATGTATACAGTCTTAAGGCAAGCTAGACTTAGCATCTCAGGCAGTATTTGAGTGAGTACCTGGTGAAGGTGTTTATACAGCATTCGCAGTCCTTAGTGCCACTCAGCTGATCATTGCTCCCAAAAAAAGGCAGGAATTATGAATGTGTGTAGCTCACCAAGCCCTCAACCAAATAACAGTTACTATTCCACCAAGTTATCAAAACTCTGCTTTCACTATTGAATTAGATTTTTGTAGCTTAGTGAAAAATTATGTTATAGCTATACTAGTACTTGGAAGGCGTATGTCAATTTCACATAATTACCATAACTGTAAAAAAGTATGTATTATGTAAAAAGCGGGTCCCTGCATTGTGCACATGAATGATGCGAAGATGCATTTCATGCACACACAAAAAATAAAGTGAAATGGCATGATGCATGTGTGCAGTCATTTTGATTAGAGTGTGGCACTCTGCTGGATCTGCTCTTTCTGATTGAATAGAACTCAAGCGGTCAGCATGGCCCTGTACTATTCAGAAGCCTGCAAACTCATCTGTGGAGTTCCTCAAGGTTTGTCTATCAGCCCTATCCTCTTTAAGCATACATGGCCTGGCAGGCCAACGTCATCCTCGTACATGACATCAATATCCTCTCCCATACCGATGACACACAACTCATACTCTTCATCTCGGGCAAGACCCTCCACAAAAAATGTAAGTTCACCCCCTGCATGACCAAAGTTGCCCCCCACCATTTTTTGCTGTGAACCTTTTTATTGCTCCGATTGTACATAAGGTTCTGATGTGTCGATTTTCTACATGGAGATTTCAATTTCAAAGTTTATAATGACTCAGAGCTAAGTATAGTGTGAACATAATCATTCTTAATGCTACAGATGATACAGGTACATTTTGGCCCCTGTTTTCCAAATTACATCACCATTAAATTTGTTGCTGTTTCTTTGTGGATTAATTTCAGTGTTGAAGGCATTTATTATATCCAGTTGCTGTTGTAGACCAGCCTGAGGAGTTCAGGATAACATGATCATTGGCATAGGCTAAACATGGGACTTAAGTGCAGGCTAACGTAGGAGCATCACCCATCTTCAGTTGAAGAATGTATGAGAGATTAGATATAGACAGACTAAAGGGCAAAGGGGCCAACATGGAGAATTCTATGTGTTAGAATACTTTTCAGCATGTTACCCCTCATTTCCAAGTTGAAAACTCGGAATAGGAGATACTTACCGCATGTGGAAAATAACTCACCCTTGTGTAATTCTATTTGCCACATGTAATGAAATGAAAATAATTTATAAAGCACACTAATACAAATAGGTGTCTTGGCACTGAGAAGACCCCAGATTGAAGGTCAGACATCGCCGGGTAGGAGACTAAAAAAATCAGGCACTATTGCATGAAGAGGCAAGATTTCACAGTGTGGTAAATCCCTCACACTATTCTAAACAACTTATAATAAGGGCTTAAGCAACACATTTTACATGACTAGAAGCAGAAATAGTACATTTTCACTGGAGATCTTAACTGTGATATATTTCATCACTAGCACATCCAAATTCAGGGTCAATGATTACCTCTATCAACAAGAAAAAACACAATTATAATTTCTCATGAAATCGTACAGCATTATAAAGCAAGGATATGGTCCCTTTAATTTTCCTCCAGAATAAAATTTGACAGTAAAAATGTTATTAATAAATGCATTCATCAGTATAGGTTCATTTAAAACTTAAGGAAAGCTAGCTAGCGATGTATCCCTTGGCAATTTCAAGCATATAAGGCATGATCATATGAAGAAAGGTGCACATGAATTCTGCCACACACAAATAAAACAACAAAGTGCTTCTTGCAGCACTCTAAATGAGCTACGTCCTTTTTTTCTGATCAGACCAAATCTTACAGATGTTAGGAGAGTTTACCAGTCACAGGCACTTAAACCCAGTGGATTAAGGGCAATCAGGATGCTTTCCAGCTCCTGTTGGAAATTAATTCTGTAACTGTAAACTTTGTGTGTATGTGGTATTTGTATAACACAAACCTATCCAACAAGGTAGAGGCACGCTGTACAGAGTAAAAGACAAGCATACAGTCAACAAGTGATAGGGTGGTGGCTTGTTACTGCATAGTGGTGTAGTTTTCTTTAACAAGATGTGCCCTCAAAACGTCCCTAAATTGGAGCATCATTGGGGCAGTTCCTATGGATATGGAGATTTTGTTCCAGATCTTGGTTCAATAGATGGAATAGACCTGCTTCCTTTTTTCACACTTCCCAGAGCCTTCTTTAGAATTTGGTGGATGGGATACTCCATCAAATGCATTATATTGTATGATATTTTAAGTACAGCATACGGGATGTCAGCCAATTTTGAGATGGCGTATCACGTCCACCAAACTCTAAATAAGTCTCTTAGTCTCCGGTTCCTACGACTTCGTAGGAACTGTACCAACATCCAGGACTTCACGAAACATGCGGATACCCTTAAACAGAAACTAGTAGCCCGTGGGTACCCCAAGCGACTAGTGCGAGACTCTTTTAAAAAAGCTAAATATTATGACAGGGAAACTATGTTTGTCCCCAAGACAGACACCACTGAAGAGAAGCTGGTCTGTGTCACACGCCATTCCAACCTCAATCAGAAGATCAAACAAGCCATCTATTCTGAATGGCATCTTCTTAACATCAGGGAGGAGGGCCCCACACTACCCAGACCCACCTTTGCGTTTCGACGCAATAAAAATCTGCGTAACTATCTGGTGAGGGCTAAACACAATTCAGAGGACAATTTCTTACAAAAATCCATTGTTGGCTCTAATCCAGTTAAAGGCAACCACAGATGTGGCACATGCCAGGCATGTGACAACGCCATTATATCCGACAACGTCGTGCTTGGAGGTAAGACCATTGAGCTAAGGTGCATGACCAATTGCAGGACATCGAATCTGATCTACTGCATCCTCTGCCCTTGTGATCTCCACTATGTGGGAGAAACGGGCAGAGAGATGAGAATACGCATTGGGGAACATAAGTCCAATATTCGTACTAAGAGAATTACTGCCCCTCTAGTCCAACATTGGCTGGAAAGTGGACACAATGAGAGAGATCTCAAATGTACCATTCTTGAAAAAATCACCACCACTAGAACACAGGATGCGTCCAAATATCGTAAGATGAGAGAAGTCTTTTGAATCTTTTTTCTAGACTCCAAACGAGGAGGACTTAACGAAGATACCCCTTGGGCACAAGCCATTTGACGTCTGGACCCCTGGGGCCCTTCCATTTCCCCGTTTCATCCATGTCGGCTGGTGAACATTCCCTTTTTGGGATCTAGGAACCAGGTGTGCCTTTTTTTTCGTTTCCATTTTGGACGTCCTGGATGCCTCTGATCCTTACTTTGATCTCCCCCCCTCCACACTTTTCTCATCGTTTGGGTCCCATGCCATTTAGTCTCATGGTATGCTCACCCCTGGGCGAGGCTGGTCTTCATTGATGGGCATTATTATTATTATTTTCTATTTTTTCATTTTTTTCAATATTTTTTTCATCATTTCTCACGGTCTATATATTCCTTTATTTCTTTCCATCACACCTTATTCGGGGTTGACCTCCCGTCAGACTTGGTCGCTGACCCGTCCTTTCGATCCATTTTACTTCGGTCGTACTTATGTCTTAAGGCATCCATGTTTCCTTACTTCCGCTTCTAGTCTTACGTTTCAGCGCTCTAGTCGTTGGCTAGCGCTCCAGCTCTTTCGGTCTGAGACGGACCTGCTGACTCCGCCCTTTTTACGTCAGACGTTGCTTCCGCTGTCTTTTAAATTCCATTCCGGCGCTAGCTTCAGCCTCTCACCTGCGAACCCCTTTGTACTCATTGCCGTCCGGAAGAACCTCACTCGCCATTGCTGAGCTTTTTGCCTGCCTTTTCATCTTTGTAACTACGCTGGACGGAGACCTCCCTTAAAGCCACGCCACGTGCAGCTGGTGGGGGCGCCGCTCCGGATCGCCTCAGTCCCCCCTTCTCCTTCCAGCGTGTCTGCTCCACAGGTAACAACGCTGGTATTCTTGAGTTTTCCTGACACGAGAAATTGGCCCCCTTCATTCCCTCCCCCCCCCAGTTTTGCTTATCTTTTCCAGCACTTTATCTCTCTTCTTCATTTTATGCCACTTAATTTGATACTTGTCTTCGTGACAAGTTTTACTTATCTTTTCTGTCTTCTTCGCTTCTTCTGACAGGCAGTGGTTCTTTGCATTCACGAGTTCCTGCACCTTACCACACTGGATACATATGTATTTTGTTCATCTTTTCTAGGCTTCATTTGAAACGTCCCCAGGACTCCTACATTTCCTTCTCCTGGGATTCTTCGTGACCCTGCATTCTACAGTGCCTCCTATTCTCCTTACGGTTATCCCTGACTGAGACTTCTGTTTGTCTTGACTGAGGTAACTTCCCTGCTTTCCCCCTGACCTCCCTCCTGCTTTTCGCTGACCTCTATTTTCGAAGCCAGAACGACCTCGTGGTCTATTTACCGTTGGTGTGTTCATCATAGGTGGCTTCATTTTTAAATTGCCTGATTTCTTTTTTCTTCACCAGCCCTGCCTGATCTGGATGGATTTTCCAGCACTCGCTACCTTGTCTCTTCAGACGAGCGACTCACTCTCCATTTAAGAGCTATTTTCCGTAAGTTTTTCTCATCAAACACACGCTATCTGGCTCGGTACTCTTTCTTCTTCTTCTTTTTCTTTTTCTGTCTTGTACCTTTTATCCACTTTTGTTTCATCTTGAATATACCCTTTGGCTCCATTTCCTTCTCTTCACAGTAGATTGGGCTCTACTTTGTGAGCTTCTGGCTCTTAGAATCTCTCTTTCGTTCCCACCAATGTTCACTGGTCAATCTTTATCTTTGCACCTCTAAACTCGTGGAGTTCATTCCCTTGGAGACGTCTAACTTTGGTTGCATTTTTCTATACTTTTTTATCCTTGTTAACTGGGTTTTCTCAGGGGATAACTATAGATTCCTTATCATCTTCATTATAGACATATTATGCCAGTGTAAAAAATATGTTTCTCTTTTAATTTCCCTTTTTTTCTTTATCTTTAGAAAAGTTTCACGGACCCCATTGATGGTCAGTGACCATTCAGTCCTGGTGCTCCTTGTCCCCCGTTTTGCACTTCATTTCTGGATCGCATCAGTTGTCTGCCCTGAAGAAGGTGATGGCTAGTTCCTAGCCCTTCACCGAAACGCGCGTCGGCCTTGAGCCTGACGGAAACTATAGAGTGTTATAAACAAAATAACTCTGTAAATTGTAACCTCCCCTTTTTGTATATTACTCATGCCACTGTAGAAAGGTTCTATTTTTTGTTTATCCTTCAATTCCCCCTTACGATTCACCAAGTTTCCTGAATCCCGATTTGGGGTCCAGTTTAAAAACTTCCTTCAAATCCTGATTTCCGTCACTCATGTTCACAATTTTTTAACTGTATGATTGCGAGAGAGAGTTTTTAGTATGAATGGATTTCTAGTGTGTTTGATGGTCTAGACTATGCCTGGATGAGAGTTGTTTTAAAAGCTTTGTGGGTCATCTTTCCTGACGGGGGAAGGTGTGTTTATTCACTGTAATTATATGTTTGTACATATTTTTTGATTAGTTGTTCGCTTCTGTATATATACACATGTTTGAAGGTACTGTTCTTGTGTACCCCAGATTTAAACACTAACAGAGCTCTATTCTTCTGATTTTGTACCTTGTATACCGATAAGATCTTTTGTTTCAATAAAGCATTGTCTTTTTGCCTATTATATATTCATCTTTGTTTGTATTTATTGAAATGTTCCACTGATTACATGTACGCCGTATGATCTTGTTCTCCCCAGTTGAGAAACCCACCTTAGACCATTTAGAGACGCTGTGCGCTCACATTTATTTTAGGCAGGTGACACTGAGCTCCTTCCTACCCGGAAGGTTGTTGCTATTTAGTTCCGATATGGTGGTGGCCTGGCTGCGGGTCTCCCGTGGTGGCCTGGCTGCGGGTCTCCCGAGAACCACCAAAGATGGTGAGCTTGTCACCAGGTAAGGAGGAATGCTGGTCATAATGAATGTGTAAATGATGCAGTTAGTTTTGAAGATGTTGTGGGCCAGCAAGAAGTGACAATCCAGTTCCATTAGGATGAGGGTGATGTGATCCTATTTTGCACAGCCCTTGCTAGTCATTATTTGCAGCAATTATTGCACCAATTCGTATAGTAAGCTATTGATGATATGTGGAAAACAAAATTCTTTAAAGACATAATGTATTTATGTATTTTAGTTTAGATGGTCTAATCTGTATTAGTAAACTCAACTTTTTAAACAAATTGTTATTATTGCGTAAACTGAATTTAGAGTATCTGAACCCATTTATTATTGTGACCCAAGATCACCTTTAATAAAGGGCTTTGGTGATTATATTTGAAGCCCAGTTACTGCTGGCTTCCCTTGGACACCAGGAAAGGATTTTACATATATTAAAGCATGTTGTCACACTAATAATATTTGATGAATGACAGCTTTAAATTAGTAGCAGAATATTATCAGTGAATATTTTCAGCAGATCTAAAACCATGTATTTTCTGAGAAACATTTCTCTCTCTAAGACCACTGGAGCTGTAGGGTAGCTTCTACAGTGTGTCCACACAGAACTAGGGCCTGCATTACAAGTTGCACAAAAGTCCCAATTTAGGGCCATATTTATGACCCAGTTTGCGTCCCTCATGCACCACGCACGTAGTGCAAGAGCGACACAAACCTTAAATCAGATTTTTGAAGCCACACAAAGCCACTTTATGTGCTTCTGAGTGACTCCAAAAATTTTGAGTAACACAACGCATCAAAAATCGCTGCTTTGAATGAGTGTTCCCATTCAACTCCCATGGTTTTTGACGCGTTACCAGATTTACCAGAACTGGTAGACCTGGGAATGCACCAAAAAGATATGCCTCTCTAGGTGAGGCGTAACGAGGAGAATTATCTTTATTTTTCTTGTTACTTTCTCTTTCTCTGTGTGCTGCATTCTGCAGCACACAGACAAAGAGGAACTTGCCTCTCAGGATAGTTTTTGTGCAGGAAGGTGACGTTTCCTGCCCAAAAACAATCCTGTCTGGAACGCCAAAATGGTGCAAGCACAGGGACAAGGACAGGAATGCACTGTATTCTTTTAAATACGGCATATTCCTGCCCTTTCCCTGTAATGCAGCACAGCAAGGTGACTTTCTGCGCTGTGATGCATTACATTGCGTTACTTTGCCATAAATGTTGCCTTTTGTGTGTAACCAGAGTTAAAGGTCAGATTAGGATTGAGAAGTAATGCCGGATTACCACACCCAGTATTCCCTGGTATGGTGATCCAATCTTTTTTCTTACTGGTGACACACCCTACAGGCCATACATGGAGACCTTTACCCATGTTCAAAAGACTGCAATTATTAATTTAAATGTGGGAATCAGTGAAGAAATGAAACATAAATTCCCACATGCCAATCCCCAATCTATAGGGGACTATAGAAAAGTAGCCCCTCAATTACAATTACAATCGGGACCTTATGCTATTGGTACCATAAAGTCCAGGCAAATAGTAAAGAGGTCAATGTGTTCATTTACTGTACAGTTTGAGATTTTATGGTAGAAATTGATAGTGTATTTAATGATATTGATACATGTGGTGAATTACGATTACTTTTTGTTTGTTATTAACAGTTTGGCCACCTTCCCGGAGGACATGAAAAATGCAGAAGTCAACACCCTACTAAAGAAGCCATCGGCTGACCCCAGAAAACTCAGAAACTACAAACCAACTTCCCTGCTCCTGTTCGCAGACAAAGTTTTAGAAAAAGCCATGAACCAGCATCTCTCCTCACATCTGGAATGGAACTTCTTACTCAACTCCTCCCAATCCGGATTCAGCAGCAACCACAGCACCGAGACATCCCTCATTGTGGCTACCGACGACATCTAAGCCCTACTCAACTGAGGAGTGACTGTGGCTCTGATCCCCCTAGACTTCTCGGCAGCCTTCAATATAGTCTCCAACCACACACTCATCACAAGGCTGCACAACATAGGCATATAAGGAGCTGCTCTCTGATGCATTGTCTCTTTCCTCACTTGAAGAACAAGAAAAGTCTGCCTTTCCCCTCTTCCCCCTTTATATCTGAACCCAAGGAAATCATCTGTAGAGTACTCCAAGGACCCTCACTCAGCCCCACCCTCTTCATCACTTATATGGCACCTCTGGCTGGCATCGCCAAAACCCATGGACTCATCATCTTATCCTATGCTGACGACACACAACTCATCCTCTCTCTCTCTCTGAAGACACCACCAACAGCAAGAACAACTTCCACAACCGTATGACAGACGTCGCCAACTGGATGAAGGACAACTGTCTGAAGCTCAACACAGACAGCACAGAGATACTGATTTTCAGAAAAAAAATCTCCCAGTGAGACTCAGCCTGGTGGCTTCATAACTCGGACCTACTCTGAACCCCACTGACCACGCTAGGAACCTTGGCATCATTCTGGACAACAAGCTAACTATGATGACTCAGGACAACTCTGTCTCCTTCTCCTGCTTTATCATCTTCCTCATACTTTGTAAGATATTCAAAGGGCTACCCCAAAGCTCAAGATGCACCTTCGACCAGGCCCTCTTCTCTAGTCGACTAGACTACGGTATTGCTCTCTAGGCAGGGATCGCAGCTCACCTCCACTGACGACTACATACCATACAGAACACCGCTGCCAGATTCATCCTGGATCTTCCTAGATCAACCTACATCACCCCCTACCTCAGGGAATTCCACTGGCTCCCTGTATGTAAAAGATCCCAGTTTAAGCCCCTACTCCATACATACAAGGCCCTACACAACTGTGAATACACCTACTTGAACCACCGCCTGATGCAGAGGTTGCTCCTTCTCCCACCCAGCAGCGAAGGCATGGAACAAAATACCCTTTCATCTACAGACCTTCCCATCTCTTCCAGAGTTCCAAAAGTCCCTGAAGACCTGGCTATTCGCCTAATCAACTGGACTCTGCCAGCACCTGGATACGCTCACAGATGACAAGAAGCACTTTACGAATCTACTGATTGATTGATTGAGTTTTGAAGTCTAAAGGCTCTTTATTCAAGATCATCTTCATTTATCATTTCTATTCTTTCCTCTTCTCTTCCATTATTGCTGAACTCTTCTCTCAAGTCACTTAAAGACGAACATACTGAGTCCATCGTAAGGAGGACCACTGGGTCTGAATTTGTTCTTTGATTGTAAAAATCACTCACTATGTATGCCTACAGTCTCATGCTTATTTTGTTTTATTTTCTTAAGTCTCTTTACTCTTTTTCTCTTTATAGTCTCCACCAGCCCCTCACTCAGAGAAACTCAGAATAACACCCAAGTGTTTGAATTTAGTAGAGATGTACCTCTCACAGAGACGGAATCTCCCATCTTGCCTCTTACATTAGACAATGAAGTTCAAATCAACATTCATCCTACTATCATTGTTCCCTCTTTCCATTTTATCCAATATTGGTGCCTTTATTTCATGCTCACCAATACACCCAGCAATACATGGGGCTTTAAGTCACTTCTGTCTGCCACAAATAGGCAAAACTTTAATTTCCTCTTTCCAAAATTCAATTTATTTTCCTTACTAGATGACCCTTCTCTCAGGAGCCCACAAAGAAATACACACCCAAAGGTCACAAATAATGTTTCTCTGCTTGGAAGGTCATTCTTGACTGCATTCTCTTGGGCAATAATTTTTGTCCTTCCTCATATCTTTAGAGGAGACTTTTGGCTGATGTCTATGTTGCGTTACAATTGTGAAGTTATTCAAATGTACCCAAAGCTTTTATTAATTCTGATTTCACTCATTATCATGCTCTCTATCACTTTTGCTTACATTTTGGTTAGTATTTCCTTAGTTTGCCCATTTCAAACTTGACTATTTTCTGTGTTTCACAAATTGACACCTTTTAATTTTTAATTGTCTTTATTTAGGGAAACTGCTAGTAGTGCTTTTCCATTTTCATTTTCTGACTACACTCTGATTACTTCATGCTGAGCTTGTTAAAAATGATATTTACCTCATAAAGTTCTTCCTTTCTTTCAATTAGTTTCTTTTATCAGCATCATTTAGCCTCATCAGAAGTAACACATGTAAATAACAGAATAATTATTGCTGTATTATCTTTACTTTTTTCTTGTGCACATTCAGTTCTGCTTATCTTTCTCAGGTCTGAACCAGTCAATCAGTGTTTTTCTTTACTAGGAATTCAAAACCGTTTGAGAGCTACTGATATTTTAGAGAAAACCTTCAACCTGTTCTTTAATTTTTAGAAGATGATTAAGGTCCTGATTTAGATCTTGGCGGCGGGACTGGTCCCACCATTGCTTTTTTGGCGGTCTTCCCGCTCGCCACCTTGGTGGTCTCATTGCTTGATTTAGATGGTCACCACCAGAATCTTTCTCCCACTTCAATGGGCAGAAGCTGATGTCAAAGGGAGTCCTGCCAAGATTCCCGCCATCCAGATTACGATGGGCCTTTCCGTCAACGCAACTGTGGTGGGGAAACCTCCAAGTGGGAGTTGGCGGAATCAATGAAAAAGAGGTGAAAACTCACCTTTTTTGGGGGTCCCACCACCGAATCCACCTTGAACGCCATTGTCCAGGTCCTTCCTGTGCTGCTGCTACTTGACCATTACACTCAGCCACCCCGTTGTCACCTGAATCTTAGGTAAGCTTTTGTGTTGGATGTTGGTGTACACTCAATAGTGTGTATATGTTGTTGGTGTGCAATGCTATATGCAACAAAAATGTGCGGTACATTAGCTACATGTACATTTTGAAAGATTCACAATATATATGTGTATTGAGATTAAAATAAGTTGTACTTACCTGTCTCCACATAACCATGGCCTCACTCCGTCAGGGCTCTGCCGCCAGGACACTGGCAGCACAACAGGAACATCGAAATCGGCTCTGGGCAATCCTGTTGACATGACGGTGACAGAATGCTGCTAGCCAGCAGAGAAGACTGCCTCTGCGGCAGTCTCCTGCCTATTGCTGCAACGTCTAAATACGGCAGGCAGACCGCTGTCAACTTGACAGAGTACTTGGGACCGCCACCACAGTGGGATGGCGGTAGTCCCACCAAGATCTAAATCCGGCCTTAATTTAATATGATCCCACAAGCTTTGCAAAGTTCAATCACTTATCTTTTAAGCTCTGCTGTGTCCTAAATTATTGAGAAATTTGAAATTGTAACTCTCAATAAATATTTTCTGACCTTTGATGTACATTGTTGATTTAACTCGTGTCATTCTCCAACTTCCTTTGTGCTTTGGGTCCTCTCATAATACCTTATTTTAGTTTCATGATTTCTCCTTATTCTTTTCTACTCTAACTTTAGATTGTGCCAAATGATAGGCTGCAAAATTATGATCCTTTTGGAGAGTACCTGAATTCTGACTTTGTATACTCAACCCTTTTCAAGTGATTGTGCTCTATAATATGCATTTCTACATTAACCATATATAATATGCTTCTCAAATTTCTAGTCAATTTCCCAGTATCAATATTAGCACAAAGTGGTAAATATTTAGCTAAATCTAAAAACATCTTCTTTGCTGGATCAATGGTTGGCAGTTAGAAACTGCAAAGAGATATTACACATAAGGTCTTACATGCAACCCTGTGACCTTGAGGTAAGCAAACATCATAATGATTTACCATCTGTTGATCAGTTTTATGATGGAGTGCTAAAACATTTATTTATTGTGACTCTTATTTGGATAGCCATGTATAGGAGGATGAACATGAAAGCTAATGTCTAAACATTTGAAATTTGTGAATCAATCTATTGGCATTGATGCATATAACCAGGGTTACCCTGTAGTTATGTTAGATGCCAGTGGTCATCCTATGTTCAATATCTCTCTGACCCAACATCCCAATTCCTCAGCTTGAACCCAATCCAGATTTTGTAGCTGAGTATGCCAAGAGTAGAATGCACCTCTCCCTTAATAACTCCGTTAGGTCTAAAATGAAGGCTCAGTTTCTGAGACTATGCATTGGCCACTTTGATTCTTGACAAAAATATTGTTATTATTCTTGTCAGAGGGGCCATGCTCCTCGAAGGGGCATTGGTAGCTTGATCATCTTGTCAGGATAAGCTACTGAATTTGGTCGGTCCCCTAACAAATATTTTGCCTAGCTGAACATTTTTAAGAGTCAGGAAAACCATTGTCTACCCAAAATGACCCAAAGAGCATTATGCTCTCTGTGGAATGCGAATGCAGCCATTTATGTGGAAAGCTCTAACAGTCTATTTATCAAAATAAACTAAAATTGGCGGAGCTAGCATGCTCAGACTTTTGGCTGGAAGCACAAGACCTCCTGTTCGCTAAGCATTTTATTAAGGAAAGTGGGAAACATGTGCAGGCCTTTTCCTTCAGGGACAAAGCACAGTTTAGTTTTCACTGGCAGAAGAATTATGTTCTGCACCTCTCCTGTTCCAGTACAGCCCCCCATACTGTTCAAGCAATTGAATAAGCTTCCTCCCATAAACACCATCCTCACTCAGCAAACTATAACAACACTCATGCATATCAGCTTCAAGTTTTCCGACTCAAAAACATTTCACTTACGAGGCTCATCATTACAAAGTTTAAGGACCACTGCTATAAGTAATTTACTATGAGTTGGCCCTTAGTTCTGGGTGTACTCTATTGAAAACTTAACCTAGCAAGCATATTCTGAAATGTGCCAGCCACTGCTAACTGTCACTGATAAAGAATTGAAGCTTACTTGTGGAAGCAGTACATTATAAAATAACCTCCATGATTTGTGGCTTGCCACATGCGTTTTTCTCCTTCCTTCACAGGTTGTTTAGTTTCATTTGTTTGTACGTCCCTGGGAGTTAGCTCAAGGTTTGTCTACCAGTGGATTGATTCTGTATGAATCCTGAGAGGAGTATACAGATAATGTGGCGTGACTGAATATATATTGTGCATGACTGTGAGTCACTGCTTGTCCTATGTCACTTCTGAGTGGACTCTTCATATAAATTTACCATGGCCACCTCTATCATGAGGGTTGCTCCACTGTCACTCCTGGGTGGAATCTTCAGATCTTTTATTGTGATTTCCTCTACCCAGTGCATTCTTGCATGTCACTTTAAGATCATTTAGCAAAAGCTGGATTTCTCCTGGACATGCATGTGTGCTACTCTGTTTCTCCTGGCTCTCTGTTGCCAGTTCATATCTGTGGGTTTTTTCTGTCACACCTGAGTCGATTCATCAAATAATTCACCACAGCTTTCTATTAGCGAATGCATCCCTTTGTATTGGCTTTCTGCTGCTCTGATCTGATGATAAATTGGAGCCTTGCCCTCTCTAGAATGATAGGGAAGTCACATACATAGTTATCTCTCCTGCCACATCATTCCACTCAGTGAATATGTACTGCTAGCTATATGTTTGAAGAGACAAGAGGAGTGCATTCTACAGCACATCACTCATGACAGCAAAATACCCACTCGGGTATTCCTCATATTTCACACCCATTCAGCCAGATGCCACGGCAAACCAATGTAACGCTTGATCCTGCGCTCTGGGACAGCCCTCTTGCCACTAGTCCTCCAATTAATCTTTCTTTCCTGCCTGATAGGTGATGGGAGTTAATATTACATTGATCAAGATTGATTAACAGTGTAACCAAGTTGACTAAACAATAACGACCAGGAATCAGTGACTATAGTTAAGAAGGTTTATTACAAGTTAGCAGTAAAGTTAAGGTACTCAAATCTTAGTACCATACTGTAAAGATATGGAATAACAACTGGAAAACTGAACCTCCTACAGATGTTTGGGCATACCAATAAGAGACAAACAAGAAGTTCAGTCACAGCAATACAAAAGAGCAATAACATGATTTGGTGCTCAGAGAAGAGGTTCTGATCCTCTCTTCTGTACACGAGTAAAATCTAAAACATCTAGATTAAAGTCTAAACTTAGAGGATGGTTTTAGAACCCAATAGGACTTCAAAATTCTGGGAAATGCAGAAAATAGGGAAGTATGGGAAAGTCCAGGAAGTAAAGGACATAAAGGCAGTATAGCAAATGAGGCAAATGAGGGAAGGTGTCAGCATCTCAGAAGCTTGGTCAAGAGTCTTCTTGAGTCAGGTGAATTTGAGTGTTAGCATAGGCCACACTCAGCAATGAATCAAAGGAAATAAGCACAGAGGTCTAAACCTATCAAAGTCCAAGGGAAAGTGGCAGTGATCTCAGATAGTGTATACTCCCGTTATTTGTACTAAAATCTCTCAGATAACACCCATCTGTTTGCATCACAGAGGTCCCACTGTCCTTTTTCCTTCTCACGTTGTAAGCTGCAACATTTACGAAATGTCCCACACTGAACATTGGAGTGACATCGTCCTTGGTCACCTAAGCCATGTTGCAATATTGCTGAATAGAACTCTTTAGTTAACGCTCTGGTTCTCCAAGTTCCTCTGTCAAGGTCTTCTTTCAGGCTCTCTCTCTATCACTAATGCAGTGTTGTATCTATTCTCAAACTACCTACCCATGTAAAAGCATCTGCAGGGAAAAGATATGCAAGCAGAAATGGAAAACAGCATTTCATGCAAAAAGAAAAACAGGCATAGTAACGGCAAATTAGCGTATTAAATCAATGGTGCACCTTTAATAAGAGTGTGCACTTTCAATCACAAATGAATATTAGAATGTCAGTACATTAGATTCATAATATATGTTGCATACAGTAAATCTTAAATTCGCATGAATAAGTAAGATTAAGAGCTACATTTTAGATAAAATATATGAAACGTTAATGCCCACATTACATAAATCACTGTCGTTTCTAAAGTAAACACATTCTTATATTGATGTTTCTACTCAATCATCTAAACAGAACAGTATGAGGAGGGGTTTCATCAGATTTCTAGGAAATATATATCATTTAATACAGTTCAGTCACACAGTGTATATGAATTTTCTAAATCTTTAGTGAATGCACTTCAATATTGATGTCAAGTGCAATGTTTCATGTTAATGACGTTAGACCACATAGGAAACATGCGTTAAATGCACATTTATTTTATGTAATTGTGACGTGTTGAGGCAGAGCTAAAATTATGCTGCTCCACACTCATGCACCGTATCTCTCACAGTACAATCTCATAAACAAGGAGTCATATTTATAAGAATGGTTTAGCAGGGCAGTGCAGCAAATTACCTTGCTGCCCTGCCCTGCACTGCCAGGAAAGGGAAGGAATGCACCATATTTATCCAATAGAGTGCATTCCTGTCCTTTCCCTCTGCGCTGGTGCTGTTTCGGCTGCCTATCGTCAGCGTAGGCACTCTTGCTCCATGGTGCAAAGGTGCCTGTGTTGTTAGCAGGATTTTTTTGGTGCAGGGAGTGACACCTTCCTGTACAGAAACAATCCATTGAGACGTTTTCCTCTTTCTATGTGTGCTGCAGAATGCAGCACACATAGAAAGAGGAAAAAACTAGGAGAAATAAAGATATTTCTCCTTGTTACACCTCACCCCGGGAGGCATAAGATTTTGATGCATTCCCAGGTTTACAAGTTATTTTTAATATGGGAATGCATCAAAATCCATAGGTATTGCGTCGCCCATAGGATGCCTTTCTTGCGCAGAGTAAGGCAACGCAGCGATTTGCACTGTCTTGCCTTACTCCATATATATGAGGCCATTCAAAGCTATGCAAAATGACTTTCCATGGACTCATAAATATGATTTGGTGGTTTGCCTCATTCGAGCGTCACAAAAAATGACGCTATTGCAGCATAAGGGGCTCATAAATATACCCCTAGACTAGAGGCTTTGGCTCAGTCACCTATTTCAGAATATGAGCATTACTTTGCTCAATTTTGCTTGAGCCTAAAACGCTTCCCACGTTTTATAGTTTTGCGCTGCAATTGAACACTTCAGTCCAAGCACTCCCACTCGGTGTAGCCACTACACCTTTCCTAACGGGCTTCGGCACCTCATTGGATAATGCGAATCCTAAACAATGCAATATAGTGCTATACACGTTCTGGCCAGTAACCTCTGACTGCTTAAGAAAAGGATCTTGCACTCCTGTTGCATCGATGAAATGCCATAGTTTTAGGCGCATGCCGTGTGGTCCCACTGTGAAGTCGCGGCTCCTGGAGGGAGTGCTGTGGGGCGGGGAGGGGCAGGGTGGGGGGTAGTAAACTTCGGCATACGGCCAAATGGAGTTAAGTAAATAAATAAATAAATAAAACGGATTCCATTGCGCGCGCCACATCGCCATTTAGCATTGCAGCGCGCGCAATGTAATTCGTTTTATTTATTTATTTACTTAACTCCGTTCAGCCATATGCCGGAGTTTACTACCCCCCACCCTGCCCCTCCCCCGCCCCACCGCCCCGCAGCACTCCCTCCAGGAGCCGCGACTGCCACTGTGCATATACATGACTTTCTGGGAGCAAAAAATAAGACTGCACCACATATAATGCAGCTTTTATTGTGCTTTATACTTGCATCACAGATGATCCGAGTTTTTGTACAGCCACGAGGATGGTAGGAGTCCTTGGGATGCATTTGCAGAGCTTTCTAAAGCTCTAATTACACATTAAGTGACAGGTTGTTTATTACTACCTGGAAGGTCCCTATGCCACTGACACGTTTTACATTGATTTATTAATTGGTCTCCTCTGTAGGAAAAAATACATAAAGAGACAAAAGATAAATAAAAAAAGCGAATGCAATATCCGTATTCTTTGTCATCATTCTCGGAAGCGCCCCTTTATAGCGGAGTGTGTTTTGAAGACCAATTGGCATGTATGTTTTTGCAGTACTGTAGGGAAGACGGCCCAGGGATAGGAATCCATGACATTCAACAACATAGCTCATTCTGGGACCTTAATTCTAAGAACTGCTGTTAGTTGACCTTCAGATTTCACAAGTGAATGGTAAGGTTTGGTAAACACATTTTTTATATTATTTGTTTTCAGTAGAGGTTATTAAAAGCAAAGAAAAACATGTTTAAATGTTGTGACTCGATAGATGTGTTTATGAAGGTCTATCCAAAACAAAACAATATCAGGGAACTCGAACTTGTAATTGTTTATTTAATTTATGGCAAAGTCTGTCTGTTGCATTATTTGTACACTTTTCTGAACGCGTTCACGCACTTGCAAATTATGGGGCATATTAGCAAGACCGGCGATAAAATTATCGCCGCTTTAGCGGCAGGAAACTGCCGCTAAAACGGCGATAATGGGCTTGCTAATATGCGTTATGGAATTCCAATAGAAGCCCAGGTTAGATGTCCTGCACATCTAACCTGGGCTTCTATTGAATTTTATAACGCATATTAGCAAGCCCATTATCGCTGCTTTAGCGGCAGTTTCCTGCCGCTAAAACGGCGATAATTTTATCGCCGGTCTTGCTAATATGCCCCTATGTTTTAGAAGATCTGCTAATTGTTGCACTTCTCAGTTAAATGCAGGCCATTTAAACCCCTGGAGGAGGGGGGAAGAGATCAAAAGGCTTGTAATCCCTAATATTTTGATGGTAGTGGCTGTAATGAAAATAAAAACAGGTTGACAGTGTCTCTAAAATGCCAGAAGGGCGTTCCCATTTACGGTTACCCTTGGTATTAAACGATTGCAATAGCACATCCATAACATGTGTAACTTGAGCATACAATTAAATAAAGCAATGTTTGAAGAAAAATAATTTAAGACTTCGCTATGTACTGCTTTGTAGGGCAAAAAAGCTCAACACTCAGGGCCTTACTCACAAACTGCACCTTTGAGTAAGTTTACTACTTTTCAGTATTTACAAACTGCTTACACTAGCCTAATAGGTCCAGAACTACACATGGCCAACCATTTGTACTGCAACACCCTATATAAATATGTATAAATTATTGTAAAAAATATATATAAAAAGTACATATTTGATATTTAATTAAACATATTTAATAATCTATTAGAATTTAAAAATAATGTAACAATACATGTTACTGTTACATTATTTTATATCTTAAAATAGAATATTCACTATTTCATAATTAAATAATACGTTTTATTTTTATATTGTTTTAGCATTAAATTATATGTTTTTATATTTTTACCCTTAAATGATTTTGTTTACCATTATTGCCCATGATGATTTTATTTTAATCTCCTACATCCATTCTTTTCTATGAGAGGGTGTTGTAGTACAAACGGGTGACCATGTGCATTGCTCGCTTTACTACAAAATTGTAAGTTACTATAGAGTGTAAATTACTACAAAGTGTAGTTTGTGAATACCAAAAATTAGTAAACTCACAAAAAAGTGTAAACTTACTCAAAAGTGTAAATTACCTTTGTGCATCAGGCCCAAAATAATTAATCCTAGAGACAAGTGTTGAGGTGAGAGCGTGTTTTTGAAAAACTTCAGACGTGTATGGGCATATACTGTGCACACATGAAGTAGTATTAGTAGTTACTTTATTCGATCAATTAATGATCATTCACATAAAATATGCACAACATACTTCCATGAAAATATATAATACAATAATTAACCCTGGGCGTAGTTCGCGTAGTAGCACTACGCGTAGCTACGCGAAGTGCACTTCGCACTCCGCGAGCTACGCGTAGCACTACGCGAACTGCGTACTGCGGTAGGAAATGCTGTTCGCAAGGATTGCACAGTGCCGGATGCTTGTCCGCACTGTGCAATCATTGCAAGCGGCATCTTGCACAGTGCAAGCGATCGTTTTCTGCCGCTCTGGTAGATTTGAACTCGAGCGGCAGTTTTCTCAAAGCAGACTGGTAGTTTCTCATCGCGAGCGGTCGCGAGCATACGCGACCACTCGCAATGAGAAACCTGACCTCCCCGCGTTGAGAATCTCGCCGGGAGGTTTATTTTCCACGCTCGCGATCGGCAACTTGATGTTGCTGATCACGAACGAGGAAAAAGTCTCGCCGGGATGTCATTTGCTCGCCGCGGTCGCCAACTTGACGTTGAGGACCGCGAGCAAGCAAAAATGCCCGCTACGCTACGCGTTTTTGCACTGTGCTACGTGCACTCGCGTAGCGCGTAGTTACGCAAACTACGCGAGCATAGCGTAGTTTTCCGCCCAGGCCTAACAATAATATAAAATAGACATCATAAATACATCATAATTATAAAAATAAACATAGTATAAAAACATATCGTACTCATCAATACAAAAATAGCTATAAAATCTATCTCATTTAATCCTAGGGGTAAATTGGCTTATAAACCCATGACCTAATTCATCCACTTATATTGAGCTCAGTTTATAGTATCTACGGCATTCCAAAAGAGCACTTGTGTTATAGTATACTACATAGTAGTGGATAAGATCTTAGTCGTAATGCGCCAGGCATAAAACAAGTATTGTGTTAAAGTAAACACTAGCCATTTAGTGGTGTCAGATCTAAACACTTGCAAGGCTTCTGCCAGCTGTGTGAATGATAAAAGTCGACATGCCGTGATTATCAACCTTTTTCTAATCTGTGAATAAAGGGGGCAAAAAGACATAAAATTATCTACACATTCAGAGCTAAGGCTACACACAGGACACAATGGGGTTACAGTAGCATGCTTCCATTTGCTTTTGCTAAGGTTCAAAGGCAAAGTCCCTTACCTAAATCGCAACATGTTTGAGGAGGTTTAATCTCATCCATAAAAATCTCAAACAGGAAAGAAGTTTTACAATCTAAAAACCTATTAGTTAAGGTGCCATTTGCTACTGCATTAAAACAAGAAACCTGAATATGACTCCAAAATCTTGCTTCTAAAAGAGGTACCACTTCTTTCGTCATGGATTTGAGAAGTCTCCCAACCCCTGTCTGACCAACCACTGCCTGACCTCCCTGAACCACACTACTCATCCTGCTGCTTTATCAAGGATTTGTACTTCAGCAACTGCTTCTTTGACTGGAATATGAGTTTTGCTGGTCCATAATCTTACCCAGAACACCAAAACCTTCAATGCAGCAAAGTGTGTAATACTCTTTAACCCGAGATCTAGGAGAACCAGTACCAGTAGCGTATTTATTGGAAGATTTAATAATTATTTTATAAACTTGTTTTCAACCAGCTCCACGCTCTTCGGCTGCTCCATGCCGCACAACTCAGCACCATAGAGGGCAGCGCCCAACCCTCTAGCCCGATGGGTTTCAATTGCAGGAGATATGGGGCAGAAGACAGATCGATTACGTTTTTTAACAACTACGATATCTACATGCTGAAGTGCCCAATTGTTCTTTTGTATCTGGGCAGACCATGTTAGATTGCTGGTCAGTTTAACCCCCAGATAATCAAAAAACCTAACCTGCTCAAGGATATTTGAACCCAGTCTCAGCTGCTTCCCTTTAAAAGATCTGTGAGGATTAAAGGCCATAAATGTAGTCTTTGAGCAATTAATCTGAAGGCCAAAGTCATTACAAACTATTGCAAACTTATTTAAAACATTCTACATCCTCAAAAGGCAAAGAGGGAATTAATCTAGCCGCTAATTTGTGGGGATCACCACCACAATCAAACAATGAGTTGAATAGCCAATTCATATATAGAGTAAACAAGGTTAGAGCCAAAACACAGCCTTGGCGGACTCCTTTTGAAACATTTATTTTTCGAGTATGGTCACCGGGGCCGATTCACAGAACTAATCTGAGACAAAATCCTAAACTTACTACTTTTGGTATTCACAGAAGGCATTTAGCAGTAGTAAAGTTAGGATTTTGTCTTAAGTTTGACTTAAGTTTGACTTAAGACAGACTTAAGACAGACTTAAGACAGACTTAAGACAAACTTAGGACAGACTTAAGACAGACTTAAGACAGACTTAAGACAAAATCCTAACTTTACTACTACTACTAAATGCCTTCTGTGAATACCAAAAGTAGTAAGTTTAGGATTTTGTCTCAGATTACTTCTGTGAATCGGGCCCACCATCTTTGCTCCACTGGACTTGTGCATAGTTATCTTGATGCAACCACAATATGAGTTGTAACAAACCACTATGCATCCCGGGATCCCTCAGGGTATTGTAGGGATTCTGCGAAATCACAGAACTATGCTTGGGATTATGGGACCTTAGTAGGCAGGGACTAATTTATCCTACCACCGTAGTTCCCATTAGCCCGTTACCAACTAGCTAAAGTGTCTCACTGCCCTCCTACTCACTCACAGAGGAACAAATGATTAGGCACCCCAGAACACAACACTCCCGACTCTCTCAGGAATCGTGGTTGCAAGACACACCCTTTCGCTCACACTCTTGTACTCGTCCACAATAAGATCTGACAGAGACACAAAAAAGTTTAAAATGTTTATTTTAACTAACATGCTCTAGTATGCAGTATACGTGCCACAACAAGTAGAAAAATGCCTAACATAAATACGGTCAGCATAACAAGTAGTCCATAAATCATAAAAGTAGCTGTCAGGATAAACGACAAAGTAGCCTAATCTCCATCCCCTGGTATAAAAGCAAAATTATTATATATTAGAAGATCTCTGGGTGTTATCAGCAGACCCCGTACCTCAGTCTATAGATGGTAGATCTACATCACAGGTGCTGTCATGCTCTTCCCCCTGGAAAGGTCCCTCTCCAAGTGTGTGTTACCTATCCTTGTACCCTCATATGACCAAAGTACTTGTTCCCAAACAACAGCTAGCTCTGCATCTGCATGCTTTGTCTAGGTGCTAGGGCCTGACCAGAACAGAATAATAAGGGGCATTGTTGTTTGACCTTGTTCACAATGTTCAGACTAAATCACAGGAACAAGCAAAGCGCAAAAACAACAGCATGGTCTATGGTAAAGTTTCAGTGTGACACAAGCAAAATAAAGTCATGTAGTACGTGCGCAAAGCCGCGGAAAGGCAGCAAAGTGCTCATGCTAACATAGGGAAGATGACAATGCCCATTGGGGCACGTGACACACTCCCTTTGGTCGGGACGGTAGCACCAAGCAGGTACAGAGGTCAGAGGTAAGCTGAACCAAAGCATCCCTGGCAAGTGTCCAATGCAAAAACGTGGCCAAATGTGGGAAAGGAAATATGTGTCAGGAAAAAAAGTTTTACACAAAAATGTATCCAATTAAAGCGTATCTTTAGGGCCCAATATATAGGTCACCAGATGGAATGCCATAAGTTCCAATAAGGCCTCCGAATCTTCCATAGAGAAAAGTGTTGCCATCCAATTAAGTAATTCAAATGAACAGACATGCTCCTCAAATCCAGTTGTTGTTAGGAGCATTCCAGTGAACCTGTGCCAATTTCAATGAAACTCAGATCCAGGAGGTGCTGTGCACGGGCACAGGGACTGGTTTCTGCCGGTGGCCCCAAAGAGGGATCGTACACAAACCGCATATCCATGGAACAGTCCTGGTTATAAGACATCAACGGACCCATCAACAGTTCAAAATCCAGGGCAGCGTGTGACGTGGTAGCCAGGTAGATGTCCATGGCACACTGGAAGGGGCACCAGGTGTAGTAAAACACAGGTTGCACACAGGTAAAGTAAGCATATTGGAAGGTTAGCCAAAAATCGACGTCCAGATCCTCCAATGATATCAAACCAAAGAGCTGTTGCATCCGATCATGGTACAACTGCAGCTATTCCAGGCCCGGTAAAACCACAGTTCGAGCAGCCATTGCGGAACAGTAGGAGCAGAACAAGAGCACCACAAACCAGTAGGAGCAGTAGAGGGAGCCTGCCAAATAAGCTGGAAAAAATAGAATGATTAAAGGCAGGGATTACTCCAAAAATAGTTTGAAAACAGGTCACAAGGCTGGATCGCACAAGTTTAAAAAAATGGGCTAGGCCTGCTGTGTCAGACGCATTAAATATTTGGTGTATTAATTCCCCAAAATGAAGGGGGTGATTGTATTTCACTGGACGTTCTCGCCACCTGAAATTCAAAGGTCTCACAAGCTGACATTAGAGCCACTTCTTGTTGAAACAATAGTGCATTGAGATTTCTTAGCTTATTGAAATCAGTTTTCAAAGTTGGAATGGAAGGCCACAGCAAACTATCAACACTCCCATGTGAGGGGGGAAACAGCACGTTGTTGCAACAAGTAACTTGTGATACTTTTACTATGTACGGGATGCCTGCCCGCAAACCGCAGCAGTTCTGATTTTTGAGGATGAGATAACTGCAGTTGGAAAGCAAAGTTAGAGTTTGAATAATAGCGGGAACAGGGGTCCCTTTTAAAAGAAGCTAAATTAGGGGCAGAAATATTGCATGCGCCGTGAAGTTTAACTTGTTGGCACACAAGGGAATGTCTGACAGTAGAATCACACTCCTCCCGTGTAAGAAAAACCTCTTTTTCAGCACGCTGACAACGAAATGTAAACGGCGAGGACCAAAGCTCATGTATGCGGCTGCTCCCAAGCAGCTCAACCCTACCTACTGGATAATGTTTCATGCAAGCAGAGAATTGAAACAGTGAGATCGGCAATGAAGTAACCCCATGTATTAGCCATACTGCTGAATCAGTCTCTGCCACAGTGAATGGTAACCGTTCTAGTTTCTCAATATCTAACATAGTGTATGTAGCGTCTTTCATGGCCATTAATTTTTGTTTGTCCATCAAATTAATGGGTAAAAACAATGCAGATGGGGGGGGGGCATGGCTTACCTCGCACTGAAGATGGCTGCGTCACGGTGAGGCTCCAGAAGTTGGCACATAATGGCGGTGTGACGGCGGCTACCCTGCTTAATTACTCGCTGTGTGACCCGTTTTCGATAGGGTATGCACAGCAGCTGCATTTCATGTGTTTTTTAGGTTGCGGGGGGCTACAAGTCAGGCTTGAAACAACTTGTCTCTCTCCCTCAGAGCCGGCCGCCATTTTGATTATGAATGGAACCAGCCCTGTTCTCTGAGGAAATGTTTTGGCAAGCTCCTCCCTTGAAGGCTGTTCATATTTTTAAAAGGCAATGGCTACATTGGAGTCTCATATTCTCTTAAAGACATTGTCTCCTGCAAGAAATGTTTCTTTACTTCAAAGGCTTTCTGACAAGTTCTAAAAGACATTTCTGCTTCTTTCCCAAGCTGCTGCCGGAACTGGAACACTGCGTCAACATTAACAGGTTTCTAGCTTTCTGATAGGAATTTTGTGGAGACTTTCATTTTACGCTCTGCTTTTCTTTTTCTTTTTTCTTTAATGGCATGCTCATTTTTGAAATCTCTAACTGCTGCATCAGTTGCAGACATATCTGTGGAACAGTAATAATTTCCCCACACTGGATCCGTGTCATGCTCATTTCTGTGTGACTTTTTTTACCTCAGCAGGTCTAAAGTTCTTCATTCTACAACTCAGTCTCCGGTAGGAAAAATACAAAGATATTTTCCGGCCTTGACTGTCTCTACCGTAATGGAAAACCTTACCTCAAGTGCAGGGTAGAACATGACCTCTTCTCATATCTCACCTCCAGGGTCATCTCAAGCTCAAGCCAATAAATCACAAGTTAAACGGCTCCATCACCCACCATCACCTACAACAACTGCGCCTGCAGCCTCACTTGACCTTTTATTGGAAGAAATCAGGGCTCTGCGCCCTTTTATTGAGGGCACTAATGCTAAATTGCAAACTCTCACTGAGAGTTGGTCACTCATGGAAGAGCGTTTCTCTTCAGTGGAACAACAAATCCTACATCTAAATGACACATCTCTTAAAGTAAACTCCTTACAGGTTCAAGTTTCTTCTCTGCAGAGACAAGTCGAAGACCTTGAAAATCATAATCGACTAAATAACCTACGCATTTATGGTCTTCCCGAAGGCATGGAAGGGGAGGATGTTGTTTCTTTTATCAAATCTTTTTTACCTCAGATCCTACAGCTACCGGAGAATTCGCAACTTAATATTCAAAGAGCTCACACATTGAGTCGCCCTCCTTCGGCTGCTTCACCCTCCAAGAGACCAAGAGGGGTTATTCTCTACTTCTTAGAGTACACAGATTTAATGCAGGTTATCTCGGCTGCGCGTCGTCTTAATAAAATCACCTGGTCTAGAAATGCCTTATATTTCTCTTAAGACTATGCAAAAGCTACGGCAGACAGAAGAAGAGACTGTCTGAGCATGAGACCTGCCCTTCGTTCGATTGGAGCCCAATTTGGTCTTTTTCAGCCATGTTTTTTCAAAGTTACTCATAATAATAAAACAATGACTTATGAGGATCCTTCTTGTTTGCAGGACTTCCTTACGTACTGCAGAGCTGATGTCATGGACGTTGCTCCCTCAGTGTCTACAAAGTGACTGCTTTTTGTTGCTAAGCTTAGTTGTTGCCAATATCGCTTTTCGGAATTTACTATGCCACTTTTTGATGTTGACGAATTTTCTTGTTCTAGTTTAACCATC
Source organism: Calotriton arnoldi (assembly GCA_963921515.1). Classification (NCBI taxonomy): domain Eukaryota; kingdom Metazoa; phylum Chordata; class Amphibia; order Caudata; family Salamandridae; genus Calotriton; species Calotriton arnoldi. The sequence goes on from CAWUFW010012229.1 coordinate 402,725, forward strand.
CAATAGGTTGTTTTTTCTCTGATTAACATCTTAAAATGTTCTTTTTTATCCTACATGCGATGTCTATTGGTCGTGGATGACTTTGTCCCCCATTATTTGTCGCATTGCCTCCCTTCCCAAGTCATGTCACTCAATCTGGACCGGACGTGATGTCTTCCTCATGTGGTCCCTCCCCCACCTTCATAAGGTTTTTGTTAGGTATGTTATCCTTATTGTTTGTCTGCTTACCCTGTTTGTGTTATATTATTGTTCGATGTATTTTTTCGCATCTCACGAGGTCTTTTGTGTCCTTTTTTCTCTTTTTTTCCTCCTTTCTATCTTTTAGTTTCTCTCTTATCTTGAACTTTCTAACTTACCTTATTTTTTGCAGGACATTCTTTCTTCTTTCTCTTTTCTGGCTTCGTTGTGTTTTCTCTCAATCAAGGTCTGATTGTTTTTTACATTTTGTCTGTTCACAATAATCTTGACAATGGCTTCCTGGAATGTCAGGAGTTTACATTTTCCGATTAAAAGATAGCGTATTTTCACTCACTTAGCAAAACTTAATGCGTGTATAGCTTTTCTGCAGGAGACTCATTTTTCAGATACTGAAAGTACAAAACTGAGAAGAGAATGGGTGGGCGAGGTTTTCTATTCACCTGCTCTGGGGAAAAAGCATGGTGTTGCAATACTTTGTCATAAGTCTTTGAAAGTCCAATTGATTTCTCAGGAAAAGGATGAAGAGGGGAGATGGTTAATACTTAAAATGTACTATGATAAAACACCAATCGTTTTGTTTAATGTATATGGGCCCAATGCACCTGATTGTAAATTTTGGTCTCTAATTTCTCAGAAGCTTTTGCAATATCCAGATGACAGTCTGGTTCTAGCGGGAGATTGCAATCTACCTGTTGATCCCTTTTTGGACAGACACTCAACATCGCAATACATTCCAAACAAATCACAGAAAACTTTCACACAAGCTATTCAGAGACATAATCTAACTGATGCTTGGCGCTTATGCAACCCAACCCTAAAGGAATACACATTTTTCTCTTCAGTACACCATACACAATCTCGAATTGATTATGTTTTTGTATCACATCACCTCACTCAATCCTTGCATTCAGCGGATATTGGCTCCATTCTGATATCCGACCACGCCCCACTTTCTGTACATTTAGACATCATACACAATTCTACTTTCCCTAAAAGATGGACATTTAATAACTCCCTACTACTGGATTCCTCTTTCACCTCCTCCTTTATAGCTTTTGCTCAGGAATTTTTCCTCCTTAATCATGACGGAAGGCATCCCTTTTCATACTGTTTAGGATACATTCAAGACCTCAGCTCGAGATTTTATAATGAACTTTGTTTAAAAAAAAAGACGTCTGTCACAATCCCAATTTAAACTTTTTCTTAATGAAATAAAGCTTTTAGAACATTCTTACTATACATCCAATTTCCAACAAGTTCTAAATCAGTTAATTAAAGCCAACCTTAATTTTAATAAAGTATCCACTGATAACGCTGCTTCATATCTTCTCAAATCAAGTGCTAAGTATTATGGAGGTCAAAATATAGCTGGATAGCTTCTAGCTACCTATCGGAAAATTAAACAAAATAAATTATTCATTGAATCAATTATTGACGATAATGGCTCTTCTCATCACCATGACCAAGATATTCTAACTCATTTTCAACAATTTTATACAAATCTTTAAACGCCAGAGCAAGTACCTTCCAATTCCACAATTTTTAGTTATCTCTCCACTATTTCAAAGCCGGCTTATTCTCAAGTGGATTTCTCCTCCCTAGAGACAGATATTACCCAAACAGAATTTCAACTCGCACTATTTTCTCTTAAAAAAGACAAAGCCCCTGGGCCAGACGGTTTCACTGCTGAGTTTTATACATATTTTTCCAAACTGCTTCTTCCTAAACTCTGTTTGTTAATTCATTCTTTTCTTAATTTGGCTACCTCCTCTGGCTCGTTTCTAGATGCCTATAGCTGTTTAATTCCGAAAGTAGGTAAAGATCCACATTTTTGTAAGAATTATCGTCCCATCTCCTTAGTTAATTTAGATTATAAAATTTTCTCCAAGGCATTGGCCTTGAGGCTAGAAGTCCTTCTCCCTGATCTTTTAGGCAAGGGACAATCTGGCTTTGTCAAAGGTAGATTTCTTTCAGACAATACTCGTCTATTTTTTTATATTATTTCTTGTTCTGCAAACTTGCCCAATTCTCTAGCGGCCATTGCTTTAGATGCCGAGAAGGCTTTTGATCGTGTCATTTGGTCCTTCATATTTCAAACTTTAACATGGTTTGATTTTCGGCCGAAGTACATGGCTCTCATTTCTCTTCTTTACTCTTCCCCTAAGGAAGCTATTTGTGCTAATGGACTCATATCTTTTTTTTTAACCTACATAGAGGGGTTCGACAAGTTTGCCCTCTCTCCCCCTTCCTTTTTAATCTAGCATTGGAACCATTTTTATCTCGGATCCACCAGAATGTTAACATTCATGGTTTCAGCCATGGCTCACAACAGGTTAAAATGGCTGCATACGCTGATGATATTTTATTATTTATTTCTCAACCTAATTCTTTGCTCCCCACTTTTATGTCAGAAGTTGCTTCTTATTCATCTGTCTCCGGCTATAAGCTAAACACTGACAAATGCGAAACACTACCCCTTAATAAATTTACTTTTAGACATGATTTTTCTTCTTCACAATTTACATGGCAACTCAAACAACCTAACTACCTTGGTCTTCAATTCTCTTCCTCCATCTCCTCTCGCATTTCAATTAATATGGACAATTGTATTCAGACAATCACCTCTCTAACTAGTAAATGGCATCCTCTTTAATTGTCTTGCTGGGGTCATCTGGACACAATTAAGATGATGCTGGTCCCTGTTATTCTCTTCACTCTTTCTAATATTCCACTCCATATTCCTCTTAAATATTATAAGAAAATGAATTCACTACTATCTGCTTTCCTTTGGAGTAACAAGAAACCGTGTATGTCTCTAGCAAAGCTGAAACGACCTAAAGTTGAAGGTGGAGTACATTTCCCTGATTTTTCAAAATATCATGTCCTTCCTTTTGCGGCAAACTTCTCATTGGATTGCACCCTCCTCGCTATATACTCCGCTATGGGTTGATTTAGAACGAGCTTTTCTGTCACCATATTCTTTTTCAGAATTCTTGTCTTTCATAAGGAAACCTCGGAAAATGTCCAACCCTATTATCAATAATACTTGCAAATTATTACCCTCTGTAGTACATTTTCCACCAACAGATCTTGAATCCTTTCTTAATTCTACGATATGGAATAACCTGTTTATTAAGGTGAAAGGACATCCTATTTATTGGCATTCTTGGTGAATTAAAGGGATCATTTGGGTCCATTAATTATTTGATCGAGATACATTTCTTACTTTTCCTCAATTACAGAATCTTTTTAGCCTTCCGTCTACTTTCCTAACCAAATTTCTTCTTCTACTGGGGATTATGGTTCAAGCATATAACTATTTAAAATATACCTCATCCACTGATTCTTCATCATCCACAAAATGATCTGACATTTTGCCTACGTGTCCCAAGGCATCCCTTATTTATTCTCATTTACTTGAACCTCCCACTTTGAGATCCAAATCTAAGACGGAACTTAAGTGGGAAGAAGATCTTTCCACAACTATATCTATACCTTCCTGGAAACGAATCTAGATTAAAATTAGGAAGTCCTCTCATGCAGTTAGCACTACACAAACACTTTTTTTCATATGCAACAGACTTTTTATTACACCTGATACCCTTCACATGATTAACCAAGATATCCCTGACACTTGCTGGACTTGCTCTGAACCACAAGCTGATTTGATGCATTTAAGTTTCACTTGCCCCCTAGTTTCTGCATTCTGGTTACAAGTTTGGCGCCAAATTAATCTAATTTTTCAAAGTAACGTCACTTTTTCTATCTCCAATGTGTTTTTAGGTAGTGTATCTGAGGATTGGTCTAATGCTCCTTTTCATATGCCGATGCTAGATTTGTTATTAGCACTTGCTTTCCAACAAATAACCCATAATTGGAAGGATTTTATACAACTGTCTTTTAGGGCGTGGTGGTACGCAGTTTGTCATAACCACCGATTAGATACTGCATATATACATCCTTTATCTCTTGTGTTAAAACGAAAGGCTCTGTGGACACCTGTTACTCAATTTCTAGATTATTCCGCTATTACAGCTTTCCCCCCCCACCTCTTCTTCAGGAAGTTGTACAACCTCCCTGACTTCCGCCTAAAAATTTTAAGACCTGTTAATATCAAGCGTCCCCATATATTCCCTCTAGTTTGTAAAGTTGACAAATAATCAGACTGTAGTGTTCTGTTTTTATGCAATGTATATCCTTTTTTTCTGTTGTTCTTATTTTTCTCTTGCACTTTCTGTAACTCTTGTTTAAATGCTTTGTAATATTTTACTGTATGCCATTTAAGCTGAATAAATATTCTTTAAAACTTTTAAAAAAACAATGACGATTCATTCAGGTTGTCCCATGGTACCCTTCCATTTTTAAGTGTTTGAAGTGTCCACCCAAATTCTATAACGGATCGAAGTTGATTTTGACCATGATACAGTGTAGAGATTTCATACTGAATAATATCAATAACAGATGATACAATGTTATCTAAAGTGTATATATGAGACAATAATGTGTTAATACTGTTGACAATGGCAAGAAATGTATCTAAATTATCTTGATCAATCCGATGTGGGCGTACAGCAGCTTCCATTTTTGACAATTTCCAAAATTCATTATAGGCTGCAAAAACAAAACATTTAGCGCGAGGGGACTTTGGGCCCAGAAGGAAGGCAGAAAGGTCAATGTCTCCCGATAAAAGGGAAAGATTTTGTTTCACAGAAGACAGTGTAGAATGTTCCAACCATTATTGACACAATTTACAAACTGAATAAGTGGTAACCGTATTGGAATTAGGGGAATATGGGTAGCGTGGATCTGGTCTATATAGTGTAAATCTGCTGGTAGCATTCATAAAGCGAAAATGACAAGCATTTGTGTCTTTTGGCCACAGTACCCACTGTGTGGATTTATTATGGCAGAATTAAAGGTACCATTGTTTTTCATACAATTTAGTTGATCTGCAGTGTAGTTAGAATGTGTCTGCCATGTCTCGTGAAGGGCCAGGTACGGAATTGTGGGAGTATTCAAATTTTTAACCATCGCCAATCCCAAACAAGTAAATTGATGAACTGTTTGATTAAGAAATATCATTTGTGTTGGTATCAGACAATCACGATGCAAGGACTCAGTGTGCCGTACTTGCCAGAACTTAGTGTCCCATTCGAATTTCAACTCCACATTCTCCCTCCAATAATCATAGCCTTTCAGGGCCAAATCGGCAATAAAGGATAAGGATAAATTAACTTATTTTGGGTAAGCATGTATTTGTTTGATGATGGGGTATACAATTTGAAGAAATATGAGGCCAGATTGGAACTTTGTAACCGGTGAAGTATGTATACTTCCGTTTTTGTATTTTAGAACTTCCCTTAGATGGAGTAATGTTCCCATTGTGTATAATTAAAATTCGGACACTGTCTGCATGTTCTATGTAGAAAGTGATGCCCATAATGTTGGTAACAAAATAAATCAGCATAATTAGCTGAATTAAGATATAAATCTTCTGCATCAAAGACATTGTAATATTGCAAATCAGAAAACAAGGAATTCGCAGCATTAATATACCAATAATTTGAGTGTAAACCACGTATAACAGCATCACCCAAAGAAACACGGAAGACATATGATATCTGTAGGGTCTCAGTAGGACCATATACATCAAATGGAACTTTATCCCACACAATGCCATCAGCAATTGGGACTGCTGAAATGTTAACAAGACTTTGTCTCTTTTCATTTTATGTGAGGAAGAATGTGGTGCCAATACTCCGTCAACTAGTTCCACTGCAGAGCGTTCAGGGAGATAGTGGCCATTTATCAAAAGGAAACACACAGTCACAAATCCAATCCACATGAAGAAGAGCACCATCAAGAAAATGATCCAGATGTAAGTCCAAGGCGGGACAACATAAGTGTGTTTTAACCAAGCGATGGAAACACAAATCCATGCAGGAGGCGGTGTGATAACTGAAGACAATGAAGATCTGTCCGATGAAAAATTATCTTGATCAATATAATAAACGCTGGAATAACGGTGGCCATTCAGGATTAGTATTTGAATCTATTTCTGCCAGTGGAGGTTCAGCAGGTAGGGAATCATAAGTAAGTTCCATTGTAGAACATGTCTGAAGTAACATTGATAACTGGTCAACTGAAGACTCAGTCTCCCCTTCTGGCAGCCTGGGAGAATCAGAACAAACAGAGTTCATAGGCTGGAGTGGGACATCCAGGCATGGGATGCATGTAGGCACACTATTGAGTATCGGCCATATGGTGTAACTTGACATGTTCAATTGAAATAAAGCGATTATCTTTAAATCCAGGTAGTAAAGGTAAAATCACAGTTTGGGTGCCCTTAAGATCAAGGACTAGGGCTGGAGCATGGTATGTGGGAACACATTTTTTCTTCTTCGCCATCTTTTCACAAACCAGATCACCAACCTTCGGTAGCCAGCCAGAAACAGGAATCAGCACTGCTGCATCCGTTGGCGAAGGCAAATGGGTTTGTCGCCAGGGCGTCATGATTCTTTTGTAGATCCTGTAACATAGCACAGTAGTTATCTACATCAAATGTTGCAGCAGCCGCCACAATGTCTAGACCGTCAAGGTCTGGCACAAACATCTTAATGCCAAAGAGCATTTCGTACGGGGCCCGCCCACCCACAGATCTTCAAGGGAGATTATTAAGTGCACTTTGAACCCCATATAGATGAATTAACCAGCCACAGCCCGTACCTAGTACCCTTTCTGTTAAAGACTGCTTTAAGTCACGGTTCATCTGCTCCACAACAGAATTGGAGACGAGAAATGCACCTGCACCCCCATGGACTTCATTGAATCACAGTAAGCCTTAGAGGCAAAAGCAGGACCTTGGTCAGAATAAAAGGCGCCACAGGCATAAGTCCCGACAAAGACATGCAAATCTTTGATAACAGTACGAGCGCCAGCAGAGCGCTGCGACCAAACCAACAGGAACCTAGTGCATGAATCCACTGCAACCAAAATATATTTGAAAGCATTATTGGATCTTAAAGGATCGCAATGATCAAGATATATAAATCCAAATGGATGGCTAGAAATTAAGAGGATGGTTAGAAATGAAGAGGTGAGTCTGTGGTGGGCGAGACACAGTAGAACTCTTAATTTGTTGACAAATGTCACATGAAAGCCCATATTTACGAGTCTGTTGGTATAAACCACTCCACCAACAGCGTTGCTGTAAAAGAGAAACTGTAGCCGACACCCCAGCATGAGCAGAAGCCATGCCCTCATGGGTGGCTACAATGAGCGAAAGTCTACAGTCTTGGTTGGGAATCAAGCAATCGCCAACCGTAGGAATAGTCACAACAGGTACTCTGTCAGTAGTCATTTGATAAGTGTAACATGAAGAGAAACCCTGCGGAAATGGTGTACCCTCTCTCTTTGCGGCAATAGCTGTCAAAATATCATCGTCAATCTTAGTCATGGACCTTGTAGCAGCTGCGACTTTAACTGTGGCTACTGTGGATTTGGCTGCTTCATCAGCCATAGAGTTATCAACAGCGTGTTCTCCTGAGAAGCGTTTTATGCTTAATTGCACTACCTTTAGAACCTCGAAAATCATTTTGTTTCCAAATAAAAAATTGTCATTAAAAGACTGCACACAGTAAAAAGAGTCACACACAACAAGAGTAGGCAACTCTGGATCAGCTAATTCAATAGCTAAAAGTGGAGCTCTCAACTCGGCCAATTGTGCCGTGCAATCCCCAAGGGTCTATGTGTGAACCAATGATGACTGAAATGGACCATCCACAATTGTACCTGCTAAGATAGCGCAAGCTGCAGAATAAGCTTGTTTAGAACCAATGGCCGGCTGTGCGGAACCATCAGTGTAAATTATACATTTGTACTGATCAAGAGGAAGGACTGATGAAGGAAGTGGAGGGACATGTTCATATTGAAGAAATGCTTGTGTTTGTAAAGAAGAATCAAAAACAAAATTGACATCAGCCGATGTCAATGAAGTAGCCCATTGTATCCATCAAGAGTGTAAAGCTTTAGATTTGGTACGCTAGCCTTCATGACCGCCTCTAAGGCAGGCTCTGGTGACATGCCAAAAATGCATTTACCTTGATCCAGAGGGGCTTCCTTCAGAATCGCCATCTGCAATGCCATTCACGTAAGTGAAAACGATTGATCCTGGTACAATCTTTATGACCAAATTGGTAGTATTCACTCTAGTTTGTAAGTATTGCGTTGCTAGCAAATCAGTCTGCAAAGAGCACAGTACATTGGTGTGTTCCGTAAACCAACTGGAAGATGAAAAAGAAGGATGTATCAAAGCGTATATTGGCTTGATACACTGATCATAATCAGGAATGTAAGTTCTGCTGAAATTTTTAAAAAAACAGCAAAGATTGCAATTTCTTGATGGTAGACGGGTGCTGTAATTGAGCACACTATTCCAAAAAGTGGGGTGCTAACCCGCTTGCCTCATTGGTCAATTCATAACTAAGAAAGAGAACGGCCAAAAATGCAATATGCGATTTGGCAAAATTGAATTTGTAACCTAAAGCGGTGAAACGCGTGACAATGCGATCAACACGTGCAAGATGAGGATTTAATTAATCGTGTGTCAGGTAAATATCATCGACATATGAAAATGCATCAGGGTCAATTTCATTTAAAATCGACAGTATACGTGCCGCAATTACCCCGGGCTATTTCTACACCCCATAGGCAATCTCGCATATCGCTTTTGATTTCCAAGAGCGCTGAATGCGGTTAAGTCACGGAGCCAATGTGTGACTGAAAAAAACATTTGAAATGTCTAAAGTTGTTTTACATTTTTTTACACACAATATTATTAATTAACGCTGTACTGTGTGTATTCTGTACCGCAAAGGAACGGAAATGGCTATTCAAATGTCTCTAGTCAAAAACAATATGATATGAACCGTCCGGTTTTAATATCATAAAAAGAGGATTATTCATTGAAGATACACAGGGTTCGATAACACCTTGATATTCCAATTGGGTGAGAACGTCACCAACCGACGCTTTAGCATCACGTTTAATTTTAATGGGATATTGAGGTTGGGGCTGCAGAGTAGACCGTAGTGGAATAACATGCAGAGGAGAATCCTTATCCCAACCAGCCTGATTGCGAAACAAAGCAGGAGCAAAGGCTAGAGCCCACTCTGATGCATAAGCTTGCTTAGTCTCATCAGGCACATACTTTGAAAAGAAAGGAAGTATTACCTCCTTGCCTCGAGGAGAAGCGAGGACAAATGGGGGAGGCCAATCAACCTCCACCAGTGAAATGACATAAGAAGACGTCAAGTTATCCCAAAAAACTGCATTTATTGTGCATTTAATATCCCCTTCAATTTGAAGGTCTACATGATAAAGTCTGTCTGGGGGAGCTACGCGGGTGTCCGCGGTTTCAACAGTTATAAAAGTGTCAGTTGCTTTCGCTTTCAGAAACTGGTGGAGTGTCTGGCGCACTATGGTAACTTCTGCCGCATTGTCAAGGAGAGTCACCGCCCAACTCCTGTTCAAGAGGAGGGTTCTCACCATCTGAGGCATATTTCGCTGTTAATGCGGCAACTTTTTTCTTCTGAAACTGGGGTCGATATGGAGGTGGTTCCTCCCATTTGACTTTCACATCAAACTGGCGCAGCGGTTCCCGCTTTTGTTGCGTGGACTCGCCCTGTCTGCGATCCTGTCGTCCCCCTCTGCCAAACTGTTAATCCAATGATTCCTGAAAGGAACGAGGAGAACGGGGATCAAGAGCCTGGAACCTCTCAGGTGTCTTGATTTTAGAGCGATCACGTAAATCATATCTTCCTTCAGAAGCGTCAGGTGGTGGCGAACCAGCACAAGACCGAGTCTCCTGTTGCTGCTTATTTCTGTCCCATGTCTTCTTTGGAAAGACAGGATGTCCCTCCTTGTCAGGAGGAAGTTTACCCTGAGTTTGGGTAGATGGTCCGACTCCCAAATTATTGCGACCCAATGATGTATAAACATCAGCAATAATAATCAGCAACTGACGCTCCCGATCAAAGTCTGCCACCGCCGTGAGGCGTTGGTGAACTTGTAAGCAAACTGCTTCACCTTTAATGTTAGCAAGAATCATGTCGGAGACTATGGGAAAAATACCCACCAACTTCAATCCCAAGTCCGGGGCTGGACCAGCCACGTGCTCTTTCTGTTCTTGTTTCCAAACACTCAGAAGAACGCTCATGGAGGGGGTGCCAAAACAAAGTGCATACACTGAGGCAAACACCGTCCCCCCGGTGTTGCAGTCCGCCAAGGGGGGAATAAAACCACTCAGCAAACACATAGTAAGGATCCTGTGTTTCTCCACAGGACTAGTGTGTGGGAAAACAACATCAAGCTGTTCAATTTTCTGAGCTATCCAAAATGGAAGGTCCTAGCGATTCTGAGGACGTTTGTCCATCACTGAATTAATCATAACAGAGCTAATCACAAGGCCTCCACCCTGTCTCGGTACTGGGGGGGGCAGCCCCAGGCGGAGCTACTAAAAAAGCTCAAGAAATAAATTGGATTACTTGTCTATAGAGAAGAACTACTTAGGCGTATAGCAAACGTACATTCGCCACATTAGCATTGAGATCATTGGGATGTGGCGTAAAACCAGCTAGCACTGGCCATGTGGCCCCATCAATGCTTAAGGGGCCCATACGAACAAATGAGATACCGTGAGGAAGGGTGCCATTAAACCAAATCTGGTGCTCCCAGGACATAAGAGGAACTTCAATCACCGCATTAGGACGATACGCTGCAGGTGCAGCAGCTACAGTATAAGCATGAAAAAAATTATCATTTGCATCCACTGCAGGAAGCGTGACCCAGGAATAAAAGACCTTGAAGCGGTATGCAGGATCCGCTTCAACCACAAAAACAATCGGAGCCCCCGCATTTGGGACCCCATGCTATAACAAATGCTGTGTAACTGCCGCATGGCAATGTGCCGGAATTGCGAACGGTTGTGCCATTGTATATATGGCAGAATTGAGATTAAACGGTAGATCTCTGTGTGTTATCAGCAGACCCTGTACCTCAGTCTATAGATGGTAGATCTTCATCACAGATACTGTCAAGCTCTTCTCCCTCAAAAGGTCTCTCTCCAAAGGCCCATTTCACAAAAGTAATCTGAGACAAAATCCTAACTTTATGACTTTCGGTATTCACAAAAGGCATTTAGTAGTAGTAAAGTTAGGATTTTGTCTTAAGTTTGTCTTACGTTTTGGTCTTAAGTTAAACCTAAGTTAAACTTAAGGTAGAATTTTGTCTTAAGACCAAAACTTAAGACAAACTTAAGACAAAATCCTAACTTTACTACTACTAAATGCCCTTTGTGAATACCGAAAGTCGTAACGTTAGGATTTTGTCTCAGATTACTTTTGTGAATCGGACCCCAAGTTTGTGTTACCTATCCTTGTTCCCTCATATGACCAAAGTACTTGCTCCCAAACAACAGCTGCACCTGCATGTTTCGCCTAGGTGCTAGGGTCTGACCAGAACAGAATAACAAGGGGCATTGTTGTTCGACCTTGTTCACAATGTTCAGACTAAATCCAAGGAACGAGCAAAGTGCAAAAACAACAGCATGGTATATGTGAAAGTTTCAGTGTGGCACAAGCAAAATAAAGTTGTGTAGTAACGTGCTCAAAGCCGCGGACTGGCAGCAACCTACTCATGCTATCATAGGAAAGACGACAATGCCCATTGGGCCACGTGACAAAGGCAACCCATAATTTAGATTGGTTAATGGAATCAAAGACGGATTTAAGATTCACAAACACAACACAGAGGTGCCCCTTCCTAATATCTTCCTTCCATATAATCAATAGGAATCGGAACACCTGATCCACAGTGCTTGTGGATGCCCTAAAACCTGCTTGCACACATGAAGTGAGTGCCCGGGATACACTGGGTTGGCCAGCCTAACAATTTCCGTAATACAGAAAATGCAGCAGACCTTGATTTGGTAAAATCTGCATGTCTCCTGCCTGACGCTGTTCTGAGGTGAGGCTGAAGAATCCTGCGGTAGAATCAGGCAACCGCAGCGGAGACCATGCAAACTTTCTCTCGGAAAGGGAATACTTTGTCCCACTTATTGAGGCCGTGTTTAGTGGCCCACGCACAGATGTGTGCAGCACAGACTGCACTTTCCCATTTGATGAAACATAGCCATGCTCCATAAAAATTAGCTCTGCTACCTTTCTCTCCTGGGTGTCCAGTTTTCAGAAATGTCTGGGTTAGGTAGGTTTCCCTAGATGCCCCCTTGCAAAACCAGGTTGTTTTGTGATAGGTCATTTTGAAGTCTCCACAATACGTTTTGGTCCCTTTCCTGCCTCGGGTACTTGGCCCACTCACAAAAATGAGGTATTAATGCTCACTTAATATTTGAAAGGACAAAAAATGGAACCAGTGACTCACAGCTCCTGAGCTGAAAAGCTGCATCACGGCCCAGCCGCTTTACTGGCCATTCCCACACCTTTCGTAAGTGTTCCACACAAGACAATTCACATCGCAAGCTGCGGAACCAACACATTATAACATTCACAAAAAGACACAATGTATACCCTTCCAGAGAAAGACAGAAAAGACAAACATTACTGCACAACCATATATTTCTCAAGTACACACCTACTGGTTGGATTTTGCGCAAGGCTGAGTGATGGTTCAATATATAAAATTTTATTAACAAGAGATTTCACAAAAATGAAATGCACTGTTAATAATTGAAAGGATAAAAAAATTAATAAAGTGACTCACAGTTCATGAGCTGTAAAGCCACCACAAGGCCAAACCTCTTTACAGGCCATTCATACAACTTTCATACGTGTGACACACAAAACAATTCACACCGCTAGCCGTAGGGCCCAGCACATTACAACACTCACATCAACAGACAGCACCATTCAAGGGCCCATCTATTTCATATGCCCACATGCCTGACACAGCAACCGCACCAGCTGACGGATTGTGCCAACTGGCGTTTGGCTACCAGTGTGTGTAGTGACCAGCAGCAAGTCACTACTCACACACCACCAGCCAAGCTCCAGTTGACACTCACTGCCAGCCAAGTGCCAGTCCACACACACACCGCCAGCCAAGTGCCAGTCCATGCACACAGCCAGCCAAGCGCGAGTCCACGTACACCGCCAGCCAAGCACGAGTCCACGCACACCACCAGCCAAGCGCCAGTCCACCCACACTGCCACCCACGCACCAGTCCACACCCACCACCAGCCAAGCAACAGACCACGCACACCACCAGTCAAGTGGCAGTCCATACACACCGCCAGTCAAGCCCCAGTCCATGCACACCTCCATCAAATTTTGTTCTTTTATACAAAAAAGAAAACTCAAACAAATTGTAAGTAGATACAAAACTGCAAACACAAAAGCTGAAACTAAATACATCACACTAATGCCAACCTTGAAACTGAATAAAAAATATAAAACAATACAGACCGGGCAGTTCATTTTAACACTCATGGATGCTCCCAAAAATTATTTTGCATGTGCTACATTCTAAAACAAGCAGGCACACACAGCACAGGGTTAAAAGGACACGCAGGGCAGTACATACAAGTCTCCTTCCATGTACCTCTTCGCCAACAGCCTCTACATCTCCTACTTTGAAAGTGTTTTGTTGGTGTGGGATTAATGTGATCAGCAAAGTGGCGATCTTTCAATCTAGCCACATTCTCCACCACTCCAACTCTAGGAACACTTGCCTGTTCTGCTACAACAAGGCTGCCTATCACATGCTTCTGAAACTTAACAAACGTCATCTTTGACTCAGGAGAACAATTCTTGAACAGAACAAAAGCATTAAAAGTTGCCAAGTGGAAAAGATGGATAGCCAACTTCTTATACCAAATGTAAGCCTTCAGAAGAGCAGTATAAGGTTCCAGCCTCTGATCTACTCCATCAAGACCACCCATGTGCCTATTATGGTCTAAAATGCACACAGGTTTCGCACTTCAGCAACCTGACCCCAAACAGTCACAGGTGAAGTACTTTCATCAAGGATGGCAGTCAGCATGTAGATATCTCTCCTGTCTGCAAATTTCACAGCTTGAAGTTCCTCACCATGCAACGCACTGCACTGTCAAGCTCTTGACAAACAAGTTATTTTGAGAAACCTTTACGGTTAGAGTGGATTGTGCTGCAAGCAACAGTGTCCACTTTGGCCAATTCCCTGAACAACTATACACCAGTGTAGAAGTTATCAACATATATATGGTGACCTTTGTTAAAAAGTCCTCTACCAAGTTCCCACACAATTTTCTCACTCGCTCCGACAGTGGACGGACAACCAGGGTGCTCAATCCTGGAATCCCTACCAGCGTACACCCTGAAATTAGAGACATATCCCGCCCTACTGTCACACAGCATATACATCTTAATTCCATAGCGTGCCCTCTTGCTAGGAATATACTGCCTAAAAACCAAGCAGCCCTTGATCAAGACCAAAGACTCATCAACACATATTTCTTTCCCTAGAAATAGATCTCAGAAAATTGATCTACAAAGTGATCAAGAACAGGCCGAATCTTAAAAAGACAGTCACAATCAGGGTGATCTTGTGGCATTATAGACAAAATGCAGCATCCAAAGCAGAAGCAAATACTGAGCATGACTCATGGTTGCCGGAAATATAGCAGTTGCCATCAAGGGACTAGTAGAACAATATGAAGACATTGATGGCTTCCTTATCAAGCCCATCAAAATAGTTGAACCCAAGAACATGTTCAACTCCTCCAGATTTGTAGGAGTCCATCGGGTAGCTCTAGAGTGGGGCCTAAGTCAGGCACTGTTGTCCCTCAAACACTATTCAGCATACAAATGAGTCTGTTCAACAATCTCCACCAAAAATGCAGCGTCCATAACAGAAAACAATTTATAGGCAAAAGGTTTTCAGTATCCACTCTACACCATGGGACACCAGTAAAGTCAGGCAATGCTGGCTGCACCATATCTGGGGCAACCCAGAGGCCAGCTCTTCCAATGGGAAGCCTTGAAGCCCCAGGCTGCAGTCCAGATGCCTCTTGCAGCACATCAATGTCCTCCTCTAAAAAAGGCACTTCAAATGCACTGAGAGTGGATTCATCATCCGATGATTCCTCTTGGACAGAAAATTCACTGCTAGAGTCTTCCACTCCCTCCTCTGCCTCAGATGCGGAGTCATTCTCATAATCATGGTCAGAGGATGACTCAAAAAGCATACCAACAACCTGCTGAACAGTCATCCTGCGGCTAGCCATAATCCTTACTAAGAAAGGAGACTTCACAAACTAGTCAACAACAACCAACACTGTGCAAAACAAGTAATAAACAATGTGTGGCTTTATCACAAAGATCCATATACTCAAAAACTATACGACTCACTTGCCATACACAGCTAGAGTCACCAGCACCTACTCTGCAGAGACACAGCAAAAACCAACGATATCCCACTAGAAAGAAAAAACAAAACAAATTACTCACAAGACAACAAAATATACATCGAGCACAAATACAAAAAGATTTTCACACACAATAAAACAGAAGCTAAACATACTGCTGTTATTACACCGTTTATAAAAACACATTCATGCAGGCAAATGATACTCATTTAGAGTAAATAGTACAAAAACATTTTCTTACCAAACACATGTAACTACACAAACTGCAGAACTACCAGTGACGAAATCTCAACCTGGAACATCAGTCAAAAGAGCAAAAACCTTGAACTAGAATAAAAAGGAGAAATAAAACATTACAGTCGCAAATGACATGAAATAAAACAATTAACATTATAACACGCTATGTCACTACCCAAACAGCCAATCTGCCACCAAGGGGGACAGAAAAACAGCCAAAAGTTAATAATAGCTTATGCCCCATCCAAATGGGACATCCCTTACCCCAGGGGCCACCCCCAAACATAACTATTTACATATCCCTGGTGCTAGTGGGTTGTCTACCCCCTGGGGGCAGATGGGTCTCAAAAAAGGGCTGATCTGCCAGAATGGGCAGAAAATGGCTAAACGTAATTTTAAAAAATTATTAGCGCAAATAGGAGCAACCATTACCCATGGAGCCACCCGAAACATAAATATGAGGATATCCCTGGTGCTAATGAGTTTTCTACCCCCCCTCCCAGGGGGCAGATGGGCCTTCAAATAGGGCCGATCTGCCCGGGGAGGCAACAAATGGCCACAAGTATCAGAATAAAATTGGGATCGCCCCATGCACAAAGATTGGAATTCCCTGGTGCTGGTGGTGTTTCTAGACCCCCCCGGGGGCAGATAGGCCTCAAAATTGGCCTGATCTGTCCCCGGGAGAGCATAAACTGACCAACACAAAATGTCTACCTTTGGAAGCTACCCTTGCCCACAGGGTCACTTCCATTCGCAAAAAAAATAATCCCTGGAGCAATTGGGTTTTCTACCTCCCCAGGGGGCAGATGGGCCTTCAGAAATGGCCAATCCACCCCCGGGGGGACAGAAAACAGCCACAAGTATCAAAATAAAATTGTGGAGAGATACTTGCCCAAGGGATTGCCCCCATGCACAAACATGCACAAACTTAGCCTGATCTGTCCCCAGGAGGGCATAAAACAGCCAATACAAAATGGTCTCATTTGGAAATGGCCCTTGCCCAAGGAGTCGCTTCCATTTACTAAAAAAAAGAATCCATGGTTCTAGTGGGTTTTCTACCCCCCGGTGGCAGATGAGCCTTCAATTGGGGCCGATCTGCCCCCACTGGGGCAGAAAATGGCCACAAGTTTAAAAACAAATGAGGGTGCGATCCTTGCCCAAGGGATTGCCCCCATGCACTAACATTTACCATCCCTGGGTCTAGTCGGGTTTTCTGCCTCCCCTGGGGGCAGAACGGCCAAATAATCACCACCATAGGAAGTGACCTTTGACCAAGGGGTCACTTCCATTTCCTGAAAAAAAAATCCCTGGTGCCTAATGGGGGCATTCCTGCTGCACGATCACGACCCCATGCGCTATCGTGCATCAGGAATGCCCTGCAAAGAGACATCAGGGGAGAAGAAAAACTCTTTCCTCTCCCCTGATGCCTCTGTGTACAGAACCCCCCCCCCCCGGAGCAGGAAACACCTACCTCCTTCTCCGGACGTCTGTAAGCAAATGGCTTCCAGTGCATCTGGGGGTTCCTGACGACGTCGGCGTGCACGCTGACATCATGGGATTGTTGAGGGGAGTCGGGTTGGCAGCGGAGACTCTTCAGCTGCCATCCCTGTTTGTGGGGGTTTAATGGGCTGCCCATGGGGGAAGCGCCAGGGCATACCCCATGTGTCGGTGCTATGACGGAACGCTTCCGTCATGAGCACACGCCCACCATGACTCATGACGGAACCGTTCCATCATGAGCATTGAAGGGGTTAAGCTATGGTCCCCGGATTCCAAATATTCTGCACTCTATTCACTTTGTTTCTTATCTGCTCTTTCTCTCCTCCACTTCACCATCTTCACCATCTTTCCTTTTTTCCTCTACTTCTCCCCTGCTCTCTTTTCCTCTTCTCCTCTCTCTTCTTTTCCCTCCACCTTGATATATTGCTCCCTTCAGTTCGTTTCTCTTTGCCTCCATCTCTCTTACGCTTCTCTCTGAATATTTCTCCTTCTTCAGCAGTAGTCTCCCACTTTTTTCTCTATGTATTCTTTCTTACCTAACTCTTCTTCTTACACTGCTTGCTGCATCTCATTGTCAGTCTATCCCATTCATTTGAGCACTCATCAACCCAGCCACTCTCCTTTATCCATCCATCCATCCAACCAAACATTCAGCTGAAACTAACAATAATCCTTGAAAGCCCTGCAGATGTAGCGTACCCACTGCCCGGGCAACAGAAGTGTAGTACATCTGCAGGTCGTGTGGCACAGACATAGCAGTGAGCTCTCTTAGGGTTTCGCACAGTTTGCCTTCTAAGATTAAGTTATACAACTAGCTGGAAGATAAGTTATTTAAATGATATACATGTGAATTCATTGGTCACTCATAAGTTTGTTTCTAAATCTTTCTTACAGCTCACTATTTCCTTTCAGAAAATATATCAGGACAGGCCACACAAGCATATTGATATTTCATTCTCCTGTCCCTACCTCTCCAATGCTCTTCCTTGTTGAAATACATCTCTTTTCCTTTATCTTTCCACCATTTTCTTCACAGGCCCACATTTAGAGTTATAGTGACAATGTGTGGTAATACCACAAATGAGACTTTATAATATTGCACCTGTTATTTGTGATATTAAAGGAAAAGTAGCTTTGAATTGGAAAAACATGTGGGAACAGTACTGGAGTATGTTTTTCTCCATTTTTTTAAAGGTGTTGACCTTTCCCTGGACCTAATGTGTATTCCAAGCTGTAATGTGGCATTCCATAAATTTAATTGCATCAATACCACATTTATTGAAATTACACATAAGTGCTCAAATATGACAAAACTCTTACTACATATTAAGCACAACTTTACCTCTCTTCCAACCTTCTCTAAATGAGGGCATGTGTGTTTATTTTCTTTTTCAACCACAGTTGGCATGTCAGTTTCTGCTACGCACTGATAACAACCCAGATGTGAATGTTTACTGTTCTTTATATCGGAGACTAATTTGTTGGTAAAGTGGGATCTTTTTCATCTTTTCATTAACATTTTCACATTGGCAGTACAGTTACTGGTGTGCCTTTCTATTTTGTCCTTTAAAATTAATGAGAGTCAAGCTAGAGTGCTCTTACTCTGAGGAATTCTCAGTCAACACTTTAAGTACACTGTTATCCATTTAAGGCTCTTGATACCTAACATAGATCTATGGAATCAAATCATAAAATGCCTGAAGTAGCTAGAGTGACATCACTCACCTTTTGATCCTAGTAACATCGAAATGTTAACCCTCTGCTCCCCTCTTAATATTTCAACCGTTGCCTACATGCCACTGATGGGCCATCGTAGGGAAAGGTGAGGAAACTATAGAAAATAAAAAGGGCTCCTTTCGACCGCTATGCTTTTTAGATCTGGACCTTTTGATTTCTATACTTGGAGCCAGTAATCTTCATCCGTTGGTCTGTTATTGTGTCATTGACATTTTTCTTTTGTCTACTACATCGTAATACATGGGGGTATGGGTCAGTTTACTTCAATCATTGACTAGCTTCACTTTCAGTGACGGCATTCTGCTCTTTCACACAGAGCACATTCACGCACAGAGTAGTTCTCTTTTGTGTCAGGGACTGCTAAGGTAATGTGTGCATTTTGTGATCAAAAAATAAATTTGCTTCAAAGATAATTTTTTTTAGATTGACAAGATTCAAGCATCTTCCCCTACAATGCATTATTGAAAACACCATGACATAACCAGCAGTGGCAATTGAAAAGCTAGCAGCCAGAAGCAGAACTAGTGTTTTTTTTCATACTGTTGTTTTAATGATGTTTATGACCAGGGCTAACAGCGGTGGTGTGTGGTGTAGCAGATGGCATTGAATGAGTGACATATAATATCCCTGACTGTACCACTTTGGCTACCTTGTATTCAGGGTGGGACACAAGAATTGCACAGGCCAGTGAACATTTTTCAGAGTACTCTGTGTTAGACCTGTGGGCCATAGGGTGGCAAAACATTTTGCCTTCCCCCTCAATTTTTGCTGATCTAAGTTTTGCTGTTCTTAAGACTTTGTGCACTTTACCACTGTTAACCAGTGCTAAAGTGCATGGATTCACTCCTTAAAACATGGTAACATTAGCATATCCCCAATTGCCTTATTTAATTTACATGTAAGTCCCTAGTAAAATTATACCACATGTGCCAAGGAGCTGTAAATTAAATGCTACTAGCGGGCCTGTGGCACTAAATGTGCCACCAACTTAAGTAGCGCTTTAAACATGTCTCAGGCCTGCCATTGCAACCTGTGTGGGCAGCTTTAAACTGCCATTTTGACCTCGCAAAAAAACCTTTTGCTGGGTCCATACCTTTCTTTTTAATACATATAAGACATCCCCAGGGTAGGCATTGGACAGCCTAGAGGGCAAGGTGGAGTGTAATTAAAAAGTAGGACATGTAATTTTACGTTTTACATGTTCTAGTAGTGAAAAATTCCTAAATTTGTTTTTCACCACTGCAAGTTCTAACTCTCTGTTAGAAGAACAAAAAGAACAATTGATGGACAGAATGCTGATCAATGTAAAACATTCACCCCAATACAGAGATCTGGGCCAAAATCCATTGTTTTTTTGCTCCCCATGCCATTCCAGTTTAAACCCAGCCATATGCAAATCAGTCTTGACTCTGTTCCCCTTGGGAACAATCCTGCCAGAACTGCTAGGCCAGGCAGTCCCTGGACCGGAAACAAGCATCCTGGGACCGGTTTCGGGGCATCACCCCTCATCAGCCAGGCTAGCTTGAATTCAGTGGCATGGAGAACACAGGACTCAAATCTGGGCATACCCGTCTCACTAAGGGTGACAAATGCAAAAAGAACAATTGATGGACAGAATGCTGATCAATGTCAAACATTCACCCCAGTACTTTTGCTTTTCCTTTTGCCGCCCTAAGTGGGAATGGTATGCTGAGGAGTGGGTCCCTTGCTCACTTCGCCACTGGATTCGAGCTAGCCTGGCTGATGAGGGGTGATGCCCCGAAACTGGTCCCAGGATGCTTATTTCCGGTCGAGGGAGGACCTGGCTTGGCAGTTAGGGCTGGACTGTCCCCATGAGGAACAGGGTCAAGACTGATTTGCATATGGCTGGGTGCAAACTGGGGTGGCATGGATTGTAAAAGAACTATGGATTAAACCCAGATCTTTGTGACTGGGGGTGAATGCTAGCATTGTTCAGCATTCCAACCATCATTTGTTCCTTTTGATGTTGTCTACCTCTCTGATAGACCTGGCCTTTTTAGCAGGTGTATCCCAAGACCTTTGCTTTTTGGCTTCCTGTTTTTGACCCATTTTTCATTGGTTTTAGGACTCTGGACACTTTATCCCTGCTAATCAGTGCTAAAGTGCATATGTTCTCCATGTAAATTGCGTTATAATTGGTTTTCCATGATTAGCATATTTGATTTATTAGTAAGGCCCTAGTACAGTGCACTGTGTGTGCCCAGGGTCTGTAAATCAAGTGCTACTAGTGGGCCTGCAGCACTGGTTGCGACACCCATACAAGAAGCCATACAAAGGTGTCTCAGACCTGTAACTGCAGTGTCTGCATGCAGTTTTAACTATCATGTCGACCTGGCTCGTGCACCCATTTGCCAGGTCCTAACCTTCCCTCTTACTGCATGTAAGTCACTCCTAAGGTAGGCACGTGGGCAGGGTGCAGTATATGTGAAAGGTGGCACATGTAGTCATGTGTTTTACATGTCCTGATAGTGAAATGCTTTCAATTTAGTTTTTCACTATTGAAAGGCTGCCTGTCCCATAGGTTAACATGGGAACTGCCTTGTAACATCTTACAAGTGTAAATTTCTATTGGAACAAGATAGAGAAATTGATTTTAGGCTCACTGAGCTCCTAATTTAATAACACATCTTTTAGTAAAGGTGTTTTTCTTAAATTGTGTGTATAAAAATGCCACTTTTAGAAATTGCTTCTACGGTCAAGAGAAAATAATGTGGAGCAAATTACGCAAGTAACATCAATTACTTTACAAATTATGTTGGAACACATGGGACAAACAGTTTTTTTAGAGCAGTAAGTATTTACTTTTCTCTGTAAGTCAATTATTTTTATGGGGCTGTCAACATTTCAATAGAAGAGAGTGACATTAAATAGAGTGAATAAAAGTGACCATGTGACATGGGTGAATAGGTGTCATTTATACAATGGTGAAACGGAAACAGACAGTTATATACAAAATATACACAGGGGGTACATTTGAGGTCCGGCCACTACCTTTCTGGATCAAGGGTCTCTGGTAAAAAGCACAACTGCTTTGTAAATTTAAGACCAGAAGACCTGATGGTCATGGACCGATAAAGGACGTCAACGTTTCGACCCTGACGTATGCGCAATTTAAGAAAGCGCCATGGCGGGTCTTCTTCAGGACAAGTTAACAAGGAGACAGCCTGCAATGAAATGAATTCATAAGAGAGTCAGGTGTATTCCAACAGGGGTTATATTGAGAAAGGTGTTAGGTAGCTCAACCGTAATGATACTCATCACCTTCAACAGTTACGGCAGAAGGATTGAATCCAACCTACGGATTCTCAGAGTGCCTTCAATAATTAATCAGAGGCACCGGATTCACGTGGATAATTGAATAACACACCAGGATTGGTTGTGATTTAAAAATAAAGAGTGTGGAATTACATCACTGCAGGCTTGGGCCATGCTTACAGAGGCTATAGTATAGTGCGCAGTGAGCTATAGCCATACCTGATTTGAATGATTTAGTTCATTCCATTTCAAGGACTGGAGACGCAAAACTTCTAACCAGGAGGAGGAGCTGCATAAAAAATATATATATGTGCAGCAGATAAATTGAATTAAGCAAATCAGTGCGACTGTATGTTGTCACCTGGTTTCAAACAAATGTACCTCTTATTTCTTTAATTTGATGTCTCTCCTAGTCCAATCCACGATGAATGTGTCTTTGTGGCAGTCCTACCAAGTACAAAGACGAAGACTATTAGACATGGGCCTGTTCAAACTTGTGTAAAAATCGAGCGGAATTGCTCTGCCATTAGAGAAAACCGAGCGGTGATGCTCAACGCATCCGCCTACCTTGTGAATCTGAAGAGCTGTGGACTCACGTTGAACAGTCTAGTGTGAGTCAGATGCAAGCTGGTTTATAAAGGAACAATGCGCCTCACGTCGGGGAAACGTGAGACGCTCAGCGTGCACTGGAGATTGCAGCAGCTAAATGGACTGGGGTGAACTTGGAGGTCAAGTTCTACCCGTGACAATTTGTTGTCTGCCAGAAACATTACAGAGAGGGGCTCTTACAGGTAGCTGACTCGGCGAAACAATAAAGTGGTGAATGAAACATGCGTGTCACCGCAATTAGATGAATTGATGAAGCAGATCAGGTCAGAACAGGTTGAATTGGCTAACATATCATCTAATTAACCTGAGCAAAGAATTCTCGAGTACAATTAATCCCAAAGGATTGGGAAGCTACAATAAAATAGTACAATACATTTTGAAGTACAATTTTGTAGAATTTGTGACACATCCCAAAGGAATGGGAAATTACAATAATACAGTGAATCAATAAAATCGATCTAGGTCACCCAGAATGAATAGGTAAATGCATCATTCTAAGTCCGGAATCTAAACACATTACAAGGTACAATCTGACTTAAAAAATAGCCGGTATCTTGACACGTAGTATGAATTGCGTAAGGCTGCGTACGGCGTGGCCATCCAGGTAGTTCGCAAATTATACCTGTACCTGGTTGAACCAAACAATAAATTGCACAACAAAGATTCATAGACTATGTGGTCTCGATTAAATGATGTATGCTCATGATACCGGTTTGTCAAAGAAGCCTGTGACTGGGATACAGGAATTGGGCAGCCATTAACACGATTAGCGAGAGGTATGGCTAGCTGACAAGGCAGAGAGAATCATAAAGAGGGAGTAACCATATTAGACCAGACACGTCATCTGTGCTGCAACTGGCCTATTTTCCTATAGGTCTCCTCCATCTCATTTAACCCACTCGTCACTGTATCCAAGGAGTGTATCCATCTACACTCCTTGAAGTTAAGGGATGAAGCAGTGTTGCCCCCTCTAGGGTGAGGACAGATTTATTCCAGAGTCCACCACTTAAGGCTCTCCGGGGGGTGGCCCTGGCTGCTAAAGTGCTCAACCAAGGGGGCTCCCTGTACCCTGCACTTTATCCTACTGAAATGCTGTAAGATTCTTGTCTTGACCTTCTGAGTTGTTTGGCCCACATACACCTTATCACATGGACACTTGATGGCGTATATTACGTTGGTGCTGTTGAAATTGGTGTGTTGTGACAGGGTGTATGTCCTGTTATGGTGCATGAATGAGGTTTCCTCAATAGTCAGAGTGCATGCTTTGCATTTGCTACATTTGTAATGCCCTAAAAGGCGTGGTAAGTTCAGTTGCATCCTGATGTCCGGTGGTCGCGGAGTCTCTAGGTAGGCATTGACGACATAGTCCTTGATATTTTTGCCCCTTTTGAACGCAAAGATCAGGTCTTCAGTTGTTCTAAGCTTGCTTGCCACTAGGTTCCAGTATTTCTTCAAGACCTTCTTGATTTCGTGACTTCTTGGATTGTAGGTGGTAACGCAAACATGTTTCTCAATGCCTGTTTCCTTAGTCTTGACTTCCAAGAGGGTGTCACGAGGGCAGTACCCTGCTCTTTTTCTTGCATGCTTGAGCAACCCAATGGGGTAGCCCTTGTCTTCAAGCCGTTGGGTGAGGATATCAGTTTCCTTGAAGAAATTAATGAATGAAGTCACTTATAGAGCGCAACTATCACTCACAAGGAGCATCTTGGCGCTAAGTGGCGGGTAGAACGAGGTGTCGAGGAGAGTGGTCTCTGTTAGTGCTGTATTCAGATAAGAGATAGGGCTAGGCTATCTGGGACTGCGAAGATCCAGGTTTTCAATCTTTTCTTAAAGATGGCTTCTAACTGCGTGCGTCTCAAAAGGCTGGGCAGGTGGTTCCACGCTTTTGTTCCAAGGACCGCCATTGACTTTCCTCCTCTGGACGTCAGGCGGAACCTAGGCGGTACTAGCAGATTTTCTGTGGAGGATCTTAAAGGACGTTGCGTTACATAAGGTTTAATTCTTGTCCTGAGATATTTGAGTCCAGTTTGCTTTACCGTTCTAAAGGTTATAACGAGGATCTTAAAAAGTATCCTTTTGTGTATAGGTAGCCAATGGAGGGTGTGGAGGGCTTCAGAGGCTGAGGACCCCCTTGGTAATTTCAGTACCAGCCGGGCCGCTGCATTTTGCACAGTCTGCAGCTTTTTCAGAGTGGTCTTCTTAACTCCTGCGTAAAGGCTGTTACAGTAGTCTAAGCGCGATAGGATTAATGCCACTGCCACGGTCTTGCGCGCTGTAGCTGGAAGGAGATGAAAGAATTTTTTTAGTGTTTTAATCCAATGGAAGCATGAGCCTGCCACTGCCAGCGCCTGCTGATGAAAGGACAGAGAGGTGTCAAATCTAATCCCTAGGTTCTTGACAGTGTCCACTGTACTTGGGGGGGGGGGCTGTGTCAGTCGGCCACCACCGTTTGGGCGTAAAGATATTGTGTTTTCCTAGCAGCATAATCTCCGTCTTTTGGCTATTACACTTTAGGTGATTAGATTTCATCCACTCAAAGACAGCAGCGAGGCAATGTTGGAAGTTTTCTTCTGCTGTCGTAGACTCTTTATCCAAAGTTAGAATAAGCTGTGTATCATCAGCATAGGACACAGTCTCGATGTCAAAGGATGACACCAGGTCTAGTAAGGGCACCATGTATATATTAAAGAGTGTTGGGCTCAAGGTTGAGCCCTGGGGGACCCCTGAGAGCAGCTGTTTCTCTGAAGCTGTGTATTTACCTAGAGTTACTGTTTGTCTCCTGTTCTCAAGAAATGATACCAGCCAGGCCAACACTTTATGTGAGATGCCGATTCTTTTTAACTGTTCTCCCAGGATGGTATGGGAGACCATATCGAAAGCGGCTGAGAGTTCCAACATAATCAGCACTACCACCTTTCCTTGATCCAATGCAAATTTTAATGTCTCTGAAGTGTGTAGCAGCGCCGACTCTGTTGAATGCCCTGCCCTAAAGCCTGATTGCCTGGAATGCAGCATATCTGTTTGTAGGAGAAAGTCATTTAGTTGACTATTTACTAATTTCTCAGTCATTTTGCTTAGGCAAGGCAGTAACGAGATAGGTCTAAGATTCGATAGGGTGGTGGGATCAGATAGCTGTTTCTTTTGAAGGGGTTTAACTGAGGCAATTTTCCAACTATCAGGTACTATCGCTTGCCTAAGTGAGGAATTTATGATTTGGTTGATTGTTGGATTGATTATATCAATGAGTGCATGTAGTATTTTTGGGGGCAGGGTCGCACGGCGTAGCCTGATTTGCATGTAAGGATAGCATGTCTAGACTGTTCAAGGGTGATCTCCTTAAAACTGTTTAACATCTGCCTCTGTTCCAGATCCGGATTAGACCTTTCTGTCAGAGGTGTGTCAGTTGATTTAAAATTCTTTTTAAGTCTTTGACCTTTTCATCAAAGTAGTCCGCGATCTGGTCACAAATTTTTTGTGACGGGGGAATGTCATGATCGAGCATCTTGGGATGGGTGAAGGATTCTACAATTTTGAAGATCATTTTTTGATCAGACGCTGCCTGTTTAATACTATTAGTATAGTGGGCCTTCTTTTCACGTTTAATATTTTGGTGATAGTTTTTGAGTGCTGCTTTAAAGATGATAAGCTCTTCAGTATTATAGTTTATCCTCCAATTCCGCTCAAGTTTTCTGCATTTATCTTGTAGTTCTTTTAGCTGCGGGGTGTACCAGGGTGCAGAGTATTTGCCCTGGGAAACTCTGCTGAAAGTGGCCACCGGCGCCAGTTTATTGGCGAGTGAGGCCATCCAGTCATTAAAAATATTTGTGTCAAACGAGGGATCCCCGTTAGTGTGGGTTTGCCTGATTCTGCCCACGTGTGCAAGTTGGGGTTCGTTAACATTTTATTCCATTTTCTTCTGGTTATTTTGCAGGTCTGCCCGCAATTTTTACCTGTATGTGTAGTGGTACCTCCAATCCCAAATTGGATGAACTTGTGATCGGACCAAGTTAAAGTGGCCGGAGAGTCCACTATAAGGTTATTAGAATTAGTACAAATCCCATCCAAGGTATGCCCTGCAATATGCGTAGGAGTCGTTATCAGCTGCTTAAGTCCTAGGGTTTCTATTGTTTCTAAAAAATCTTTTGTGGTTGGGGAGTCTTCTAATTCCAGATGAAGATTGAAATCCCCTAGTATGGTGAAGTTGGAGTACCTAACTATCAAGGCACTAGAACTTTCACCCAAAGTGTCTAGAAACTTAAGGCTGGTCCCTGGTGGCCTATAGATCAGGGCTCCTGCAAATACCACTGAGCTCGCTAATTGGAAACAGAATCCTAGACTTTCTGCTTCTTTAATCTCTGCGATATCAAATGTGGAACATTTTAGAGTGTCCCTATGAATTATTGCTAGGCCCCCCCCTCTTTGTACAGGTCTATCTTTTCTGGATATAGTATATCCTGGAGGAAGAGCCTGTACAATGTCGGGGTTGGACCAATCCTTTAGCCATGTCTCTGTGATAAAGAGACCATCTAGGTTAAGATTAGAGATTAAGTCAAATATATGTAAGGCATTTTTTCCTAAGGATCTTACATTGACCAGGCCACAGCGTAGTAGTTTAGGATCCGCAGTTAGATTTGCTTTAGGCACTTGACCAGGGGTGATGCTGGATTCCAATCTAAGTACATAGCGGCATTTTATGCAGGTAACGAGCCTAATATTTTATCTAGATCCGATCTGTGGGCACAATTGCATCTCAGCCTCAAAAATTGTCCATATGGCAAATTATCACAGAGACTTCTGGGATGATGGGACTCATACTTAAGCAGTGTGTTCCGTTCAGTGGGTTTTCTGTATAAATTAGTGTAAATCAAGCCATCTTCGACCAGAAAAGTGAGGTCTAGGAAGCTGATGATTTCCTTACTATATTAGACATGGTGAACTGGATGTCAATCGTCTTCATAGTAATTTTGTCAGTGTGTGGTGATACTTCGTACTCAAGGAAGCCGGCGTGGGGGACAACAATACCGACCGAGAAATTTTAGAAGAATTCCACTAAACAGTGTATTAGAGGGCGACGGATATTATACGGACCCCTTTGTAACAATTTCCCCACGCTGGAGGATTGTGTGGGTCGGAAGTATCACCACACACTGACAAAATTACTATGAAGACGATTGAGCTTTGAAAAAGTCACGTGTACATGTAACCGAAGCGACGAAACACGTGTTGGCTCTCGATCTGTCTGAAGAAATCACACTTGAGAAAGCTTCACTTTGAGAATAAAAAGTGAAGAGTCTTTGTGACGAATCCTCATGACTAATATATTTATGCGTGTAATTTGTTGTTGACAAAACGGAGTTACTACTGTCATTTGACTGTACTTCGAAAAAAACCTTTTACGTGTGCTAAGGAGTGTGTAAATATTAGAGTTGCAGCTTGGGCCACAGAATCTGGGGAGGTGGGTGGTTCTCCCTACCTTTTAGCACCGTACAGATATAAGAGATATAGATACACACACAGTGGATATACCCCAGGGCGCCTTTTCCCTATAAACAATACCACCATTTCACTTGCAATATGAACTGGATGTCAGTCGATCTGCCGTTAAGCCAGTTTCTGAAGTCAATCAGGTTCATTTCACTACCTGACCAGATCATTATCACGTCGTCAATGTACCTCTTCCACATAGTGATGTTATCTATGAAAGGGTTATTGAGATTGTAAGGATATTCTTCCTCGTAGGCATCCATAAACAAATTAGCTAGGCTGGGAGCGAAACCTGCTCCCATAGCCACGCCTTTGCATTGATAGAAATACTGGTTTTGAAAAACAAAATAGTTTCTTGACATGGCAATATCCAGCAGAGCAACTAAAAAGTCAGTGGGCACCCAGGGTGGTGTCCGGCGTCTCTCTAAGGTTTCCCTTGTGACTTCCAATGCTTTGTTCTGTGGGATGCTTGTGTACAGGGATGAGACATCAAGCATGACCATAAATTGTGTGGTTGTGTCAAAGGGCTGGTCTTCAAGAATCTGTATAATATGCATTGTATCTCTTACAAAAGACTTGGTTTTCACCACCCATGGTTGCAGGAAGTTGTCTATGTACTGATTCAAGGGTTCAAGGATTGACCCGCATCCCGATACGATAGGTCTTCCTGGTGGGTTGTCCATGCACTTGTGTACTTTGGGTAAAGTGTAAATCGTAGGAATCCTAGGGTTTTTCTTATTCAGGAAATCGTGCTCAGGTTCACTCAGAAAACCTTCTGTGAGTCCTTTCTGGGTCAAATCCTGGATCAATTTCTTTATTTCAGGTGCAGGGTCTCTGGAAATAGGGAGATAGCTTTCCCGGCTATTCAGTTGTTGTAGTATCTCTTTAACATAGTCACTGGTGTTTTGCACCACCACTGAACCCCCTTTATCCGTGACCTTGATAACAATTGCGTTGTTGAGTTTGAGTGAGTCAAGAGCCACTCTTTCCTCTCTTGTCACATTTTATTTGATATACTTCCTGTTCTCCAGGAGATCCATGGTTTCTTTCAGGACGATTTGCTTGTAGGCCATTAAGTATGCTGAAGGGGTCAAAGTGGAGGGTGGCTTGAAAGTAGTTGAGAGGAGGGAGGGTTGTATTCCCTGTTTGCAAAATAGTACTTCAATCTAATCTTTCTGAAAAATTGCTGTAACTCCAGTTTGATGTTGAAAGAATCAGGAGGAGCCGTGGGGATAAATGTGAGCCCCTTTGAGAGAATCTGCTTCTCCGCCGCCGATAATGCTTAATCAGAGAGATTTATGATCGGGTCAGTAGAGGAATTAGCAGTCATGCCTCTCAAGTTTGTGTGGGGTTGGTGGTGTTCCTTACCAACGAGTAACTGGAAGCTGGTGTCATGTCTGTAGGTATGATTTGAGTCTGTGAGCCTATGATTCCCTGGCCTGAAGATGTACTAGCCACCTGTTGTGGGGAACTAGCTACACTGATCAGGCTTGTAGATTCTACCATCTGTAGGTTTGACGCCGGGTTTGAATCTCCCCGTGATTCAAACCCGGCGTTTTCGCGCGTGCGGGAGCGACTTACCGGGATGCCTGCTTTCGCCGGCGAGATTTCCTATCCATTCGGGTGCGCCACGAGATTTGGTAGCCAGCCACACGGTCCCGCAAGAGGTTTGGGTGCCACAGCAAACTTACGATTTCCAGCGACATTAAGGGTGATGTGGAATAATAAAATGTTTATTTTCAAAGACCCCTCTGATGTAAATACCCTAATTGCCCAGATTAAAGGCACATCCAAATGAGAATTGCAAAAAACCTGCCTAGATAGAGATAGAGCCCGAATACAGAGGTAGTCCAGATATACCTCTAGTATTGAGGGAGGTTTCCCCAGGGTGGAGAAATGGGAAGAAAGGGGGAGGGTACCAAATAAAAATAAAACTTAAAAATTATGTTTTTGCACAGGGTGGGGAGCATGTGGGAAAAAAAATTGTCCTCATTTATAAACAAAAATCAATTGTCCCAAACATCTCAGATTGATCCGAATAAGTATGTTACTTTATTAACTACAGGCAACCTACACAGATTAGGTCCCCAAATTCATCTATTTATCTTATGACAGATGTAGGTAGGACAGAAAAAACAAAAAGTCTGAAAATTATGTCATGGAATGTGAATGGTCTTAGGGTCCCATCTAGAAGAAAAAAATCTTAGAATATTTAAGGCATTCAGATAGTGATGTGTTTTTTATCCAAGAATCATATTTGCTTAAGGAGGAATGGGAATGAATTCTGAAAAATCAAAAATGGATAGAATATTGTATTTGTACAACTCAAACATGTACAGTAAAAAGGGTTGCTCTTGTCTTCAAAAAAACTGTTCAAGCTATATTAGGAGATTGCATTGTCGATCATCTAGGGAGGTGGGCAATCGCCAAAGCCAAAATTAATGGTTCTTGGCTGACTTTTGTGGGATAATATGGACCAAACTTAGATGACCCGGCCCCGTTATTTACTTTACTTTCTCAACTAATTAACATGAACGATCCTATCATAATCGGTGGTGACTTCAATTTAGTCTTGGACCCCAGTCAGGACTCAACTTCAAGTAGAGCAGCGGCAACGACACAAAATATGAGAGCAGCCCTAAGACAGTTGATGTCAGATATGGGGCTTTTAGATATCTGGAGAGAGATGGGACACAAAATAGGAACAGTAGGGGGGAACTTTACCTTTCATAATAAGAAGTGCAGACACCGCTTCAGGATTGATTTTTTTTTGGGCCGATGCCGCTACTGCCAAAAACACCATTAGGGTCAGCCATGTCCCCGAACATTTGTCCGACCACTCAGTGGTGGTACTGGAAATGACCATTGATAAGAGACAGTCATCCCGTAGGTGGACTTTAAATCGATCACTACTGTTGGAAACTACAGTCATTGAAAAACTAAAAACAGCAATTAAGGAGTTTTTTTAATTTAATCTTAATTCAGCTTCCCTTCACACGGTATGGGATTTGTTCAAGGCATTTTTAAGAGGCATCTTAACAACTCTTTCTATTGCCCAAGCCAAAAGAACGAGGGAGGAAATTAAAACCTTAGAAACCGAAGTACATAACTACCAGGAGGAGCTAGAAAAACTCCTGGTAATTTGAACATTACACGGAGCTTAATAGCAGCAAGACATAAGCTTGTGGACTACCTAGAAGTTATAATTAAAAAAAGTGGGAAGCCAGTAGGTTGTCACATCACGAATATGGAGAGGGGTGTGGCAAGCTCCTCACATGGAAAACAAAGCTGACCAGTCTAGAAATCGGATAAGGGATCTTCGATGCTCAAATACTGGTAGTATTATTCCGGAGGATTCAGGTATTGAAGATGCATTTGTTCAATTTTTTCAAAACCTATATACAGAAGAGTTGGAATTAAACAAAGCTAATATAGATGATTATCTTTTAGATTTAGATTTACCATCTCTCCAGAGGGATGAAAAAATCTTCTTAAATCGCCCCATAACTCTGGAAGAGGTTGCTCGAACTATCAGTACTCTAAAAAAGGGGAAGGCCGCCGGCCCTGACTCAATCCCAAATGAGATCTATGTCATTTTAAAAGAAGAGCTTGCCCCCTTTCTTCTTCAATTGTTTAATTCAGCTTTCATAGATGGTCAAGACCTCCCGTTGTCATGGGATGAAGCAACTATAACTATTTTACTGAAACCTAATAAGAACCCGAGATCCTGTGAATCTTACAGGCCTATCTTTCTTTTAAACAGTGAACATAAATTGTATACTCAGATAATAACCAAACGCATAGACAAGGTAATAGGTTCACTAATACACTCAGATCAGAAAGGTTTCATGAAAGGGAGGCAGCTTTTTGAATTAACACACAATTTAATTGGGGCAATAGATATGGCACAAACATATAAAATCCCACTAGCGATAATGACTTTTGACGCTGCAAAAGCATTTGACCGGGTTAGCTGGCATTTCTTATTCCGAATGATTCAGCGTTTTAATTTAGGGGAAACCTTTTTAACAGCTGTTAAAACCATCTATAAAAATCCATCTGCTAAAATCCTTGTTAATGGTAATCTTACTAGGTCAATACAAATCAGCAGGGGTACCAGACACCTTTCCCCTCTTCTTTTCAATATATATATTGAACCGCTTGCATGTAAACTTAGAGCTAGTTGGAATATCATCCCTTTTAGCTGCAATGGATGGGAAAAGAAAATTGGATTATATGCCGATGAGCTTATGAAATTAACAGTGAATTTAGAGAAATCACTGCCAGAGATATGGGATCAAATGGAGAGTTTCAGGAAGGTTTCCGGATATATGATCAATCAACAAAAAACAGAGCTGATGAAATGGAATATCCAACATAGGAGTGATCTCACTAAAAGGAAAATCAGATATTTAGGTGTTCAAATAGTCCAGAATATTGACAAAATAGCCCAGGTTAACTTTGAAAAAGTAACAAAGACGGTTAAATTACAGCTGCAATCATGGGACGCTCTTTCACTTGCCTTTTTGGGTAAATCTAATCTTTTAAAAATGTCTATTCTCCCTAAATTTACCTTTTTGTTTAATATGATTCCGTTGGAATTCCCAAAGATTTGGTTTAAGAAGGTACAGGGGGCCTTTTCTAGCTTCATTTGGGTAAATAAAAGCCCAAGAATAGCCCTAAAGAAATTTAGAAGAAAAAAAGCACACAGAGGGATTGCCACCCCAGATTTATATTTGTATTATTGTGCCTTTCACCTGAATAATTTTCGGCAATTATTGTTGGAAAGCTCACTCTTTTCTCCACTTTTTAAGGCCCTTACGGTTAGCTTCTCTCACCAGGCGGGGTTTTTCCTCTTAAAGTTTGGTCATCCAAGATTCTTCAAGAAGGTGAGGCTGAAGATTTTGGGGGCAGCTGTTAAACTTTGGATCCAGGTGAGACGACTTTTAAAAATTCCATATTACAGTGATGCAGCACCTATTTGGGACTCTCCAGGCACTCCGGCCTGTCTGGAGGATGCCCTTGCTATTCCACTTCGATCCTGCGGTATCCGTACATGGGGGCAACTTATTGTTGGCTCCGAACTGATTTCACGGCATCATTTCTCCTTGATATGCGAACATTCTGTCTCAAAATTTAAGTACTTCCAACTGACAAGCGGGGTAAAATCTTTAGGAAAAGAGCTAGAAGGAGAGGAGGACTTGGTGTCAAAGATCTGTTCACGACATACAATTCGGAAAGAAGTAGCAGGGTGGTATTGGCTATTTGTCCAAAGCGGAGAAGCCACAAATGCCACTTTCATAGAGATTTGGAAGAGGGACCTGCCGGATGAAGATCTCGAAAAATTAGGGCAAGTATCTATGTCACTTTTATGGTCACGTGTGAAATCTGCACCTTTAAAAAAGAATCATCTTTTCACAGGACATAAAGCATATTGGACACCGCAGAAAATTTCGAAAATGGGAAGTCGTGTGACTAAGAAATGCTTGAAATGTGGAGAAGATAGCGCTAATGAGATCCATATGTTTTGGCGGTGCCCCTCAATTCAAGGCTTCTGGCAGAAAGTGGGTAAGACCATTTTAGACATCATGGGTTATGAGATAAAGCTAACTATACCCTCTATAATCTTTGGGGTGTTATCAGAGGATTCTGATAACCAAATCTTAACAAAAAATCAGAAAGCTCTTTTCTTTGTTCTGATTCTCCTGGCTCGGAGGGAATTATGTATTAAATGGATTCTTCCCTGTTCCCCTACGGAAGAGGAATGGATCTACTCCATCCAAAGGGTATCCCGATTAGATCGTTCAGGTAAACAGGTTAAGAAAATAAAATATTGGGAAATTTGGGATGATTGGGTTGAGAACTACACCCTAAATACGTCGAAGTGAGTAGCTATATATCTAAAAACTGCACATCCGGTTTTCCGTATTACCTTTATTTTCACTTCTTAAATGGCTTTTTCACTGGAGGGTTCTTTATCTTCAATACTCGCTACTTTTAAAAAAATTATTTTTTCTCTCTTAATTTTCGATTTACGGTCCAATAATTATCGATATGCTAAAAAGGCTGCTTTGGTGGCAAGGCCACTGTTACATCAAAAAGTATTTGCCTAAAGAAAAATCTAAGATCTGGTGCTATTCTATAACCAAGAGGCCAAATTGTTGAGCCGGAGATAAAGCTTATCTCTCTCTCCCTTGTGGAGCGACCGGGAAAAACACATCATCTGCCTAAGGGTTTGGTTCATGCACCTTTTCTTTGAATTTAAAGCATAAATCGGATAAATGAGGACTAAAAAAAAAAAAAGAGTCATTCGGACGTGCCATCGGACTGCCAGCGGAAGTTTTGTGAAGATCGCGATGCCGAACACGCAGAATTTGCAAGCTGGAGAAGAATATCTCTCGAGCAGCATAAAACCTTCTCGAAATGATGATTTGGATGAAAAAACTCCTCAGATTGACATTTGGCTGTACTTTTTTGTGCAAGGAGTCGTTTTTATTTTTTTACTTTATATTTGAAGAGGAAGGAAGTGCCCCAGTGTCTCCAACTTCCAGTTCCTGTTCAGCAGGCTCCTCCCAGTGCTTTGTCCATCTCCTGTTCACTTATCATTTGGATTTGGAGCTGGAAGGATCCATTTTTTTGTCTGCTGCATCATATATCATTGGATTTGAGGACTTTTGGACTTGAGATTTCACAAGTAAGTTGGAAAATTGGTGTTGTTTGTTTGATTGGGGCATTGGACCTACATTTTTTTATACTTTTCATTGGTTTTTTTCAATGCATTGTGGTGAGTGGCCTGTAGTTTCAGTAGGGGCCTAGTTGTTTCTTTGTATGTAATTTTTCTTCTAGTTTTCTTTTATAAAGGAAACATGTTGCAAAGTTCACTACATTTTCTCCAACTTTTGCAATGAATTTGCAAGATTTATTTAATTCACTAGCCCAGTAGTCTACCAATAGGCCTTTTTCAGCCAGTAGGCCCAGAGCTACTCATGTTTGGATGAAACAACTGTTTCTGTGGTGTCTGTGAATTTAAACATCATTTAGGGCATGGATGGCATTGGATTGAATTGCAAAATGTGTTTTTTTGGGGGTATTTCACTTTTTTCATGTGTGTTATATAAATGCCTTTGTTGGATGTGTGTGGTGTGGTTGTATAGTGTAACTTGCAAACCTTTTTTAGCCCTGTGGTTTTTCGTTTTTGCATTGTTGCATTAAAGCTGTGTTGTTTAGCATGCCTCCTTTGTCTGGCCATATAGGCCTGCCTGAGTTCATTGTTTTACAGGCCTCCTGCTTGTTGTTGTATGAGTGACCATGTGGGTGGTGGCCATTTTGTGGTGGTAGTTAGTTAGTGTGCTGCTTTTGCCATAGGCCTGCATGTCTTTCCTTTGTTCCTCTTGGCTTATTGCTTCTTGTTGTTGTGGCCCGGCCATGTTGCTGGCGGCCATTTTGTGAAGCCAGACAGTGTGCTTTGCCATAGGCCTGCATTGTCTAGCATTGTCTGTCTTCCCTTTCTTGTTGTTGTGGTGGTGGCCTGGCCATGTGGCTGGCGGCCATTTTGTGAAGCCAGCCAGTGTGCTTTGCCATAGGCCTGCATTGTCTAGCATTGTCTGCCTTCCCTTTCTTGTTGTTGTGGTGGCATGGCCATGTGGCTGGCGGACATTTTGTGAAGCCAGCCAGTGTGCTCAGCCACAGGCCTGCATTGTCTAGCATTGTCTGTCTTCCCTTTCTTGTTGTTGTGGTGGTGGCCTGGCCATGTGGCTGGCGTTCATTTTGTGAAGCCAGCCAGTGTGCTTTGCCATAGGCCTGCATTGTCTAGCATTGTCTGTCTTCCCTTTCTTGTTGTTGTGGTGGTGGCCTGGCCATGTGGCTGGCGGCCATTTTGTGAAGCCAGCCAGTGTGCTTTGCTATAGGCCTGCATTGTCTAGCATTGTCTGTCTTCCCTTTCTTGTTGTTGTGGTGGCCTGGCCATGTGGCTGGTGGCCATTTTGTGAAGCTAGCCAGTGTGCTTTGCTATAGGCCTGCATTGTCTGTCTTCCCTTTCTTGTTGTTGTGGTGGCCTGGCCATAAGGCTGGCGGCCATTTTGTGAAGCCAGCCAGTGTGCTTTGCCTTAGGCCTGCATTGTCTAGCATTGTCTGTCTTCCCTTTCTTGTTGTTGTGGTGGCCTGGCCATGTGGCTGGTGGCCATTTTGTGAAGCCAGCCAGTGTGCTTTGCCATAGGCCTGCATTGTCTAGCATTGTCTGCCTTCCCTTTCTTGTTGTTGTGGTGGCCTGGCCATGTGGCTGGCGGCCATTTTGTGAAGCCAGCCAGTGTGCTCAGCCATAGGCCTGCAATGTCTAGCATTGTCTGTCTTCCCTTTCTTGTTGATGTGGTGGTGGCCTGGCCATGTGGCTGGCGGACATTTTGTGAAGCCAGCCAGTGTGCTTTGCCATAGGCCTGCATTGTCTAGCATTGTCTGTCTTCCCTTTCTTGTTGTTGTGGTGGTGGCCTGGCCATGTGGCTGGCGGCCATTTTGTACAGGAAGCCAGTGTGCTTTTGCCATAGGCCTGCAAGCTTTCTTTGTGGTGGCCATGCCTTGCCCTTGTTGTTTTGCATGCAATTTTTTTCTTTTTACCCAGCAAGAAAATAAAGGACAGTTCACTACATTTTCTAATACATTTGCAATATTGATTTGAATTGATTCACTATGTGGCCCAGTCAAAAATAGGCCTTTTTCAGCCAGTAGGCCCAGAGCTACTCATGTGTGCATGAAACAACTGTTTCTGCCCTGTCGGTTGAATTTAAACATCATTTAGGGCATGGATGGCATTGGATTGAATTGCAAAATGTTTTTTTTTTGGGTATTTCATTTTTTTCGTGTGTGTTAAATAAATGCCTTTGTTGGATGTGTTTGGTGTGGTTGTTGTGTAACTTGCAAACCTTTTTTAGCCCTGTGGTTTTTCGTTTTTGCATTGTTGCATTAAAGCTGTGTTGTTTAGCATGCCCCCTTTGTCTGGCCATATAGGCCTGCTTGAGTTCATTGTTTTACAGGCCTCCTGCTTGTTGTTGTGTGAGTGACCATGTGGCTGGTGGCCATTTTGTGGTGGTAGTTAATTAGTGTGCTGCTTTTGCCATAGGCCTGCATGTCTTTCCTTTGTTCCTCTTGGCTTACTGCTTCCATCCCCATTGCCAGCTGCAGCTTCCTGAATGATGCTGCATCCCACGTGATGCACAATCACATTCACAAATCACAATGCCAAACAGGGACCATTACATTTGTATTTTTGCTTTTGTTCTTCTTCTTTCCTATCCTTCCTGAGTGTACACAGTGCACCATGAAACTGAAAGCCCTTGTTGTCAAAGTCTCACAAATGGCTACACTGTTGTTATGTTTTTTTAATAACTGAGTTAATACAATTTATTAATATTAATAATAACACTAACAAGTGTGACCACACACTAAGTTATATATTATATTTGCTTGTTTGTACAGTAGTAAATTGAACCACAACATTAAATTCCACGTTTCACTGATGTTCTTCTTGCTTCTTTGCATTTAGGTGCACAAAAGAGGAGGAGGCGTCATCACCCATTGTACTGCCAGACAGAAGTCCTGCTGCGCATGACGTCACGTGATGTTTGACCACAGATATCTCTTCAACTTGTGCCACTGCGTGCTGCTGACATCTGAAGAAGATGGCCCCAAAGAAAGGTACCAGGTCCTCCAGTACCAAGAAAGTTGCCAGTGAGAAGAAGGAAGTGCCACTTACCACCACTTCTGGTGTGCCAACCAAGATCTTTTTTGAGAAACCAAAAATTGTGCCTGCAGCAGCGGTGTCTGGGGATCAAGCTAGGAGCAGGACCCCTGCATCAGTGGACCCACCTCACCAACCTAGCCCCAAGCCCATGTCTGTCGCAGAGGCAGCCAGTCTCATCATGTCAACGCCAACAAGCAGCGATGTTGAAATTGACTTATCGTTATTGCAAAGTAGCACCCAATCAACGCAGGAAACTCAGATAAGTGGACAACAACAGCCGCAACCACCGCTCACAATAGTAGTTGTTCCTCCTGAAGTAGGGGCAGTTCAGGAAATAGAGCTTCCTGCAGAGGAAGAAGAAGAGCAAGCCACTCTTTCAGAAGATCCATTGTCTTCCAGATCCCAAGCAAGGAAAAGGGGGGTTAGTCCATCGAGTTCTTCTGCAAGCCCCCCTTCTGATGATCTAGATGCCACTTGGAAGCCACCACCTCAGTCTGAGAGTGAGAGATGCCACAAGACAAGGCTAGGGAAAAGGAAGGTTCCAGAAAGCCTCAGAGTAATGGAGGTAGAAGTAGAAGACTCAGAGGAGGGTGACGACGAGCCAGTCATCAACATGGACATCAGTCCTGCCCCAGTGGAGACCGACATTACCCCATCCCAAATTGCTGTGAGGGATGTGGCACGGATACCACCAACACAGGTAATATCAACACCACCTCCAGCTTCCATATTTGCATTTGCAAAGGCCCGGCAGCGACCTACATCCAGCACAACCACCTCAGTAGAAGTAGGTAGTGGTATTGCACAGAGTCAAATTCCACGCCCACCCTCCAGTTCATCCGGCATTGCAAGTGGCACCTCCAGCAGCTCCAGAAAGTTCACCTCCCCAGTTTGGGACTTCTTTTCGGTTAGCAGAAAGGAGGAGAACGTTGCTATATGCTCC
Organism: Calotriton arnoldi; assembly: GCA_963921515.1. Taxonomy (NCBI): domain Eukaryota; kingdom Metazoa; phylum Chordata; class Amphibia; order Caudata; family Salamandridae; genus Calotriton; species Calotriton arnoldi. Next base: position 441,861 of record CAWUFW010012229.1, read on the forward strand.
ATTTGTAAACAAGGTGTTAGTCGGGGTAAGCTTGGTACAAACTATGGTACCGGAGGCCAAACAACCCATCTGAAAACACACCACTTGATCCAGTGGGAGAAACACCTTAAAGGCCAAAAAAGTAAAACTGCACCCATTGCTGTTGGTGGTGATGAAGAAGTAGAAGATATGATCGCGGTGGAAGGTGAACAAGAGGGAGACATTTTCTCTGGAACACAAAGTAGCCCTGTCCCCAGCAGTGCAGTGGTACCGCCCACATCCTCAGCAACATCTCAGTGGCACAAGAGTAAGAGTCAGGCTGAGAGTGAGACACCAAGGCAACAGAGTACTGCAACGACAAAAAGTGCGGTGTTGAGCCTAACAACATCTGGCATCAAGAAGTCACCTGCATCAATGGCACCAGAAAGGGAAAAAATCCAGCCTACCATTCTCAGCATGTTTAGGTCGGAGGGGCAGTACAAACGACACCACCCAACGGCACGTTTGTACAATGCGAAGCTGGCTAAAATGTTAGCGTTGGACCTTCTCCCTTTTTTCTTTTGTGGAAGGGGTGGGTTTTCTTGAATTTGTGACAGCCATCTGCCCAAAATGGAAGGTTCCCAGACGATCCTATTTTGCCAGAGTTGCTGTTCCAGCACTACATCACGACGTGCTGGAATTGTTTGGACTAGCTTTGCGGCAGAGTGCTGTTCACAGTCTCCACATGACAACAGACATGTGGACCAGTTGCCAAGCCACTGATTACATGTGCATCACTGCACACTGGATCTCTTTTGTGGGGGTTAGAGAAAAGATATCTGCAGGTATTGACACTGCTGAGATTTTTAATGCCACTCAGAAACATGCAACTGTAGACATGTTCGCCATGGAGAAATCGCATACTGCTGCAAACATTTTGGAAGAGTTTAACAGCAAGGTATTTGAGTGGCTGCACCCAAGAGGGCTTAACATTGGTTTTGTTGCACGGGCAATGGCAGTAATATAGTTAAGGCCATGGACAATGGTGGCTATTTCAGGGTCCTGCGTTTGGCGCACTGCATTAACTTCATTGTTCAAGACTTTCTGAAAAAAGAATACTGAGTCAGCAACTTACTGACCACCTGCAGAAGAATATGCACACATTTCAGCCATTCTTTTAAAGCCCGGAAGCAGCTGAGGATCATTCAACGTGATTATAGAGTGCCAGTTAAAGCACTCATCCAGGAGGTGCCAACACGTTGGAACTCAACTTATTACATGCTTGAACGTCTGTTTGAGCAGTACAGACCACTCAATGAATATGTCATGCGAAGACTAGGGGATGCTACTGTGAAAGGCATGACCGTTGAGATGGACTAATGGGGCCTAGTTAAATGCCTGACAGAGATGCTACTTCCTTTTGAGCTCTTCACACAGTCAGCAAGGAGGACTGTACTATGGGCCAAGCTATCCCATTGTTGCACATGCTACAGGTACAGCTGAAGGGGGCAATGTACGCAGGTGTGGAGGAAAAAAAAGAAGTCTTTGCTTAGCTGAAAATACAAGGGTGCAAACTAAGATTGTGTCATCCAACCATTACATTTCTGCCACAATTCTGGATCCACGGTACAAATCAGTACTGAACACTAACACATTAATTCCTTTTTCACAAGTGGATGTTGCCAATTACAAAACTTGGATAGCTGCGGCAGCTAGTGACTTTGAAAAAGACCGGCTGGAAATTAGAGGCCCGCTACTCCAGCCCACAACAAGTACTGCAGGGCAGCCTGCATCAAGTTCGACTTCAGAGCCTACGGGCAGTCCGTTTGGCTCACAGCAGTCAAAATCACCAACATCAACAACAGCAAGAACAGGATCATCATCACCAGCCCCAGTAAAATCGGCACAAGAATGGTATCTACAGCAAGGGCTTGTTAGGTCCAGTGCTGATGCAAATGCAAAGGCAAAAGATGCCGGGCAAAGCGGCTATGGAGCCCATGATCCCCCCGCAGCCCGAGCCTGGGCTATCAGCCCCAAAGGAGGGGGAGCGGGATGATGTCGGGGCGATACTAGCCGAAATCAGGGGGGCATTGAAAGCCTTAGCACCCAACAATTCGAGTCCAGTAGTGCCAGTATGGACGCCAGTCACGGTACCGGTGCCACTGGAGGGGCAGGGGGGGAGATTGCCTGAGCCAGCATCGACACCGGGGGAAGGGGTGCCACTAGCCCCAGATCAGCCGAAGAATACTGCAGGGGAGGGGCCGAATCCCACGGCCAGTATCTTAGCATCAGTAGCAACTTTGCTGGCGCAGTTGGCGGCCCCAAGGGCAGCAATTCCAGCCTCCAGTGTACCGGTAGCACCCTGGACACCACAATCAGCAACAGAGAGCGCCCTAAACGAGATTAGCAAGCAGGTGGCGATACTAGGTGGAGCGCAAGATAAAGTAATGAATGTTATCCCTCTGGCGGTGGGTCAAGCGGCCCCCACACAAGCTGAGTCGACGTCAGGGACCGCAACAGGTAAGGCGGTCGACAGCGTAAACAAGGGCGCAGGGGCGGAGGCAAAGGCAATTGGGGGCCAGGAGACCGTGTTATCAAAGCGCAGTAAATTGGCGGTGCATGTGTCGCAGGACATGAAGGAGAAGATTTGGAAGGGAGAGTTCATAGACATGTATGCCTTAATCAGGCCAAAGAGGCGGGACTTGGAAAACAAGGGAAAAGAGGGAAAGGACAGCTCCTTCAAGGATAGGAAGCCCTGGGTGGAGGAATCAATTACTAATTGGCAGTTTGGTTTCAATGTTTTTTCCACTGTGTTGTTAGAGAAAAAACCTGAGCTGGCAATTCCACTGATCTGCTATGCCAAAAAAATTCTGAAAGCTCACACGATGTACGGGGGGACTGCCTGGATGGACTATGACAGGGATTTCAGATGGGCAAAGGTAGAGGACCCAGACATGGGGTGGGATCAGACTGAGGTCAATGTATGGTTGGAAAGCATTAAAAATAAGGCGCCAATGAAGCAGCCCTTTCGGACTTCGCAGGGAGGGGTGGGCGAGAAAAAAGGGACATGCTGGGCTTTTAACAGAAAAGTGTGTACTTGGCCAGCAGGGACATGTAAGTTCAAGCACGCTTGCGCATTCTGCGGCCACCCCTCCCACCCGGAGTTTAAGTGTATCAAGAAATCTAAAGAGAGAGGCAGAGAGCACAAGCCATCACAGCAATAAGTTACCCACCCCCGTTAAGATAGGGAGACTGATTTTTTGGTTGAATCAGTATCCTGACAGGGGTGCAGCCAGGACGTTATTTCAGGGGTTTTCCACAGGTTTTCGCATTCCAGCACAGGGGGTGCCACCAGTGGCACATTGCAACAATCTTTTATCAGCGCGCATGCATCACTCTGTGGTATCTCAAAAAGTTGGTAAGGAGAGAGCCCTGGGGCGGATAGCTGGCCCATTCCCGGCCCCCCGCTGCCTGGTTACGTTTGTTCACCGCTGGGGGTGGTCCCCAAAAAAGAGCCAGGCCAGTTCAGGATGATACATAACTTATCGGCACCAAGGGGGGCCTCAGTGAATGACGCCATAGACCCTTCCCTGTGCTCTGTGACTTATTCCTTGTTCGACACGGCATTGCAGAAGCTGCGTGACTTAGGGCCCAAGGCTTTCATGGCCAAAACGGACATCGAGTCAGCATTCCGACTCATGCTGGTACACCCAGAGGATTACCACTTGCTAGGTTTTCAGCTGCAACATCAGTTCTATTACGACAAGTGCATGCCAATGGGTTGCGCGGTTTCATGCAGGTATTTTGAAATGTTCAGTTCCATGCTGCACTGGCTGTTTACTTTCAGGACAGGTCACAGGGACATCGTGCATTATTTGGATGATTTCATGGTCATGGGTCCCCCGATGTCGGGGCAATGTGGGCAGGCTTTGAAGGACCTTGTGGCGATGTTTGAGGAATTTGGGGTGCCATTGGCCCAGGGTAAGACGGTGGGGCCGGCAACATGCATGTCTTTCCTTGGCATTGAGATTGACACAGTGGTGGGGGAATGCAGGTTACCAGCAGACAAAGTGGAGGCTTTTTCCCAGGCAATAGAGGCAGCATTGGCTAGACCTAAAGTAACATTGCACCAACTACAGGTGCTGGTAGGCCAGTTGAATTTTGCGTTGCGGATCATCCCGATGGGGAGGCCCTTCTCAAGGTCAATCGCGAGGGCAATGGCAGGGATGACTCAGAAACACCACCACATCCGTCTACAGGCGGATGTGAGGGAGGACTTGAAGGTGTGGCGCAGTTTTCTGAGTGACTTTAATGGTAAGGTGGTCTGGCCGGCACCGACCATCTCCAGTGCAGACTTGGGCTTACTCACGGACTCAGCGGGTAGCGTGGGTTTTGGCGCTGTGCTGGGGTCACGCTGGTGCAGGGGGGACTGGCCTGCAGCATGGCATGAGCAGGGGCTGACAAAAAACATAGCCTTTTTGGAACTGTTCCCCATTGTGGTGGCAGTGACTGTTTGGGCGCAAGTCTTCAGGGACAAGTCTGTGGTTTTTGGTCTGACAACATGGCAGTGGTGGAGGCCATCAACAGACAAGGGGCAAAGTGTAGGCAAGTACTAAGGCTATTGAAGCATTTGGTGTTGGCTTGCTTGAAGTTGAACTTGCTGTTCAGGCGGCGCATATTCCAGGCGTGGAGAATCAGGCTGCTGACGCTTTGTCTCGCTTCAAGTTACAGGATTTCAGGAGATTCCATCCACAGGCGGAGGACCGGATGACAGCGTTCCCAACATCTCTGTGGAAGATTGGAGCCCCGCCTTAGCAGGGCTAGTGGGGCCTCATTGAGCGAGCGCACCCGGAGAACTTATCAGCAGCATTTCAAATCATACCGAATGTTTGTGCAGCGCGTAAAGCTGGGGTGCCTTTTTAGTCCAGAGGCCATCAGCGGCTTCTTACAGGCTTTGAGGGATCAGGGTAGGCCTGCTTCTTATGCCAGGGCACACGTGACTGCAGTGGGTTTCTTTGCCAAGCTGGCGGGCGAGCGCGATCCGGGCGCTACATTCTTAGTGCGGAAAGCACTGGCAGGTTGGGCCAGACTCGAAGGGGTTAAAAAGGATTGCAGGAGGCCACTGGATGTAGACACACTGGGGCGCATACTGGGGACCTTGCGGGCAATATGCTGCTCAGAATTTGAGAGCACCTTATTTGGGGCCGCCTTCTCACTGGCCTCTTATGGGGCTTTCCGGTTGGGGGAGTTGGTAGGATCATCTAAGTCTGACCAGACGGGAGGGTTGCAATGGCGGGACACAAAGGTGGTGCAAGGGGGGCTGGTGGTGGTTCTGCGCAGGTCCAAAACGGACTCTTTGGGTAAGGGGTGCACGATCCGGCTTAGTCCGGCGCCTGGATCAACGGTATGCCCGGTTGCCAGGGTGGAAGCATATTTGGGGATCCGCCCGCAAGGGAGGGGCCAGGCCCTGTTTATTCACGAGCGGGGGGACTGTTTGTCACTGTACCAATTCAGGGCGGTGTTCGGCCGAGCAATGGCTGATTTAGGATTGGGGCACGGAGGGTACTCTTCACACTCATTTAGGATTGGGGCAGCGACTCTCGCAGCAGGAGCAGGGTTACCGGAAGAGACTGTGAAAAGGGTGGGGCTCTGGTCTTCAATGTGTTTCAAACGCTATGTGCGCCCGGAACTATTATGAGTAAACAGGGATATGCTGCCTAGATTACGCTAACTTTTCCATTTCTCCCCGTCATTAGTATGCCCTCGAAGGTAGTATGGGTGTTGGGACACTCGTTTGTGCGGCGCGCCACGGTCCGGTTGCAGCGGCGGCAAGTGGAGAGACCGGGGGGTCTGACCGGGGTGTCGATCCTGTGGCGAGGCGTCGGGGGCCTGCGAATTCGGCAGCTGCAGCAACTGGTGGAAGAAACAAGAGCGCACGAGGGACAGCAGTCCCCGGATTTGATCATTCTGCATTTAGGTGGCAACGACATGGTGGACCTTGGGCGCCAAGAGGTCAGAGAGGAGTTACTGACGGACTTTGCATGGTTAGGTAGAATGTTCCCGCTGGCTCAGATAGCCTGGTCCAGTATGATACCATGCCGGGTATGGGGCACCAATGTGCGATCACGAGCCTTGAATGTGTCGGTAAGGCGCCTCAACAGGGAATTGGCCAGGCTGTGCACTGGACAGGGCCGCTTGTGCCACATTCCCCACAGACTGATCACTGGGGATCAGATGTTTCACCATGATGGAGTACATTTATCGGACATGGGGACAGATGTGTGGATCAGAGGAATATGGTCCTTTGTACAGAACTTATTCGGTGGTGGGGAGGGTGAAGGACCTGTGGGCCCTGGTCACCCTTGTGGCGGTAAAGAGGCCACAGAGCATTGACTCGCAGGGTTAACGGGAGTCCTTCTTACATACTCCCTAGGCCAGCACTGAGGGGAGAGACGGTAAGCTCTCCGCAGGGAGAATGGGGACACCGGCTGGGGAGGCAAGGGCGCCAGGTCACGATTTAGGGCAGGGGACAGCGGCCCCTGTTTATTCCCTACGAGCCTCCTCGGGAGCCTGGTGGTAGAGGGGTGGGCCCCGGACTTGGCGGACAAGGACCAGAGGGCTGGGGGCTCACCTCTCAAGGACGCAGGTGGGTTGCGCCTTACGTGGTTCTCAATTGGGGATGCGAGCCTGAGGGCCCCTTCGTGCTGGGAGCAAGTTAATAGGTGATAAGTTATGCATTGTAAATATTAAAAGTGTGATTAGGATTTGATAATAAGATTTGGAATAATGTTTTACTGATTGTCATGTTTATGTGTGTTATGAAATAATTAAACATGGCCGTTTATACCCACACTCTGGAAGTATCAAGTGGTATTTGTGGGTTAACTAGGGAGCGGGGCGGGGAGCATCCTAGGCGTTCCGGGCCCTATGTTCAAAACCAATTGCTGTATTGGTATGGGAAAAGTCACCATTGGCCAGTGCTCAGCAGGCTGGCGATAAACTATCTGGCTTGCCCTGTCGCAAGTGTCTCTTCTCAGCGTGTTTTCAGTGCTGCTGGTGCCATTGTAACAGTGAAAAGGACCAGTCTCTCGCCTCAAAACGTGGAGAGGTTAACCATTATCAAAATGAATCAGCACTTTTTACCACCGGATTACACCATACCTGAAGCACAGCAGGAACAGGAGGACAGTGACTCAGGTGACGAAAGTAGTGTGGTAGATGACCTACTTCTGGGTGAACCACCAGAGTTTGAGGACGAGCTCTACTTCCCTGACAACTAGGCTTTCAATTTGTTACTTTCTTTCTTCCTTATTTACTTTTATTATTTGAGTGTGTCTCTGTTTTTCTGGTTTGAATCACAACAAATCCATCACCACCGTCTTGTCTTTTTATTGCCGTATTGGAGTTGCAACTGTGTGCATTTATTAAAGAAGTCCACTCCTCTGAGTCCTGCTCCATCCATCCTGACTCGCCCTAAATCCATTTTCCTCAAGCTAGACATTGGATGAAGAATAGTACAAGAAATGTGTGCCTGCCTCATCGAGTCCCTCTAAAAGAACATGACTATAGCTATCCTCCTTTCTGAGCCAAGAGGGACTGCCCCTTAAGATGAGAACAGGTAATGATGAATCTGATGGCATGCATTGGACGATGACTCTGAGTTATTGGTGTGTTTGTGTTGTTGTTGTTGTTGTGCATGAAGTGTACTAGTATTTAATCTACACACTAAAACAAAGTGACTCAATTCAATGTTTCCCTTCTTGTTGTTTAATAACAAATTGTACGTCTTCTACTGCAGGGCGATCCATTGCATTTTTGAATATGGAATCTGGACTCACTCAGTACACAACACTACAGACTGAGTTGGACACCATGATGACGATGATGACCACATACTCTATACTCTTCGCAGTCAGTCAGTAGGATTGGAGATGATTGATGGAATAACTCGGGCGTTTCATGAAGTGGCATAAAGGTAAACAAGTCAATCAACAACAACCACAGCAGACCTACATGTCTGTGACTGTAGTGGTGGAGTCGAGTCAGTGTGGTGGAGTGGTATGACTGACAGCGGTGCATTGATTTAGTTACTTAATTTGGAAAATGCTATGTTGCTGTTTATGTGTGCTCTGTCTGGCTCAGTCAAAATCTAAGCTAACTGGAGTTTTGGTGGGTGTCGTGGGCATGCTCTGTCCTGTTGTTGTTGTAGCGTGGTTAATGCTGGAAACAGAGTAGACATGATGTAGCCATGCCACCTCTAAAACTGTTCTTGTTGCACTGCTCCGTAATTTATGCATTTTTTCCTCCTTGATTTTTCAATATCCCTTTGGGTTTTCCTTACACTTACAGGCCGGCCGCTCTTTACCCTGTGCTATACTGGGAAAAACAACTCAGGCTTATCTTACCAATCCGCATCTGCATGGCAGGCAGTGGGGCACCCAAGATTGACAGACGGAGCATCCATGGAAGGGAGGAGACCAAGAGGAATAATAACGAGATGCAACTTCCCAATTTGACCAGGATAATACAGTAACTTAGTATCATTAATCATCTTTTAATTAATTTGATTCATTTTTTCTCTTCAATCATTACGACTGTGTGTTGTTGTTTATTTGGTTTGCTCTTAGTCTTTGCTTATATCCCTACAGCTATTTTTTAATTTTCTTTGCTAGCTTTAAAAGGAAGCCCAGAACAGAACATAAAATGTATGTAATTTGAGTCTCTCTGAGGGCAGATAGGCAATGCAATTGCATAATAATAATTAATATACTGCTGCCCTATGTCTACTAGTCTACTTAGTAGTAGTAGTAGTACTACTTATCATTAACCACATCATGCATGCATTTCCTTTTTCTTCCTTAACAGATTTATGAATATGATGGTCGTCTGCCAAGATTGTGTGTTGTCCACGTGTAGTGTTTTTCTTTGTCAAACCTTTCCCTCAAATACCCCTTCCCAACCATTCATCAAACCCTAACCCTCTTCCCCTGGGCTGTGTGATTTATTAAGGTGTGACTAAGTTAAATTTACACCAATAATTGATCACACACTTGCTGGGGCGGATGTGGTTCAAGCAAGTAAGCAACACTAATTCAAGGCAGGTCGAGGATCTTCTAATTCTGCTCTAAGTATAAATATATATCGTCGGCCACACTGGCTACAGATTAGATTGCCCAGTGCCCACCCATGCTCAGTAGCATTCGCTATTCTCTTTTTTTTCCAGAGGAACATAATTATATTATTAACCTATTATTAAATATTAATTGCCGTCATGGATTTCATCCTTCCAGCACTAAAGTTTATGCTTGTCCACTTCATAGGTCGAGTCCACTACATTAGTTTGTTGTAACTTGTACTAGGCTATCCCTGCCACCATTATGTTTTATTTTACTTTAGCATTAATAATATCAATATGATTCATCATCACTTTCTTCTTGTTTGGCAATCTTCTTCTTGTGTACTTACTACTTACTGTACTTCTACTACTTGTTCCCTAGTCTCACTCAGGTGACTGACTTGTCTCATTTTATTTTTTTGCAAATGCAACTGTCTACTACTACTACCACCACCCACCATGGCACCTTAGGAAACCAAACCATCACCATGCAGCCATTGCTTTGGCTAAACATCAATCACAGGTAAGAGAAGAAGTGTGGGGGAGTCAATAATGTATATTCTATGGAAATTAATTCACACACCCACATCCTTCCGAGTACATACTACAAAGGGGTTTTAGTTGTAGAATGCATTGATTAGGAGGAGAGACTGACAGTAGTAGGACAAGTGTGGGTACTGCATCTATCTATCTGTCTGTGTGTTACACTATTGGCAGATTTCAAAAACTGGCTGTGGCCCTGCAGCAAAAGGAGGAAACAAAAACAAACAAAGTGACGTAAAAGAGTAACCACCCCCCCAGAAAAGATTTGCATCATATCATATGTATTGGAAAACTATAAATTAATTATTATATCCTAACAAATATAAACTATAAGAAAAACCCACAACACCTGACCCACCCCTCTCCCTAACCCCAACCAGTAATGTCCATGTCCAAAAGTAAACCCCAAGGTTCCCCAAATAGTTCCAACATCCCACCCACCAAAAAAAGATTAACAAAGGGGCAAGAGTCAAAGAAGACTGAGGTCATGATGTTGTGATAGTCTGACGTCTAGCGGCGGGGTTGCCTGCTAGTTTTTTTTAGGACCTCCTCCATCTGGGCCTCCAGGTGCGCCACTCTGCGGAGCACGTGGTGCCGAAAGTTCCTGCAGGAACAACAGGGGTGTGCAGCAGTAGATGTTGTTGTTGCCAATGGTGATGGGTGGCGGGTGGCTGACAAACCACAACGCCGTACCACCGGAGGCACGGGGGGCTGGGTGGGCCCCAGGGCATTGGAGGATGAAGCTACCGCCTCCTCCTCCACCTCCGCCAGGACAACCAGCCGCCGATATTCATCCCAGATGGCCTCCAGCTTCCTTTGCCGGGCCCTGGCTGCCAACTCCTGCCTAGTGGGTTGGGAAGGAGTAGCTATATCAAGAAAGGAAAAAAAAGAATTGTTGTAACCAATACTCTTAGCAAAACAGTAACACAAAATTAAATTACAGTCCACACATAAAAATTATAGTGGCACAGTAGTAGCAGTAGCACTAGCAGCTGTTGTATCCTCCTCTCCTCCTCACTTCCCTTCCTCTGCCCCTAAGATTTGGATGTGATGATTATACTTTCAGGCACTAAGTATGGAGTAGAGTAGAAGTATTCTTTTTCTCTCTCTTGTTTAGCACAATTAATCTTGTAGGCATGCCAGCTCAGTCAGCTTGTGCCCTAGGCAGACATACTCATGTCGCAGCCTCGCAGACTCATGTACTTTACTACTGTCTGCATGTGGGGCAGCTGTACTACACAATTATATATTTCCATTACGGCCATACTCTGTTAAATCAATGGCAAATGCTCAGACAATTTCACTTTCAACCTGACTGCACTACTGCAGGCACATGATGATGGTTAATGATCATCACATGCTTATGGATGATGAGAAACGGCGGCACGACATCATGTCACTTACGTCATGTGATGATGATGACACACTGAGTGATTTGTAAGTACTAGTTACCAATTACCATGCAGCAGATAGGCCACCCATGGCTGACACAGGAAGGGTACTGGAGCGGAATTGTGCCTCGGAGTTGGAGGGAGGCGATTATGGGTAGGGTAAATATTTAGTCATGCACAATATACATGTTGTGCTTGCAAACTACTGTGAGTCAAGGGAGTATTCCATTCTGAAATACAAGTACAACCTCAAACCTTTGAATCAAAAACCTTGCAAAAAAACAGTCCTTGTTATTCCCAGGGCTTGTTTTTTCATTTACATTCAGTGCATTGCTCTTTTAGCATTATTATTATTTTATTCGTAATATTCTTCACCCTTGGCTTTGGTACTCTGGCACGGTTTAATTTTCTTTTACATTCTCTTCATCCAGTCTGACTCTGTTTTCACCTACTACAGAACCATTCAGGCATCCATCCATCCAAACATGGCTATCATCATAAACCGGCTTTCACCAACAACAACATACATTTTAGATATATAACCAACCACCACCCATGCCATGCGTCCTTGCTTGCCTTAGAGTTTGACCTCTCAACCCCTCCCCGCAGGATTCCTTTCACCCATACAGTTTCACCCACCCAGACAGGCATCCTTTCTGCTTTCACCCATTCTTCAACTACCCATGAATCCTTTTCCAATCCTTATCATCTTCCTCCTCCACCTATGCATCCCGGGCCCCTTCCTTCACCCACGCATCCTTCTCTGCCAGTCATACATGTCGTATGACTGTTTGTCTTCATCATAATACTGTCTTTGCTGAGTTGAAGATAGAGTATGCCATTAGTTACTCAACCACCGCAGCTAATGCTAATGTTTAAGTAAAGGCCAGGGTGTCTTCTTCAACTGTTCAGTGTTCTCACAAGCAACAACTTAGCCTCAGCAGAAGTACAGTGTACTACTAGTACTGAGTGTACACCCTTGCAGCAAGTGTATTCATCATTCTCAATAAGTAAGGAATATGACTTACCACTGCCCGCCACTGCTGCTGGCTCACCCCCTGTGGCTGCCGCATCCGCTCCCTCTGGAGTGGCATGGTGGCCCTCACCGCTGGCCCCGGCACTGGTGGTCGGTACGCCTGGAAAAAAAACAACCCATTTTTTTAGATGCCATATACGCCTCCCCTATTTATTTTTTTAATTAGCAAGATTGAAAATACATAATTAATAATACGTATACACCACAAACATCACTATCTACAATTCGGATACCAGTACAGTAGACAGTATGTCCTATAAAAAAAAACTAAATAATATCCGGTTGGGCATTTTGTTGGTGGAAAAGCCTCTCAAGAAGATGACAACCCATAGGACTGGACTCAGTGGCTAGAGCTATAGTACATCTCATTTTTTGAAAAGAAGAAAGAGTGGCCAACTGGGCGGACATGAGGTCTCTCTTAGTTGGAAAATGGTGCTGTCCTCCTACTCCTCTCATATACTTCCTTCCAGCCATGGTGCACGGTAACAGTTGTTCAGTGTTCACCATCAATTGCTGATACTAAAAAAAGTACTAGGCCTGGATTAGAAAAAGTAAAATACACCACTTTGGGGGGTTCTGCTCCTGCCCAACGTGAGTAACCACCATTACTGATTGAGCATGATGAGACAGTAAAAGAAACTAAAGCCTTCTCATCTCACAATTCACAAACCTGGGGATATACCTTACTTGTCTTGGGCATGCAATCTGCAGTCTGACTCTGCACAGCACATTAGTGCTACTAGTAGTAGTAAGGAGTCCTTACTAGTAGTAGCCTAGGCTAGGACCAATGGGTTCTCTGAGTCTTACAGTACCACTACTAGGCGATCCACATAAGGGGAGAGGGAAAGCTCAGTGAAACCCAGAAGAAAGCAAGCTACAGAAAGACTGTCTAATAGAGTCAGAGCAGAGGTTAGTCAGATGCAGTTTGATTTGATGTAAAAATAAAAACAGACACTAGAAGAAACAATGTTATTTGTAGTACTTAGTTAGTAGTAGGTAACGGTGGAGCAAAAACAAGAATTTAGAAGCAGATAGATTGAAGAGGAATTTGGAAAAATTAAAATTAGGAAATGGAAATAATAGAGCGATAAAAGTTTGGGAAATATTAATATAAACACCAGGTGCGCCTGAGGCTGCTTCCTGCTGTACCTGGGAGGCCCCTCCAGCTCCCGCACCCACCGCACTGCCAGCTGCCCCAGTCTTCTTCTTGCCCCTGGATGCTGATCATGTAAAGAGACAAAAAATGATTTGTGTTAAATATATATAAATATAATTGGTCTAAAAATATTTTTAGACAGGAAACAGCAATTGCAATAACATTGACCTATGCTAAATCAATCAGATCAACTTATTCGACTAGTAGTAGTCGACTAGTATATATCGCAGTCGAGTACCATCCGATCATTATTATTCCACAGTTCAATTCTGATTCCTGAATCCTAAAAATACCTAGCCCGCCTATTCCTGACTTTGGAATTAATGAATTGCAAAAATATTATATTTGCATTTTGCTTCTAACTAAGTTCAGATCTCATTCCCAATCATCTCTCAGACAGTCTCAGTCTCTACTCCAACAACCCCTTTGACCGGCCAATTACTAAGTCTGCATTTATTCTTCTTAATGCATAGATGGACGCATGCATAACTGCAGCATACACCAAATTGGTTGGTTGCTATTATTCACTCACTATAAGAACTACAAAAAGTTCTACTAGGAGAAGGACTGAAGTCATGTGAGAGCCTGAGTGAGGATGCGTCACTCACGAGTCACGACGCAGGCCGCTAAATTACTAAATAATACTAACTAACTAACTACTACCACTATCTTAGTGACAAGAGGAGACAGGACAGCCTGACAGGACAAAGGAAAGGACTGGAGTCTTTCCTATGTGGATTAAAATAAATACCTACCTAACTTAAATTCTCTAACCTCTCTTACATAAACAGCCCAAGTGAGCGCAAAGTTACAAACAAGTACGACGATTAGTTAGTAGCGCCGAGCACCTGTCTGGAAGTAACAATCACATAATATAACATTTTTAAACATAGGTTACCTTACCTGCATGTAAGCACTGCAGCAGCAGCATGTTAGCTATTTGCGAAAAAAATAATATTCGCAATCGCAATAAATAACAGTCAGAACAGAAGAACACAAAAAAGTAATATAAATAAAAAGCTACTCACCAAGCCCCGGGACCTCAACACCTAGCAGGTCCAGCAGGTCATGCTCCCGGTCCAGGATATCGGACCACCGGTACGTCAATTGGTTATGGGTGCACCGGACCCCAGAGCAGCGAAACACTGCCCGGCGCACCCTTGCCCACCGCCGGTGATGCTCCCGGAGCCCGTACCCACACCCAGGCCTGCCACCTGCTGCCAGGGTTAAGGGGAGGTGGCGCTGGATAAAAAAAACCAGGGCAGCCACCTCCGCCTCCCTAAATAAGGCCCGTGCCTGCACCCCATGTAGGCACCGCCTTCTGCAACGAAGGTGGTCGCGGCTCTCACTGCGAGCCCTCTGACTCGTCTTCTTCCCCTGGCCCTTTGCCATGGTTCTGGGTAGGCGGGGGGCGGAAAAGAAAAGGTAGGAACTAAGAAAGCAAGTAAAAGAATTGTGAAAAAGCAAGTAATAGAAAAAGAGTGAAAAATGTAGTAAAAACACTAAAAAAGTAGGAAAAAACACAAAATATACAATCAGGAACAGATAATAAATAAAAAAGATCAAAACAAGTTTCTAGAAGCAAAGGATTAAAAAGAAATAGGGAGGATAGAAAAACAGGCCCAGAACCATAGCAAAAAGTGAAAAACAAGATGGCCGCGCCCATTGGCGACCGCTTGGTGAAGTTTGCGCGATATTTCCCCCCGAGCACACAGAAAGCGTCCCCAAACACGTAATATGCGTTCCCAAACAGGAAAAACGCATCGCGAATGGGCGGAACAAGCAACTCGGCGCGCTCGCGGAAATTCGGGTAGCTCGCGGAGGTTTTCTGCAGCTTCGCGGAATTCCGCTTAGCACGACTACACGAACTTCGCCCAGGGTTAATCCCTGTACACAAGCATCCCACACAACAAATCATTGGAAGTCACCAGGGAAGCCTTAGAGAGACGTCCGACGCTACACTGGGTGCCCACTGACTTTTTAGTTGCTCTGCTGGATATTGCCATGTCAAGAAACTATTTCTATTTTGTTTTTCAAAACCAGTATTTCTATCAATGCAAAGGCGTGGCTATGGGAGCAGGGTTCGCTCCCAGCCTAGCTAATTTGTTTATGGATGCCTACGAGGAAGAACATCTTTACAATCTCAATAGCCCTTTCATAGATAACATCACTATGTGGAAGAGGTACATTGACGACGTGATAATGATCTGGTCAGGTAGTGAAATGAACCTGATTGACTTCAGAAACTGGCTTAACGGCAGATTGACTGACATCCAGTTCACCATGTCCTATAGTAAGGAATCCATCAGCTTCCTAGACCTCACTTTTCTGGTCAAAGATGGCTTGATTTACACCAATTTATACAGAAAACCCACTGAACAGAACACACTGCTTAAGTATGATTCCCATCATCCCAGAAGTCTCCGGGATAATTTGCCATATGGTCAATTTTTGAGGCTGAGACGCAACTGTGCCCACAGATTGGATTCCTTCAAGGAAACTGATATCCTCACCCAACGGCTTAAAGACAGGGGCTACCCCATTGGGTTGCTCAAATGTGCAAGAAAAAGAGCATGGTACTGCCCTCGTGACACCCTCTTGGAAGACAAGACTAAGGAAACAGGCATTGAGAAACTACCTACTACCTACAATCCAAGAAGTCACGAAGGTCTTGAAGAAATACTGGAACCTTGTGGCAAGCAAACTTGGAACAACTGAAGACCCGATTTTTGCGTTCAAAAGGGGCAAAAATATCAAGGACTATGTTGTCAATGCCTACCTAGAGACTCCGCGACCACCGGACATCAGGATGCAACTGAACTTACCACCCCTTTTAGGACATTACAAATGTGGCAAATGCAAAGCATGCACTCTGACTATTGAGGGAACCTCATTCATGCACCATAACAGGACATACACCCTGTCACAACACACCAATTGCAACAGCACCAACGTAATATACGCCATCAAGTGTCCATGTGATAAGGTGTATCTGGGCCAAACAACTCAGAAGGTCAAGACCAGAATCTTACAGCATTTCAGTAGGATCAAGTGCAGGGTACAGGGAGCCCCCTTGGTTGAGCACTTTAGCAGCCAGTGCTACCCCACGGAGAACCTTAAGTGGTGGACTCTGGAGAAAATCTGTCCTCACCCCAGAGGGGGCAACACTGCTTCATCCCTTAACTTCAAGGAGTGTAGATGGATACACTCCTTGGATACAGTGGCGAGGGGGTTAAATGAGATGGAGGAGACCTATAGGCAAATTGGCCAGTTGCAACACAGATGACGTGTCTGGTCTACTTTGGTTACTCCCTCTTTATGATTCTCTCTGCCTTGTCACCTAGCCATACTTCTAGCTAATCGTGTTAATGGCTGCCCAATTCCTGTATCCCAGTCACAGGCTTCTTTGACAAACCGGTATCATGAGCATACATCATTTAATCGAGACCACATAGTCTATGAATCTTTGTTGTGCAATTTATTGTTTGGTTTAACCAGGTACAGGTATAATTTGTGAGCTACCTGGATGGCCTCGCCGTATGCAGCCTTACGCAATTCATACTCCGTGGCAAGATACCGACTATGTTTTAAGCCAGATTGTACCTTGTAATGTGTTTTGATTCCGGACTTAGAATGATGCATTTGCCTATTCATTCTAGGTGACCTAGATCAATTTTATTGATTCACTGTATTATGATAATTTCCCATTCCTTTGGGATGTGTCACAAATTCTACAAAATTGTGCTTGAAAATGTATTGTATTATTTTATTGTAGCTTCCCAATCCTTTGCGATAAATTGTACTCGATAATTCTTTGCTCAGCTTAATTAGATGATATGTTCGCCAATTAAATCTGTTCTGACCTGATCTGCTTCATCAATTCATCTCATTGCGGGGACACACATGTTTCATTCACCACTTTATTGTTTCGCCGAGTCAGCTACCTGTAAGAGCCCCTCTCTGTAATGTTTCTGGCAGACAACGAATTGTCACGGGTAGATCTTGACCTCCAAGTTCACCCTAATCCATTTAGCTGCTGCAATCTCACAAGCACGCTGAGCTTCTCACGTTTCCCCGACGTGAGGCGCGTTCTTCCTTTATAAACCAGCTTGAATCTGACTCACACGAGACTGTTCAATGTGAGTCCACAGCTCTTCAGATTCACAAGGTAGGCGGATGCGCTGAGCATCACCTCTCGGTTTTCTCTAATGGCAGAGCAATTCCACTCAATTTTTACACAAGTTTAAACAGGCCCATGTCTAATTGTCTTCGTCTTTGTACTTGGTAGGACTGCCACAAAGCCACATTCATTGTGGATTGGACTAGGAGAGACATGAAATTAAAGAAATAAGAGGAATATTTGTTTGAAACCAGGCGACAACTTACAGTCGCACTGATTTGCTTAATTCAATTTATCTGATGCACATATATATATTTTTTATGCAGCTCCTCCTCCTGGTTAGAAGTTTTGCCTCTCCAGTCCTTGAAATGGAATTAATTAAATAATTCAAATCAGGTATGGCTATAGCTCACTGCGCACTATACTATAGCCTCTGTAAGCATGGCCCAAGCCTGCAGTGATGTAATTCCACACTCTTTATTTTTAGATCACAACCAATCCTGGTGTTTTATTAAATTAGCCACGTGAATCTGGTGCCTCAGATTAATTATTGAAGGCACTCTGAGAATCCATAGGTTGGATTCAGTCCTTCTGACGTAACTTTTGAAGGTGGTGAGTATCATTACTGTTGAGCCACCTAACAATACCTTTCTCAATATAACCCCAATTGGAACACGCCTGACTCTCTTATGAATGCATTTCATTGTAGGCTGTCTCCTTTGTTACCTTGTCCTGAAGAAGACCCGCCATGACGCTTTCTTAAATTGCGCATACGTCAGGGTCGAAACGTCGATGTCCTTTATCGGTCCATGACCATCAGGACTTCTGGTCTTAAATTTACCAAGCAGTTGTGCTTTTTACTAGAGACACTTGATCCAGATCAGTATTGGCCGGAGCTCAAATGTACCCCCTGTGTATATTTTGTGTATAACTGTCTGTTTCCATTTCACCATTGTATAAATGACACCTATTCACCCATGTCACATGGTCACTCTTTTTCACTCTATTTAATGTCACCCTCTTCTATTGAAATGTTGACAGCCGCATAAAAATAATTGACTTACAGAGAAAAGTAAATACTTACCGCTCTAAAAAAATTGTTTGTCTCATGTGTTCCAACATAATTTGTAAAGTAATTGATGTTACTTGCGTAATTTGCTCCACATGATTTTCTCTTGACCGTATAAGCAATCTTTCTTACCCGACAGAACCACTTGTAGCCTTTTATATATATATACCCAGGTTCTGAGGGACACAGGGTTACCCCATTGTTACTGCACGCTTTTAGAAATTGGGTGCCTCTGCCTGTTTGTGTATTCACCATCTGGTTTTGGAGTGACAGGAGCCAGGATGTGCATTCACTATAGACAGTCACAAGGGGGCTTGAGGTGTGCCCTACATTTCCTGGGTGACTCATAGCCAGGCTAAATGGACCTTTCTGCATTTAGAGGGGTGGGAGGAGTTTTCACTAGCACCTCAATAGGCGACGTCTGCTCTGCACAATGCTGTCTCCACCTCCGGTAAGATGCTGGACCAGGGAGGACAGAACTGGCTTCTACTGAACTCAGAGACTTTCTGCCTAAAACTTCAAAGGGGAAAAGTAGTATAAATATCGGAACCCTGACCCAAGAACTTTAGAAATCTTTTGTACTAAGGATACTGCCAAGAAGAAGAGCTGGAGAAGCTGTTAGGAGGGACTACCACTTTTCTCTCTGCTGTGCTGTGTTGGCCTGCAGTGGCTGCTTCTGTCTAGGATAGTGAAAGGACTGGACTTTCTGCAAACTTATTTTCCAAAGTTTCTCCAAGGGCTTGAAGTAGAGCTTGCCTCCTGTTGGAAAGTCTCAGGCACACCAAAGACGTCACTAACCTCTAGGTACCCACTTCTGGACCTGCGTTTCTCAGCTGCCACAGAGGAAAAAGCAACTTGACTCCGTCAACTATGCCGCTGCCGGCTCCATGACCTGTTGGCAGCACAGAGAGCACTGCCCCGCTTGGCACCGCAACCCTTGTCTCACCGATGATGACACCCGAGGCTGCCACTGACCTGCTTCTTGCACTATGACCTGAGGGCACCGCACTTCACACCACCTCGCTTCACATCGCTGCCGTGATATCCCATTCGACGCTGTCCACATCGACATCGTCGCCACTGCCTGCACCAGGGCCTGGGGGCATTGCTCGTAAGTTACTCGATGCACCACCCTGTCCCACACCTCAGCCTTAGCCCACCGACACCAGTGCTATAGACTCCAGATTGTCTGCGATGACAGTTCTTCAGCAACGACGATGACGCTGCTTGCACTGTGACCAGCTAGCACCGTAACGAGCACTGCCCCACTTCGCACCGCACCTCAGGTCTCACCGAGCCGCTGCCTGCACCATGACCTGAGGGCACCGCATGCTGTACCGCTGCACTTCGCCAGCACTCCTGACTTGAACCTCATGGAGTTCGACCTGCAACACGTGTGTCTTCAAGGTCCCGATTACTCCTGCACCAACTTCCGAGAGCAGTGCCTGCCGATGCTGTCTCTTTGGAGCTCATCCCAAGGTCCCCAACGCCCTGCATTTCCAAGGTACTCTTTTGTGGGTCTTCCCGACACCGTAGCTGGCCTGTGACGCAGTGGTCAGCCTGAACTGTTGGATTTGTTTGTTCACAACGCTGTGATAGCCCCGGACGGAGCTATCGACATCAAGGAACTGTATTTAAACCTATTTTTGAAGTCTTTCAATTTTGATTATTGTATGTTGAATTTTTATTGTTTTGGTCTTGTTCTACACAGATAAATATTGGCTATTTTTCTTAAACTGATGTGGTGTCCTTTTGTAGTGTTTACACTGTGTTACTGTGTGTTATGTGCAAATGGTTTACACATTGCCCCTGAGATAAGCTTGGCTACTGATGCCATGCTACCAAGGGGGTGAGCAGAGGTTATTTTAGAAGTGTAATATCCTTATCCTTACTAGGAGGAAGGGTCCCTACTTGGACAAGGTGCATACCTCTGCTAACTACTGACCTCCATTTCTAAAACTGTACCATAGGATAATATTGACTTTACCTCATTCCACTTACAAAGCTGTAATATACAAATGGGAACAGGTAACCAGTTCATGTTTTGTGTCTTTGGAACTATAGTGAAAAATCCTCTCTTATAGTGAAGTAAGATTTTAAATTACAATTTTGAAAATGCCACTTCTGGAATGTTCACAGTTTCCTGCCTTTGCCTTTTAGTGCTTATAGCCTGTACCTGGGTCACATGACTGGGTGCAGCTGGCAGTTGGGCTTTATATATTATCTATGTTATGTTATGTTACTATTGTTGTAGAGCACAGATACACCAGACGGCTTCTTGGTGGAGAAGGAAACTAACACAGTGGCGGCTCAGAGCACTAATTATAGACTTGCTTGAAGAGCCATGTTTTTAACATCTGTCTGAATTTCCCACAGTTGGGGTTTTTCCAGATTTCCAGAGGCAGGTAGTTCCAGATACGGGGGCAATGACTAAGAATCTGGATCCGCCTGTCCTTTTTCTATTGAATTGAGGAATCAATAGATAGTGCAAATGTGTGGATCATAAATTTCTATTGGTAGTGTTCTTTTTGGATGCAGGATTTTATAAAAGCTGCACTTTTCATGTGGAGGGATTTTAATATGATGCAACGTGTTTTGAAAGTGGATCTCTGGACAACTGCGAACCAGTGGACACTATAGCAGTATATGAGCTAGATGTTTTGTTTCTCACGGAAACATGGGCTGACTCAGCCTCTGATCCGGACTTTGTGACAGCAGCCCCTCAGGGATTTCTATCTTTTAGGGTAGATAGGCCTACTAAGAAGGGGGGCGGAGTAGCGGTTATATACAAGTAAAAGTTCGTAGCGACTTTTGCCCCAGCTCCCACCCCTTACTATGAAGCTATTTACTTCGCCTTAGAAACAAATGCTAAAAACACCTTTAGGGGCATTCTACTCTATTGTTCCCCAGGCGCCAGAAGCACGATTACTAACAACCTAGATGCTCTCATGGAGCCCATTCTCTCCACTAATGAGTTCACTATTCTAGGCGATTTCAATATATACCTAGAAGATAGAGGGGATAAGGATACTATGTCCCTCCTAGAGTCCCTAGGGACACTAGGCTTATCTCAGATGGTGCTCAAGCCCACACACGATGGTATCTTTATATCTGCACCTGGCCTAATAGTAAAAAACATTCACCCTCTTACGTGGTCAGATCACTCCTTAATCACATTTGACTACACTATCCCCAAAGTCCAGAAAGAAGGGGTAATTAAATCCCACTCATTAACATATAATGCCTGGAACAAGATTGATAAAGACTTGCTTCACTGTCAATTGAACAAGACACGACCACTTCTTAATATGCCCCCAGACCTAGCAGTTAGCAAATATACGAACTGGCTAAATGAGGCCTTTAGGGCTACAGTACCCACCTGTAAAATTTCAGGGAACCGTAATTCTCCATTGGCCCCCTGGTTTACCGAGGCCCTACGTCAGGAAAAACAAAAATGTCGCAGACTTGAAAGATGCTGGAGAACTAAATATGATTTAGCAGACAAAAACATCTACAAATCTGCATTAATTCAATACAAAACCTTGTTGATTGCAGAAAAAAAGGCCTGCTTTTCCAGGAAGATTGAGAAAGCCAAGAATTAATCTAAAGAACTGTTTGGGGTCGTAGAGAAGCTTTCCTCTCTACCTAAGAAAAAATGCACCAAGCACAATGACAGTTTTTGTGAGGTCATTGCAGAGGCTTTCAGAAATAAAGTCAAAGACATCTATGACTCTTTTGAAATCATTCCTGCTCGAGCTCCCAATGAGTTATTCCCTTGTGCAGATCACAGTGGTAAGATTTTTCACTGCTTCTCATAGGTTACTACTGAACTAGTGGAAAAACACATCAAAGATATTAAATCTGGATCCCCATCGGATCTATGCCCACCTGCATTCCTGAAAGAGATAGCAAAAGAGGTGAGCCCACTACTCACAGAAATTTTTAATAATATGTTCAAGTCTGGTATTTTTCCGGCTCCTTGGAAAGACGCGTCAATATTGCCATTGTTAAAAAAAAAAAAACCTGGATGACTCCAATCCCAACAACTATCGCCCAATAGCCAGGCTGCCGCTCCCAGGCAAGATAGTGGAGAAAATCATGAACAAACAGCTAGCTCAGTTCATACAGGAAAATGACGTACTTGATCCCTCCCAATTCGGGTTTCGACCAGAACATAGCACAGAAACAGCACTAATCAAGGCCACCGAAGAGATCAGGAGGGTGATGGACGGAGAGGGCGCGGCTGCCCTCATCCTCCTTGATCTGTCGGCGGCTTTTGACACTGTGGATCACAACCTACTGCAACGGCGGCTGGAAACGTTAGGGGTTATGGGCCTGGCACTTGCCTTGCTATCCTCCTGAAGGATAGAAGACAAACAGTGATGCTGGGCCAGTTTAATTCAACACCCTATGTCCTTGCTTGTGGAGTCCCACAGGGCTCGTCACTTAGCCCAACACTTTTTAACGTTTACACATCAGAACTCGCCCCTTTGATCCAAGACTTCAGCTTTAGTCTCACTTCATACGCTGATGACACCCAGATTGTGGTGGCAGCGTATAAAGATCAAGTCTCCCCATCCTTACAGTTTCAAAACTGTATGATGGAAATAAACAGATGGATGGGAAAGCACTGTCTCAAATTAAACTCTGAGAAAACCGAAGTGGTGATCTCTGGGAATATGCAATCCAGTTGGGACAATCTTTGGTGGCCGGCAGAAATGGGGGAACTGCCAAAAACAGTTCTTAAGGCAAAACATCTGGGGGTGTTAATTGATAATAAGCTCACTCTATCTCAGCAAACCAATGCTATTGTGTCCACCTCCCATTTCCTGATCAAGAAATTGAAGAAGATCTTACATTATATTCCCGTCGACTCCCAAAGAACGATAGTGACCGCTCTCGTGCAGTGTAAGTTAGATTACTGCAACGGACTCTACCTGAATATGCAGAAACAGTGCCTTAAAAAACTACAGATGGTACAAAACGCTGCTGCAAGACTAATACTGAATGTCCCTAAATACGAGTCAGTAACTAAGGGAATTCGTAGACACCACTGACTTCCGGTAGCGCATCGCATTAAGTTCAATACTTTATGCTTAGCTTACACGTCCTTGAACAATACCGGACCAGTGTTTCTTAGAAAACTTTTTTCTTGGTACTACCCGGTCAGACAGCTATGCTCCATGGACGTTAAACTTATGAGGGTTCCAAGGATTCGAACGACATGTTCGGGAGGCCGAAGTATCTTTTATGGTACAGCAAAGCTGTGGAACACGCTTCCAATTGATATCAGAAATGCTAGCTCACTGACCTTTTTCAGAAAGGGTCTTAAAACCTGGCTATTTCAGAATTAGATCTTTTCCGGGCTTACCTTTGTCCTAACGCCAAGACACCTCCGGGTTTTCGTGCGCTCAATACATTTTATTAACATAACATAACATTCACCATTTGAGAAATGTGGGAATGTTGGGGAAGTTGGTTAATCAGCCATACAGCCAGGTTTTGAACCAACTGAAGCCCATGTGTGAGGCAATTAGGAAGGTCCAAATATAGAGAAACGGCATGGTCTGTCTTAAACATAGCCAGGGAAATTGTGACTAGGAACAGTGCATCGACAGTGAAACAGAGTTGGAGGACGCAGGAAGATATCACAGTGGCAAGTTGCATTTTCAGGGAGTGTTCCTCGTCAATGAGAACTCTGAGACTCTTTACCGACTTCTTGGGTGGGGCCGAAGGACTCCAGAGGCCAAGCTTATTTTTAGCTATCTCTGTTTTGTCAGAGTTTAGTTTCTCATGATTGCTGTTCATCCAATACTGAACAAACAACATAGTGTCTTCAAAAAACTTCTTAGATTCAGGTGTGTTGTCATTTGTGAAAAGAAGTTGCATATTGTCTGCATAATTATATCTAGGTTGAAGAGGTGTAGAGATAGGGAAGAGCCTTCTGGCTCCCCACAGCTTATTTGTGCTTTCAGGGAATTGAAGGGGAAGGGAAAGATTGAAATCTACCTTTTAAAAAAGAGATGAACCATTTGATTGCAAAGTCCTACAGCCCTGACATTGTCCACAAGAAGATTGCGGTCGACCATGTCAAAGGCCGCTGAGAGATCAAGGAGGATGAGGGCTTGAGTAATGCCTCTGTTCGCCTACTCCCGCCATGTTGTCCATGACCAACAGGATAAATGCTTCCATGGAGTGGGCAGATGGAAGCCAGCTTGGCAGGGGCCAAGAAAAACTGAGTCCCAAGAAAGGAGCAAAGATTATGAGCAATGTGGGCCTCTTGTATTTTTGCGATGTAGGGAAGTAGGGAGATCGATCAACAGTTTTTTAGAAGAAGGGGGTCCTCAACTACTTTCTTTTGTAGAAGTACTACTATTGCCTATTTGAAATCACTAGGAGCATTTCCTTGATTAAGGGACGATTTAGGAAGGACAGCACTGAGTCAGGAAATAGAGTGAATACAGTTTTTAATATGTTCTGGGGGCACGTATTATAGGGGGAGCCAATGTAACTTTTATCAGTAGGTCCATTAGGCCCTCCTTACTGATTTCAGGGACGACGAGGGAGTACATGGGTTCCTGTCTCCAGATGACATAGTATTGTGCAGAGGACTGAAAGGAATGCTCTTTTTGATAGTCTCAATTTTGTCAATGAAAAAGGAGTTGAGAGAATCACAAAGATGTTTAGTAAGTGTAATGCATAAAGTATTAGAGAGATCTGTAATGATTTTGAAGATCTCTTTCGACATATTGCTGGAGTTTTTATTTTATTGGTAAAGAAAGTAGCTCTGGCTTGTCTAATCAAACGTTTATACTCTTTAAGCTGTTTTACATAGATTTCCTTGGAGTCAGATGAGTCGTCGCTATTTGCGTTCACAGTGACGCAGGCCCAATTTGGCTATTTTCAACACTTCTGTAGGCCTGGGCAGAGCTCGCAGAGTTCTGCTATGTGGAATTCCGAGAAGCACCTCAAAAACTCTACTTTACTCCACGGAGTTCCGTGAGTGGACGGAGCTGCTTGACACGCCCGTTTATGCAATGTTTTTGTGTTCTGGACAGCGAAAAGCACGTTTTCACACTGGAAAATGTGTGCAAATGGCACCACATAGTTCACATGGGTGTGACCATTTTATTTTCCTTTCTGTGCATGATGCTAGGCCTGTTTTTGGAATCCACCTTAATCTTTTCAATACTCCCCTATCCAACTTATCCACCCCTCATATTTTTATTGTATCAATGTGTGTCTTTGTGTATTTTAAATTTTTGTCATTTTTTTGTGTTTTTCATAACTTTTTAAACTTTTTTAGTTTTCCCTTACTTTCTTAGTTCTTCCTTTCTTCCTTCATTTTCCTTCTCTTTTTCCCCAACCCAGCCCCATGGCAGAGCAGGGCAAGCGGGGAAGCAGCGGCGCCATTGCCCGAGCTAGCAGCACAACTTGCGGTTGTCAGCGCAGCCAAGGGTTGCAGCCTGTGCCATGTTTTGTGAGGCGGAGGTGGTAGCTCTTGCTTTTTATGTGCAGCGCCACCTCCCCTCCATGCTGGCAGCAGTTGGAAGACCTGGTAGATGTTACCCTGTGTAGGCGCATCGGCTGCGTTGGGGGAAGGTGTGCTGATGTGTGCACCACACCACTCACATCTAGCACTACCAAAAGCAGCTGATGCACCGCTAGGCTGATATCATCAATCGCAAGCAGAACCTGCTCGACCTGCTAGGTGAAGAGATTGCGGGGCTCGGTGAGTAATTATTTGTTGAGTTTGTGTTCTACAATGCTAAAAAAAAAAAGAATCCGAATACCGTGCTGCTCACACTCAGAGGTAAGTTAAGTTTACGTTAAGAACATTATATAATCCAGTTTGAGCTAGCCAGATGCTCGGCTATACCTAATCGTACTCGTCGGTACTCACTTTGGCTAATTAATTAAGAAGCCATTGTAGACTCCTCTGTCTTTTTGCCACTAGGTTAGTAATATCCTTGAGTTAGCATTCTCTGTGACTTTCTTTATGTAGCTTGTAGAGTCCCAAGCTATCTCACAGTGATGTGTAGTATGCATCTATGCATGCGAAAAAGGAGACTGAGTTAGAACATTCATTGCAATGCATTGGTTTCAAATGTAGTTTTTGTTTAGGAAATTTGCAATAGGGATTTTAGGGTTAGTATGGCCAACGCAATAGTCAAGATACTATTGGTGATCTGATATAGAAAAGTACATGTTACTATGTTTCCCTGTCAAAATATTTTTGGGGGAGATTAATTGTACCACTAATTCATATTTTTTATATTCTTTATTTCTTACATCAGCACCCAAGGGCAAGAAGATGGGGGTTAGTTCAGAGGCTGGTCTGGGAGCCGGTGACGAGGCTACCACCAGCACTACTGCTGAAGGTTCTGCTCATCCTAGTAAGTCTTGATATTATTATTATTATTATTATTATTATTATCATTATTATCATTATTATTTCCTGAACATTTACCCACTATCAGATCAATTTTAATTATGCCTTATTTTTTTTTTTATGCTGTCTTCTTTTTTTCAACTCCCCTTTTAAATTTTTGTTTAATTCTGGTTATTCCTGCATTATCCTTTTTTCATATTTCATGTTTTGTAGCTGACTTTCTCCTGTCTGTACCAGTCTGTAATTTTCTTCTGCTTTGTTAGTGAGCTTTCCCTCTCCCCTATATATCTTGTGGTGCTGTAAGATTAAGAAGAAGCTTTTGGTACTCTACTGTCTTCTGTGAAGATTACAGGCCCAAGTAAGCTAGTATTATTCACCACG
Source organism: Calotriton arnoldi (assembly GCA_963921515.1). NCBI lineage: Eukaryota > Metazoa > Chordata > Amphibia > Caudata > Salamandridae > Calotriton > Calotriton arnoldi. Next base: position 469,022 of record CAWUFW010012229.1, read on the forward strand.
CATGTTTGTTGAGAAGGCTTTTTTTTTCTTGCTCTTGCTCTAACCCTTAATGCGAGAATGGCCATGACAATGGTGGACCACTCCCCCCCAATGTTCTGCTGTAATTCATTGATACAGTATACCAGCAGTTTCCATGACAGTGCAGCATAGCAGGGAAGTATGAGGTCCCATTGCATTTTCCAACCGACAACATATGTCCTTCATTGACCATTATTCCACCCCTTCATTGTGCTTCAATGACTCATAGGCTATAGCTCTGCCCCTCCATTATAAAAGGTTTTTGGTTGGCTTGACAACCTGGCTTTTCTAACATTGTCAACCAACAAAATGCCCAAAGTGATATTTTTGATAGAAGATACTGCTAAGCGAACAGTATTGATGTATTGCATTGTGTTTTTTTGATAAAAACAAAATAAGGGGAGACGTATCCGGCATCTAAAAATGTATAATGTTTTTTCTAGCCGCACAGTCCCCCAATGCCGGGGTCAGTTCTGCTGCAGACATGGAGACGGTTGTATGCGGAGGACCCGGCAGCAGGGATGGGTGGTGGTAAGTCACATTGCTTGCTTATTGACAATTACTATTATACTCACTACAAGGGCGTTGTGAGACTTCTTACTCACAAACCCCCCGCTTTAGCAGTTACAGCAGTGGTTGAGTTCTTATGGCCTCCTATATCTGCAACTCAGCAGACAAAAGCTCACATAATGAACGCTAAAAATGATAGGTTGATGGAAACGGGAAAGAACAGAAGGTTAAACGAAAGGATGAATGAAAGGGAATATGACTGAAAGGATGTGTGGGTAGGTGAAAGGGTGTGTGGGTGAATTTTTGATGGATGAGTGAAAAGATAGCTGAAAGGGTGGATAATGAATGGATAGATATATGAATGGATATATGGATTGGAAATTTTGGTGTGACTGGATGAGATAAAGTACAGCTTAAATGGTGGCTATCAATGGCTGAATAGAACAATGAAAGGATGAATGAATACTTACTTGGATGAAGAAAAAGGGCCCTCTTTTGGAGAGGAGCATGATCACCTACTTTCCCTACTTCGTTTTATCAAAGCTATGGTTCAAAGTGGGGGTATTTAAATTTTTTGTCTACTCCCTTAACTCACGATATTTGTTCATCAAGGCAGATTTGTATCCCACCCATCACCATTCTTCTCCTTACTCCCTGCCCATGGCATTTCACCACCCATGACCTAAATGCAGCAGGGTTCAATTTGTGACTGCAGTGTTGACCGTCCAGTGTGCATCTGCTTTGGTTAATTCAACATTTACAGAGTTTCAAATGCATTGCAAACTGAACACAAGCTGTGTTTCCCTTCGCCCACCTCTTAGTACTTTACTCCTTTATTCTTTCCTAAGTTCTGTCTCAGCCTACCAAAAAATTTAAAAAATCCATTCTTGGCATGTGCCACATTTTTATTACCATGTGAAGTGATTCGTATTATATTTCCTGGTTACCATAACAGATTCACGCCTGCTTTTTCGGCTTTCGTCAACTACAGTGACTGAGTAAGCCATAGATTAGGCACATGATGATGATCAGTGACACCCCACTATTCTATAGCAAAAGATCTACCTACCCGGTCGAATCCCTCTAGATGACCCCGCAGCAGAGTAAGTTAAGTTTCCTTTCCTTATTGCCAAGCAAATTAATTTGTTGGAAATAATTTGTGGTGGAATGCGATGCCAGGGAGGAAAGAGGGACTAAGTGCCTGATTTCTAGTTTGGCAGATGGGATACTCTGTGACGAACGTGCCAAATACAATCTATATATCCTGTTACTTTCCGTGTAGTACTGTGCATCATTTTTCCCACCTTTTATTTGCGGCAGAAAGGATATTTCTTATTTTATACATGAAGAGTATGACGTAGTATCTCATTTATTATTCATCTGCCTCTTTGGAGTCAGGGTAGAATTTGAAAGGCATTTGGAGAAAGGCAGGGCCATTGGAAGTAAGGTATGATATTTGTCCATTACAGTTGTCCCAGCTGCAGACAGCAGAGAGTAGCAAAGTACCCAATGCGCTGGCTAGCATGCCTCCATTAATTCAGCACAACAATTTATACTGCATAGTGCATTATGCCTTTCTTATTATTGAGAGGTAATTAATTTGTATTTCTCCACAAAAAGTGTCTGTTTAGTTTTAAACTAGGAAAGCCTTTAAAAGAAAAAAAGAAAATCACTCTGTTTTGTTAATCTGGTTTTATTCTGCCTTAATTCTTTTCAGCCAGTCAGTGCTTCTTATGTGAGGCATGGGTACATATAAAATGGCCCTGTAACTCTCCTAATCACATCAGATTCCAGTGCTCCTAGAGGAACAGCAATGTACTGCTGTTGTGCCACTATTTTATTTTAAACAAGTGTTTGCACAGTGCATTGCTCACAAATTGTCATTTTTTTTTCTTTTTTCTTGAGATACTACTCCTACTGGTCACCACCAACATGGCAAGAGATAGCAGCCCAGCAACAGCCGCACAGGCTGGAGATGATCCAGCAAGAATATCACTGTCTGATGGCCCTGGAGAAGGATGTGGAGGCGGAAGCCTCTGCTGCTGCCCCAAACCCCAGTTCTGCCAGCCAGCCGCAGCCTCCAGCCCCCAGGCAATATCACCACCAGCGCTACTGCCAGCTGTCAGGGGCCCTTTTAACTACCCCTGCTGCCCACCTCCTGCTCAGACCACCAGTCTCTGTGCCACCTCCTGTAGGGTATGGGGCTAATAGAACAGGGGATGACTCAGCTGGAGCAGAATCTTGAACGCTTCCGGAACCGTTTAGATGATGCCCTTGTTTGAGCCCTTTTTGAATTTTGTGTTTTGGTGGGAGGGACTTTTGTTGGGTGTGGAGAGGATGGTAAAGGGATTTGGGACTGGGGTTTGTACATTTAATTTTTTATTTGGACATTTGTTGGGAATGGGGTGATTTGCTCAGGGAGAGGGGTGAGCCTGTTGTGGGTAGAAGGAGTGTGTTTTATTGTTCAAAAAAATTAAAGAGTAATAAATAATTATTTTATTTTATTTTATTTATACTTCAAATCTTTTCTGGGGTGTTTTACTTTGCACTGCTTCCTTTTAGTGGAGCCTGTTTTTTTAAGTCTGCTTAAAAAAGTATTTGCCAGTTAGTTATATGGTACCCTTGTCCTACTATCCTCTGTAGCTATATTGACCACTATGGGGTGATTGCCATTGCCTATAATGCCTACAACAATGCTCCATAGTTCTCTTACCTGAATAAATGAAGCGAGTGCTGCTACCTCTCACTGCAGGGTTTCCCTAAGGTGCCATCTTTTGATGGTGGTAGTGGTAGCAGACTAGCACACTAACAGGGAAGAAATCACAAGCGAGGTGCCACTCCCACCTAGGTGAACTTCAACTGCAGGATTAATCAAAGTCTTGTCCATCACAGCAAACTCGATTGAAAGAAAACAGAGAGTTAGTAGGTTATATGGAAAAGAATGAGACCAGACTACCACCGTGGCACAACAAAGAAGCCCTGATATGATAACAAAAACTAGCAATATTAACTTCTTCTGAGCAATGGGGAGCTAGTATTTAATTAAAACTAAAGTTAAAAAATCCTCGAATCAGGAGGAGTGAAGTCAGAATCAGGAGTGGGCAAGGTTAAGCGTCTATGTAACAGAACACAAGGCCTGAATGATGATATTAACGAATTATGTTCTTCTATATCTAAAATATAGATCACTTTTATGTGTGGGTTAGTAAATGGGGCCAGTGTGGGCTATTGCTTAGGTAATAGAGGATTCCACAGTGAGTTGGTATTGCTTTCACCACATCTACCCCACTAAGTGTGTGATCCAATTATGGTGTTAATTAAGTCACACCTCAATGATCACATAGCCCAGAGGAAGAGGGTTAGGGGTTTGATAAATAGATGGGAAAGGGGATGTATGTAAGGCTGTGACAAAGACAAACACTACAAAATGACAATATTCACCTGGACAATGAGCAGCACATCATCATCAATCTGAAAGGAAATTAAGAAATACTTAGGACACAGTTCAGTTAAATGTATTGCAAACAGTCCTTCAGTCCCAGAGACCCGCGTTATTATTATTACATATCTAAATGTTTTGTCATCTAGGTTTGAAAAATATAAATTATGGAGGAGTGAAGTGAAACCCCACAGTTCTAAAACATGATTCTTAAAAGAAAAATGATACTGTATTGCCAAATTAGGCGGTGCATCTACATTCTGAACGGATTGTCCATCAACCTTGGGTGCCTGGCTGAAGCTGTCCTGTAAGGTTAGCAGGAGTGTTATGGAGCTTTTGCCTTTTGTGCAGGAGAAGAGAAGGCCTGCAGATTGTAAAACAGAAACGATTTTGTAGAGTCAAGGAGAAGGACAGAAGGGAAACTTCATGAGGAGTGTACCAAGAAGACTCAGAGGCAGAGCAACAGCATGGTCTGCTGCAATCATTCAGTGTATGACTCATGTGCTATTGATTAACTGAAAAGTGAGAACAAATTGCAACCAATCATGGACAAGTGGCTGCATGTACTGGGCTGATAAATCTCAGAACTGTCATCATAATATTTAGCCAAGCACATGCATAATGTGATGATGTTTCATCACCTATCTGTCTCAATTCAAATCAATTACGTTTTATTAAGAATTTGGATCTCCAATGAGGTCCACTTAAAAATGCACACAATTATTATATAAATACACATTAAAATACGGACTCAGTTCATTGCCATCGTAAATAGAATAAAATATTAAACATATTTAATTCCAGCGTAATTGTATCAAAGTCCACTGAAACATAGAGTTTATAACTATATAACAACGGCAATATTAAATTAAAAAATAACCCATCATCTAAGAGACGTGCCCCTTCATAGCCAGTTCTCAAGTTCTACTAGCAAATGGGAACAATCAATAGCAGCAAATATGCAAAAGGAGACAAGGGTATTCATTAATCAACAAAGGACATACATTTATATACATATGCAATTTTATAGATAATAGAATACAATACAATATCGACTTCACAGTAAATCTAAATTAAATAAAGTGCAACATGCAGCAGCAAAGAATTATAAACAAAGCAGGTTCCAAGGAGATAACTAAAACATTTATGACTAACAACTGTTTTTCCCTCACAATGATGAATAGCAGCAAGATATTATCCAATTCTGTGCAAAATGCATTTAAATAGCAGCAGTAACAGATGTAAACATTAGGATACTATACAATATCAGCTTTAAAATAAGACCAATTTTTAGATAAGGTGCATCATGTAGCAGCAAAAAATAGTAAACCTGACGGAGTTCCAGAGAACAAATTAGCAGATTCACCCTTAGCAACAGCAGTTAAAAACAGCAATAAGATTAGGGACCAGCATAAATAAGGGTAGTGAAGACTAAAATATATTCATAAACTCCTTAAAAAAATTAAATAATTTTATAGATACTATTTCATTTTTGGGAAAAAGAAGGAATTCACGAGCTAATGATACATTCTTAATGCTATTTTGCAAAAACATGGATCGAAGCCATCGGTAACGGAACTCAATTAAAACTGGGCAAAGAAACAGAATATGATCGAAATTCTGAATGTCCAGATTACAAAAGCCACAATATCTTCCAGTTTTCATGGCAGGGTACCAATTAGCTAGTAGATCATTTAATGGCAAAAGTTTCATACGACATAATGTAAGCCAACGTCGAACATCATGTTCTAAATTCCAGGATGAATATTTCTGAGGGATTTTCGGTGTGTTTGACATTGCTATTATCTTCAGCCTATCTTTTGATCTGCAATACTTAACATCTCTCTGAAAACTAAGCAAACGGCTTGTGTTTTTTAAAAAAGATTTAAATTCTAAAAGCAAGAGGGAGGTCATTGACTCCTCCTTTATGCTAAAATAATTCAATGCCAAAGAGAAGTCACGTGACTTCAAAAATGTCCTTACACATAAAACCCCTTAATGTGTGTAGCTCACTATTCTTTAGCTGGTATCCCCAACGTAATATACTGGCTAAGCCTTGAGTGAATGAACCTATCATACCAAATTCTAGTCTAATAACAGCTATTGGGACCGAAGTATTAAAATTACATAATTTACGTCAAATTTGGCCTTCAATTGTATCTAAAAAAACTCCAATCCTTTACTGGGATAGTTTCAATAGCATATACCAAAGTGGGAGGAATTTTTGCTTTAAAAATAGTAAGCAAATGTAAAAGATTTCTTCGGCCCATTGCACTATAAAATATGTGTAAACCATTTTCGTGTGTTACAGCTTTAGAAGAACTATGTGCAATATGTGGCTTATTGTTTGTGTTGCCCGTTATTACTTCCCCCAAATAAAGAAAAGAATCTACCATTTCCAATTTTTCAGAACCAATTCGCCAGTTAAAACTACCCAATGTTCTACTTCTACTACATTTCATAATCAGAACTTTACTTTTAGAAACATTTATCTTTAGGTACTGCACCATCATATATTTCTGCAAAGATATCAGCTTCTTATTCAACCCATTAGGGGTCAAGTCCATGATTGCAATATTGTATGCATACATAAGGCATGGAAAAGGATGACCACATATCTTTGGCGCATCTCCTTCTAGGGGAGAAAAACATTCAGGTAAGTCAGCTACATACAAAGAAAAGAGTAACGGGGCTAATAGGCAGCCTTGCTTCAGTCCATTTTCTGTGGAAATTATTGTTGATAGGCCTTGATTTCCCCCTATTAGCACCTGACACCAGGTATGTGAGTGCAGGGCAATAATTAAAGATTACAGGGGGGTAGGCACTCCCATTTTATGCAATTGTTCCCACAGTAAGGGCCTAGCTACCATATTTAAGGCTGTCAAAAAATCTATAAAAGTCACATATATATTTGAGCTCCGAACAATCGTGAACTTTTCCTCTATTGGTTTCAACATGCTGATATTATCCAGGGTGGAATGATGTTTCCTAAAACCTGCTTGTTCTATGGGTAAAATTGTTTCCTCCACCACCCAGTCTGTAAGATGATCTAAAATGCTGCAAGCAAATATTTTACCCACTGCATCTAACAGTACACTTTTTTGATAATTGCCCGGATGATACCTATGTCCCTTTTTATATAATGGAATTAAAATACTGCCAGACCAGGATGGGGGCATCTTCACCTGCAGGTAGCAATAAGCAAACAGTGGTACAAGATACGTAGCCCACATTAGAAGCTCTTTTTAAATAAATGTCATAGGGATTTTGTCAGGGCCCATTGCTCCTGTGGCTCTCATTTTTTTAATGAAACCTACAATTTCACCCTTTGAGGGTGCATAGCTAGATTCTAGGAATTTCGAGGAATAAGTTAAAATGGATGCAGGACAAGAAGAATTAGGATTTGCAGAGTAAAGTTCGTTCAGATATAATTTCCATTCTTCTTCTTTTCTGGGGATTGGGAGAGATGTTACTCTTGTTCCACAGCAGTCCGCAATTATTTCCCAATATCTTTTGGCATTATTTTTCGAAGCTGCCTTTTTTAACGCAGTAAATGTTTTGGGTAGAGTGATTTTAAGTAAACTTTCGGATTGGTTAAATGATACTGGTGTATTAACAGACCTATAATTTGGCTTTAGAAAAGGCAGGAGTACACTAGATCAGTGTTTAAACTTGCACTTAATAGCCGGGAAATACACAGTGGCTAAGGCAGGTACGTTACAGCTGGCCTTTATGGATCTGTCCTCAGCTTTTGATCTAGTAAACATATCACAGTTATGGGCAATATTGATTGATATGGGAATGGATCACTGTTTAGTTCATTTTTTGGCGGATCTTTATAGGGATCTTTCTGCAAGGGTGAGAGTAAATCAGGATGGCAAATGCACAAAGCACTTTAGCATAGGTAGAGGTGTCCAACACGGCTGTATTTTAGCTCCTCTGCTCTTTACCCTTTATATAAACAATTTAGGCACCACTTTATGCTCTGCTAGCCCAGATATTCCACTTGTAGGGGGTAGAGTTATCCCTGCCCTCCTATACGCAGATGACGAGGTTTTGTTGGCACGCACAGCTGTAGGGCTCCAGAGGCTTTTGGATTCATTTGGGTAATTTATGCAATCTTTAAATTTATTTGTCAACAAAGCCAAATCGCATACAATGATTATGGGCCAGAGACCAAAAAAGCTTAAAATGTTTTACTGTGAAGGTACAGAGTTGACAAGGATTACCTCCTTTACTTATTTGGGGGTCCTGATCGATGAGAAGGGTTTGTGGGTCCCCCAGCAGAAAGCAAAAAAAAATGCCATGGCTAGATCCACAGCAGCCGTTCAGGGTTTCCCACAACGACTTGGGGCGAAGCCCATTGTAGCCATGCTTAACATATATAGGTCTAAATGTATTGCTACTGCTAGATATGGGTCTGCAATCTAGGGTTATAAAACGGATGAGGGGCTTCATATTGTCGAAAACATGTTTTTAAGGTTTCTTTTGTCGGTCCCGCAATCTACCCCCACCTATAATATACACCAAGAATTGGGCATTGGCTATGTTTCAGATCTGATACGGCTAGCTCCGATGGTATGTTGGTTAACGATCTGGCTTAAGCCAGAACTCGCTCTGAATCAAGAGATTGTCAGGGATTGTGTTTCCATGGAGAGAACAAGTAGAATTCCGTGGATCCAGCATGTTAAGTTAGTTTTAAATAAACTTGGGCGCCCTGAACTCTTCGACTCCCCAGAAAAAATACAGAAGGAGGGCCTGGTGTGGGTTAAAACACAATTTTTAAATTTGTTGTCTGCAGAAAGAGCGCGATGGAGTTAATGAAACCTACAGTGAAAGCTTATCTCCTGTTAAAAATTGCACTGCAGATAGAACTCTATCTGACATTTGTTACAAAACCCTTCCATCACTTTATTTTAACTAGATTTCATTTTAATCTCATTCACGGTTTATTATCAGATTTGCAGGGTTGGTGTAGGGTGAGCGACTTAGGCCCCTGTACCTGTGATAATTTTTCAACCCAGGACACCTTGCATTTTATAATGTTTTGTGATAATTTTACCGATATCCGTAGAAAGTTTTTAATCCCTATTTTAAAGGGAAAAGGTTTTATGCAGGTTAGACCTGCTTTGTTATATTTACAGATGTTGACGGATCCCTGTGAGACCTTTTATATTGCAAGTTCTTTAGTGGCGGCTGTGAGGCTCAGGAAAAAATGGCTTTCTACAACATGGAATCTGGCCGCTTATATATGATCACATGACTCTGTTTTTAAGTATGTCCTTTCTTCTGAGAAAATGCTGCTGTATATGAAATATGATATACCCTGGTGCCTGTTGCTATATTGGAATTATTGGCAACCTGTTTTTTTCCTTTTTTAGTATATTTATGTACTTTGCTGCTGAAATGTTTTATTTCGCCCACCGATTATTGATGAATTGTATTTTAAATCTTATGAGTCTTGTGCTATTTGTTGTATGTCGTGTACTTTTATGGTTTTTAATAACCGAATAAAGTGGTTTTGACTGACTGAAAAACTGTATCCATTCATAGTCTTCCTTTTTTTGTTTTAAAGAACGTTTTTTCCTCAGTCTTTTTCTCTTTAGTAGATGTAATAATGTACTACGTTCGAGGGAGAATTTCAGGAACTGGGCCCTCAATAGTTTATTTATTTTCCTATTTATGCGTAACAGTGGATCAAAAGGGACACTCTGTTTAGCCGGTAAATGGGACAATTTACATGTCGAGACTATAGTGCTTATATTACGACCAAAAGCTTTGAACTGATTAATTTGGGGAGGCTGAGGATCTGCCACTGCTTGCTGCTGCTGGTCTCTTATTAAAATTATTAAAGTCTCTTTAAGTTTAGAAACAGCCAGAGCATTCCAAAACATTCTGCCATTTGTTAAATTAAAACCTACCGAAGTATCCTTGAAATTCCAGGAACCAACCTTGGCACATGACAGCTCAAATTTAGAGCAAATCAACATGTGATCACTAAAATCATTTTCCAGGAGTTTCATACTGGAGAGTTTATTAAAAAAATCAGCTGTTACAATTAAGTAATCAATAATAGTTCCCCCAGTAGGAGCCTTATGTGTGATTATTGCTGGGCTTCCATTTCCTAACCTCCTGTTGACTATTAAAAGGTCTAAAGTTCTCCGGCCTTCCAATAAAAGTGTGCCTCTTTTGTCGGTCCGACTGTTATTCGGGAGCTGAGCAGAGGGAATATTTAAAGCTTTGTTTTTTGAGGCATTAGCAAATAGCTGTATACTGTAGGTAGAGACCTTAGCATTTAAATCACCAACCAGCATTACATGCCTACAATCTTTTCTTTCCATAATGGTGGAAATAAAAGTGAACAAATCGTTTAATAAATAAGTATTAGAAGCATCAGGGGGTATATACGCATTGACAATCAACAGGGAATCTAAGCTACCGAGTTCTTCTTTAAGATCCAGTTTAATCGCCTGAATTAAATTAGAAGCATGGGGGATTACTTTATATCCATCTAACACTTGTTCTAAGTAGAATAGCAATGCCTCCTTTCACATGTCCTCTGTTTACTGGGAGAGCAGGATGGTTCAGCACTATATAATCTTCAATAAACCAGTCCTTTACGATCCAGGATTCTTGGATGCAGATTATATCAGCATTCTTTTCTTTCAAAAATAACATTTTATTTTTATTTGTGCTTAAGCCAGCTGCGTTCCTGGAAATCAATTTGAGACCCTTGCTAGGTAGAGTTCCCGTGTCTCAGGCCCAAAGAACTATTTATATTAAGAGCCCCTGCTACCCAGCTCCATTTTATGTTTTCCTCGTCTGCAGTTAGTATTTGGGTATTCTTTTTCTCAGCAAGGAAAGAAACTCTCCTTCCACCCTTTCCAAAAGAGACCTGCAATATGCTTTCTTTCTTTAAGTACGACAGGTCCCATGAAGCACGATCTAAATGGGAGGAGGGCTGTTGATTCTAAATCACTTTTTTTGAAGCTATTTCCTCTTTAGCCACCAGAACATCAATACCACAGCGTCTTAGTCTATCGCTATTTGACAATATTAGATTGGATATTATCTTAGAGCCAAATGTCACTCTAACTCCCCCATAATTGCTAGGATTTTGAACTTGCACCAAGGTTAGATCACTACTCTGGATCATATGGAGGTCAGGAATTACAGCAAAACAATTCAATAAGAAGGTTCTGTTCATGTACATCTCATGATCAAAAATAAAAGAAAAATCTAAAGAAAGAGGTACAGAAGGTAAATGGCTAGCTTGACAAACCCCCTCAAGCACCATTCCAATTGGATTGTAAATGACATTACTGCCTAGAGAGGAGGAAAATAGAGCAGCATTAGGGTTAAGATTACAATGTGCCACTGATTTAGAACTTGAACCTGGAGTTGAAACTTCTTGTAAAGTCGGAATTGAGGTGCTGGAATTCAGTATTGGAGATCGAGGACCCCTTGGAATAGTTTCAACTTGTCCTTCTTCCCTCTTTTGAACATTCAAGTCCGAATTCAGGGACACATTTAGGATTACCTTAGGGTCAAAACGTAGTCGTTTGCCTCTTTTTTTGTTTATCCTTCGACGTTTTACCCTTTTTTCCTTCTTTTTCCTACGGATAGATTTACTTTTGATTTCCTTTTCCTCTAATATAGGAAGTTCAGCTTTTAGTTCCTCCATTTTAGAATGACCAGCGTTTTTTATCCTCTCTTTTTAGAAAAATAGGGAATATTTTCCGCTCTATATTTGTTTTTTCCTTCTCTGGGCCCTGGGAAGACAAAGGTGTTGGTGGAGAGGTAGGGACCTCAAAAAGTTGCTGTAATAAGGGGGGTAGAATTTCATCAAATATGTCTACCTTTTCTTTGCCAGTATGATTTCTATCACCATAAGGTATGCCAGCCTGAGTGCCAAAGTCCCGACAATTAGGGTGGAAAACAAAACACGTTTGTGTAGATTTGGACTGATTAAAATTATATCCCGAAAGAGGTGAAGAAGGGATCCCTTTACAAGAACTGGACTTATGACAGGGCAATGAAGTAACTTTAATGTTCGGGGATCTTCGATCAGAAATAAAAAATGTTGTCAAGGACAGAAGTGAGTCCAAGATGTAATCTGAATTATTTACAGATTTCTCCATTAGGGCTAAAATAGACAACATAACTCTTTCCAAGCATAGCAGAGATTCAGACATCTGTATTTTTTCCTCTGGGTCATTATTTAATAGGAGAAAGTTTGAAGATAGATCAGGAGTAACGGATGGCCTTGAGTTTAATATTTCTATTCCACTAGGTGTGCTACTAAACAGCTGCATCTTGATGGGAGAACCCAAAGGAAAATCCTGAGAATTTGAGAGAGATGAAGTATCAGCAGTGTAGGGCTTTAGAAACTTGGGTGGCTGAGAAGCCCTTGGGAGTAGATTCAGATTAATATTGATATCTGGGAGAGTAAAATCTTCCCTCGGAGGACTTTCCACTTCAGGTTTGAGGCATCTTCCAACCTCGACCTGAGTCGCTCCTTTTCCAGAAGAGTGGACAGTAAGATTTAACAAAAGGGAATCATCCACTCTAGGTTCAAGGATAAGTTCTTCCCCAGACCGAGCCACTTTAGTTCCAGAAGAGAGGCTGGTAGAATTTGCTAGAAGCGATTTTTTAAGTTCCATTTCAGCCACTTCGACCGCTCCGACCTCTCCAGGAAGAGATTCGAGCTCAGGCTCCATTGTCACTACTTTGTTTATACTTGTCTCCTTTTTTGAGAAGAAAGTAGAGATAGCGTTAAATTCTTTCAGGGTATTCAACTGTATTGATTTATTCCTTAAAGGGTTGGCTTTGTTTTTTTTTACAGGCTCTTATATAAACTAATTTTTATGAGCTGAGTTTTTTTGCAGTCATAACTCCGAGTTGGAGATTCACCTACCTCCAACTTCCGTCTACCAAAGGGGTCCAATGGCATCCCAACGCTTATCCTGAACCCTGGAATCCAAATCATGGGACCTAGGCTTAGATAGGGCTACCCAGCATCAGTATTGGGGCAGCAGATGAAGAGAATGACAGTAATAGTAGAAACGTGAGCCAGCTGCAGACAGCAACCAGAAGCCGACAGCAACAGCGATGACAACGTCGACGTCAGCCGAAAACTAGTTGAGGGCTGCAGCAGAAAACAAAGCCAGCATGAGTGGGGCCCTACAGTGGACGCAAGCTGCACTCAGAACTAACCGGGCCGCCTCCGCGCCCAGCTGTGCCACGCTCGCCGGGCTGGGGGATATGTCCTGGACTGACCTCCCTCCAAGATGTATCCAAATGAGGACAATAGAGGCTACTACTAACCCTCCTTGGCCTATGGCAGGGTGCTAAACCTACGCTGGAACACAGGCTCCAAAGAGGAATACAAAAGGATGCAGGTTGGGAAGATAAGGAGATAACAGTAGAGCCAGAACCAGGGTGAAGCTCTTCCTCCCTCTCCTGGCAGTTTCCCTGCAGTTTACCTGTGGCCCTGTGGCCCTGAGGCCCTCCCGTGGCTTTGCTCACCGACTCTGGGCTATGATCCAAGTCCGAGTCTGCTCCACAGCACCTCCACAGCACCTCAGCACTCCTCAGTGCTCCTGCAGCTTTGCGGCCCTGGCTCCATAGCCGCCTTCAGTCTCCAATCCCCAATCTCTAGTCGACAGCCCCCAGTCTGGTATGGGAGGTCAGGCCGGGTCAGAGCTGGAGGAGGGGCTGGAGCAGAACAATCCAAAACAATCCCAAACAATCCAGCAAACAATGAGCTAGCAGCGTGACGTCACACGATGACACGGTTTGGCAGGTCCCAAGTCCCAAGTCCTGGCTTGAGCTGAGTATCAAGCAGGAGCCACCAGGCACCCGCAAGTTGCACCCAGACCTAGCTGGGCTGCTTCTGCGGGTGCCTGGGCTCTAACTCAGTGAGGGCTCGCTAATCCCCCTCGCTCTTGAAGACGGTTAAACATGGCTGCGGCTCACCTCTTCCTACAGCCGCAGCCATCAGTCTCCCGGGCCTGACTTTCCTCTCGCTGCCTCCACCACGCAGCCACACAGCCAGCCGCGCTCACTCCCGCCTGATTTCCTCTCTCTTGCCTGACTTCCGGAGCATCAATTCCGTTCCTTCCTCGATTCGTGTTCGTTGGCTACCAAAAGTTTGTCACGCCGACAATTTGTATGCAGTAATCTGGCCGCGGCTGCAGGGGCTACAATGAGGGCCGCAAAATACCCCAATCATTGGGTACATGTGATGGCTCAATGACTCCAGGCGATAGCAATCAGCGGTGGTGGCAAATGGCAACGGTAACGGTGCCTCACTCCTCGCCCGAACCGCTACACGCCACCCACCGATCCGATCCGCGGCTTAGTGACATTGCTCCTCCACCAAGCGTCACCATGTCCCAACAAGAATGACACCGTGGATGCCCACCTTAGCTGTCTCCAGTTACTTACCTCTCACCAGTCCCCAGAGCTGAGTAGGCCACATATAGTCATTCTCATGTTGAATTCCCTGAAGTTGGTAACATCCTTTTTCTGGCTGTTGTTGAGGTAGTCCCGCAATGAGTCCTTCCATCATCCTCCTGACTCTGAGTAATAAATCTGTCCAACTCCATCCTGACTCACAACCTAAACAAGAGTTATCGACCTGTAGTACACTGCTGTTGATGATGAACAAGAAGAGAAACATAGAGTAATTTTTTTGTGTAGATGTATACTTGTTAACTAAACTGACTGATCTGGTCTATGTAGATGGTGAACTAGAAAAAAGGAGTGGACCCAGCAAGAAAAGCTCGCTAAGTGTGAAAGGAGAAGGACCAATCACCTTCAGGAAAAATGATCACCCATCAGGCCAGAAACATTGCAAATCATCACAACCAAGTTTACAAATGATAGTTCAACACCCTCCCTCACTGTTTGCCACCACATGAATCATCACTCACAATCACTCAATAATATATCATTCATTCATGCAATATATATTATTTAACTGTTCCAATTTAAGCATGGTGGTGCACAATTGCCCATTCTCTCTTGATGCACGCAACACACATTCAGCAGTCTTGTAAGTCAAATGTTCAGGGGCAATCATGCTAGGGGATGAAAAAAAGGATAGGCACGGACAGAGACAGGCATTGTCTCTTCAATGTCCTTTAAGGTAATGAGGGAGGCTTCTTCACTGCACACTGGTCCAACTCCAATCCATCCATTCATTTGCCTAAAACAGTTTGGCTACATAAGTCAGTCAGACACATACAAGCAAAATATAAAATTGTCCCCTAGCTGTATCTGGTTTTTTTGGGCGAAGCAGTTCAGCAATAAAATGTTCTATGGTGGCCTACTCAGTCAGGGAAGTTCAGTTTGTCCTCAAACTCAGGTGGTTCACCCAGAAGTTGGTCAGCTAACACACTTTGATCTGAGTCTGACTAATCACCCTCATCCCCGTCCTATGGTATTTCAGGAATGGTGTAATTCTGTGGCATAAAGTGTTAGTTCATTTTGATCATGGTCATTCTCTTCACGATTTGAGGCAATAGACTGGTCCTTCTCACTGTGATGACTGTGGCAACTGCACTGAGCACACGCTCAGGAGATACACTTGGAACCGGACAGGCCAGATATTTTATTGCCAGCCTGCTGAGCTGTGGCTATTGGTTAATCTACGCATACCAATACACCAATGGGTTTTGATCTACATAGACCTCTCTTGGGTCATCCAGATACTCATGGAACGTCCTCTCTGTGGTCATTGCTGCTGCCACTTGCTCAACCTCTTTTGCCTTCGCCTCTGCACTGGACTTAAGTAGTGCTCTCTCTGGAAGCTGAAGAAGGCACAGCAGAACTTCTTTCTGTGAGTGGGACTCTATGTTCCAGCCATTCTTCTTCCAGGACTCTGGCTTCCTCAAAAGGAATGAAAGTGTCCAGTATTTTTTTGTAATCTGGACCTAGTATTGTGGCACAGATGCACTCTTTGGATGACTGGATGGCTCTTTACAGCGTTGTATTCTCAGCCAAGCGAAGGAGTAATCTCTGAATCAGGTATATGCATCTTCGTTTTTATCGCCTATAGCTCTGAACCTGTCAGGCATGCTTTTTAACTGGTCCTTTAGCAGATACAACAGCGGGATAGCTTGACCCATCATAATGCCCACCCTGCGGACTTCCTGTGTAAAAAGCTCAAACGGAAGTAGCATCTCTCATTTATTTTACTAGTTTTAATTTGTCCATCATTGCGATCATGCTTTTAGTTGCATCTTCTCCTCTTTGCTTGGCATACTCATTGATAGGTTTGTATTGCTCAAACGGAAGGCAGCAACTTGTAATAGGTTGAGTTCCAACGTGTTGGCACCTCCTGTATGAAGATTTTAACTGGTACTCTATTAGCATGCTGACTGATGCTCAACTGCTACCGGTCTTTAAAAGAATGGCAGAAATGAGTGTAGATTCTTCTGCAGATGATCAGTAAGTTTCTGACTAGGTCTTCTTTTTTGGCAAAGTCCAGCACAATGATGTTGATGCAATGCACCAAACACAAGACCCTGAAATAGCCACTATCTGCCATGTCCTTAACTATATTACTGCCATTCTCTATTACAACAAACCCAATTCTGAGACTTCTAGGTTGCAGCCGTTCAAACATCTTGCTGTTAAAGTATTCCAAGATGTTTGCAGCTGAATGAGATTTCTCTATGGCACACATGGCTACTGTTGCATGCTGTCAAATGCCCTTAAAAGTATCTTCAGCACTGAGACCAGACGATATCTGTTGTTTAACCCCTACAAAAGAGATTTAGGGTGCAGTGATGCACACATAATCAGTGGCTTGACAACTGGTCCACATGTCTGTCGTCAAGTGGATAGTCTGAAACAGTACTCCATTGTAAAGCTTTTCCAACCAATTTCCAGCACATTGTGATGGAGCACTGGAACAGCCACTCTGGCAAAGTTGGTCATGTTGGGAACCTTCATTTTCAGGCAGATGGCCACCACAAACTCTAAAAAAAAACACTTCTTTCACAAAAGATAAAGGGCCCGATTCACAGAAGTAATCTGAGACAAAAGTCTAACTTTACGGCTTTCGATATTCACAAAGGGCATTTACGTAGTAAAGTTAGACTTTGGTCTAAGTTTAGACCAAAAGTCTAACTTTACTACTACTAAATTTAGAATTTTGGACTAAGTTTAGACTAGAAGTGTAACTTAGACCAGAAGTCTAACTTTACTACTACTAAAGTTAGGCTTTTGGTCTAAGTAAGACTTTTGGTCTAAACTTAGACCAAAAGTCATTGTGCTTCCTGGGCTGCCACCTATCAGACTATGAAAACTTTGACGAACAGTGATATTATGCTAGGTGAATTGGCACCACTCAGGAAAAATAACACATATATTGGTATAAAAAACAGAAGTATCGGAGGACGGTGCTGTAAGGTGAGGAGAACCACCAACCTCCCCCAAATTGTGGCCAAAGCCAACACAAGACGCAAAAGAAATTCTCAGCACACGTCTATAGTGTATCAAAACTATTAGCTGCATGATGTATGCACAAATATCAACACAGTATTGTGAGTTCTTGCTTTCTTTCTTTATTCTTTAGTCTTGCTTCAGCCAACATGTGTTTCGTCGCATACAATGGGAAATCGTCCCGCGACTTTCTCAAGGCTGCATAAACACAAATAAAAGGCCAATGAAACACCATACATACACTCGTGTACATAAGCATTTATTAAAACCATCTCCCTGTGTTAGAAGTGGATTAAACACCTAAACGAAGACCACATGTTAGCATGCACAAGGTAGACAAAACAAATCCCACGTCAGTGTGAATGCCAGAACATAATGAAATTACAATCCAAAGGGATCAAAGAGTTGTCCCAGAATGCCAGCTAATCGGTGATGGAGGAAACAAAAAAAGGTGAAATCAAAGTGAAGCAAACTCGGTACACCTCCAGGACTGCGTGCTAATCAAATATTGTGAAACACTTGTCTGACAGTGAGTACACGAAAGACCAGCCCGCGATGAAGACTGCTAAATGCCAGACAACGTATAACAACTGAGGTGCGGACGAGTGGTGACAGAAAAGTGAACATAGTATCTACCTTTACAACCCAAAGACCATGCATTTGTGAAATAAATTTATTCAAAATACCTCAAATATCTTTGGTAAAGTCCTCTGAGAAAAATTGAGAAAGACCACTCATTAGGAAACCAAAACGTCAATATGTCTACTTTCCTTTCTAGAATCTGACACAAAATCGGAACACCTACTTCTTTTGTGGTGATAATTCCAACCCACAATGGGAAAATAATATCTGTCCTCAGCGTTCAAATCAGTTCCACATTAACCAAGGGTCTCCGTCCGACCCCAAATCACGAGCTCTGCAAGTATACAGGGATGTCTCAGTATATATGACTTCTCCAAAGGCACTGCATCCACGGGTGCACGGGTAAACAGTTCAATCTCATGAAATGCAAACAAATCTACAAACTACGTGTAAGGTATTACCTTAATTTCAATATGCACGCTTCGTTATCACATATATGGCCCAATACATCCTCTATGCTACCAAGCTTTATGCTGAATACAATATCACTGCGTATCCACAGTCATCACATCTTACCGTTTATAAGATGAATAAGTCCTCAACGTAGCCCACCGTGTATCTCAAGTACGAGAACACTGACACAAATGCACGTAGCCGCTTTTATACATCCCTCCCACTATCGGGAGTCAAGGAAATAAAAGGAGGACAACAGCTGTCTTCCCACTCGGGTGCCATCTTGAAATTTCAGTGAACAACAACAATCATAATTCCTCACAAAGCTGCACTAATTTGTCAGCTCTCAAACACTGCAAAACCACACTCTATGTCAATGGCTATACTACATAGATTCTTGTGTATCGAAGTCCAAAGGCTCTGTCAAATACTCGCAACGTTCCAAAAACGCAATTACCGGGCGCCATCTTGTAACATGTTTCACCGTGTGCAGCCTATCATGCTCTCAAAATACTATGAAGAAGCATTAACCACCCTTTCTAAATGTGAAGGGACGTTTAGTGACTGTCAGAATTAATTATGAAGGTGTATCATAATCCATCCGTAACCCGTGCTAGCTGTGACGCATTTGCACTAGATTTCTCCATCCCCTCATAGCATTTGTAGTAATATTCTCAGAATTTCTATAACACAAATAAATTTGGAAAATAGACAAAAGACATGAAAAATAATAGAAACAGAGTATAACTTAAGACGTAAACAAAGGCAAACCGAAGTCATTTTTATTTTTATTATATACGGAGCTAGGATCACTGTTAACCACAAAGCAAAGCAGTAATAAGCATTTACCTCCCCCAAAAATAATGTAGCTCCTGATCCATATTTAGCCCTATCTCAGTGCTACGTAGTCTAAGAATCCAAAGAGCCTCCCGTCTCCGTACGGCTAGTTCTCTGTTACCCCCTCTGGGGTGTCTCTGAGTCTGTTCGATGCCATAAAATGAGAAGTGTTTGTTTGTGGTTTGAGAGGGGCAAAGTGCTATGTGTGCTGCGATAGGATATCTCATATCCCCTTGTTTAACCGCTCTCATATGTTCTCCTATTCTTTCACGCAGCATTCTTATAGTGCTGCCGACATATCTCTTATTAACTTTGCACTCGATGACATACACAATGAATTTAGTCTGGCAGTTTATATTAGACACTATCCTATATGTTTTGTCTCCTGGGCCCTTGAAATGTGTCTTCTTGCTGCATGCTCACTTACACACACTACAGTGTCCACATCCAAAGAATCCTATTGTTCGTTGTGTCAGCCAACTCTCTGTCGTACCAACCCTAGGGTAACTCGGGCTCAGTAATTTTCTCAGTGAAACCCCCCGTCTGTAGGTAATGTTCGGTCTGTCTGAAATGGCATCACTGAGGGATCTGTCTGCCTTCAGAATATGCCAATGCGTGTTCAGACTACGCACTGAAACTCCTGACCAGGTGTTGTAACCAGTCACCATACGTATTTTGTCATCTTTTTGGACAGTTTTGGTGCGTTCCCTCAAAGTGTCCTGCCTTTATACATTATGTATTCTCTGTTCAGCTCTCCTAAGTATATTTTTACCATAGCCCCTCCTCTGGAAGCGGGCCAGCATACCTTTCTTGCATTCCTCAAATTCTGGATCATGACTGCAATTCCTCCTCACCCGGATTAATTCTCCAAAGGGGATGGACCTAATCTGGTGAGCAGGATGAGCACTGGACGCATGTAGCAATGCATTACACGCAGTCTTTTTACGAAATAATCTACTATGAATCCTATTCTCTTTGATATACAGTTCAACATCCAAGAACGAAATCTTGCTAGTGCTAAATTCAAATGTGAATCTGATGTTATATTCATTCCCATTCAAGTATTCAAAGAAACCCATCAGTTTACTGGTTGTGCCCGTCCATATCATCAGGCAATCATCGATGTACCTGCCCCAATACAGGATAGAGTCATTCCATTCAGATCCCATTGGACCCCAGATTCTCATCTCCTCGAACCAACCCATGAACAGGTTGGCATACGAGGGAGAGAATCTGGAGCCCATGGCTACCCCTTGTTTTTGTCTGTACCATTTCTATTTGAACAAAAAGACATTATTGTCCAAAATAAGCTCAATCATGTTGATCAACATCTCCGTATGATTCCATGCACTAGCTGACCTGGTATTAAGGATCTTTGTAATTGCACGTAAACCAATCTCTCTCTGATACTGGTGTATAAAGCTGTGACGTCAAGGGTAACCAAGGTCATGTTTTCTTCCCAATTGAGGTCAGTCAGTATCCCTAAGATGTGCTTAGTGTCACGGATGTATGATGGCAAGTTCTTAACCATAGGTTTCAAAAATGTGTCCACGTATTCTGATATTCTCTTAGTCGGCACACCATTGCCTGATATAATGGGTCTCCCGGTAGGAAAGGGAAGGTCCTTGTGTATCTTGGGTAGCGTGTATATGCACGGGTATCTAGGACGGTCAACCCTCAAGTTCATTGTCATCTAGCAAACCTAGCCCATGCCATTGTTTCAAATGTCTGTTTATGTGATCAGTAAGTGTCCAAATTGGGTTAGTCGGGAGAGGCTCATAACACTCCTGATCATTCAATTGAGAGAAGATGTCACGTTCATAGTCAGTGCTTTGCATAATAACTATATTTCTCCCCTTATCTGCTTCACGAATCGTAATGCTCTGATCCCTCATCAGATTCTTTAACGCGTCACGTTCCTTATGTGTCAAATTGTCTCTCATACTTTTTGTATGTCTCTTTTTGTCCATATGTCTGTCAAGGTCTGAAAGCACAAGTTTATGAAAAATGTCTATATTATTTCCTGTGAACAAATTGGGTGTCCATTTAGACCTCTCCTTCAGGCTACTGGTGATACTAAAATCACTTACTATATTCAAATCTCGCATGATCATATCACAGGTGACCACCTTGTCCTCACAGTCCGTTAATGACAAAAGTAATCTGGTGTCTAATACATCCTGAATCGAAAGTGCACTGGAGGCAAAGAACCCATGACTTTGTTGCAAATTTTTATTGTCAAAATTGGTCATTTGAAAATGTTTTTTAACTTTCATCCTTCTCACAAATTTATACAGATCTATTTTAAGATCGCATATGTCACCAGTACTGTTAGGACAAAAACTCATACCATTAGTCAAAACAGATAGAGCATCATCAGAAAAACATTTGTCAGTCAAATTCACCACATTAACATCCCCTATTTCTTCAGATTCCAGGACCTGTTCTCACTCCTGGCCGCTCCTCTCCCTGCGCCCCCTCTCTTTCTCCTCATTGTCTTGCCACAGGTACGGGGCGCCTGTTCTCTCTGTTGCCTTTCTTTATTCTTTGAACTTCTTGTAAACAACGATTCTTGCTGTTTTGAGCATTGTTCGGACCCTCTCCCTTGTCTGACTCACTGCCACTGGTCAGAACAGTATCCAAAGATGTAGAGCTTGAACTTATTGATTGTCCCTCCTTAGGTCTCAGCTGACTGTCTTTAGGCACTAAATGATCGTACTTTTTGGCAAAAGTGAAAATCCTGCCATTTAAATAGTCGTGCTCATCCCTCCTTCGTTTCCTAGTTTTTCTCTGTTTAATATCAGATAGATGTCGTTGCATTACGTCGTTTAAAATAGCAAAGTTCTTTTCGGTTGCCTCCTGATAAATTCAGTTGTTTGATCTCCAGTTCTAATAAGTCTATATCTTTCTGCAATTGCGAAACCTTTCTGTCACAGTTCTCGATGAGAATCCCCATTAATCTGTTTGAATTATCTGTTAGTTCCTTCTCCCAGGCGATCAGTAGGTCTGCCTCGAGGTCATCATATCTTGGTATTATTTGTGACCTTAAACCCCTGGGAAATCTTTTTACTCGAATGTATTGTTTCAAAGTGGCAGCGTCCCACCACTTGGACATTTCACTCTTCCTCATCCTCTCCAGCCTTATGAATTTCTCTCTTAGACCCTCTTGTCTAAGTGGTTGCCCACCCTGTGCTAGCGAAGTCATGGCATAGTTACCCGACACATTATTAA
This sequence comes from Calotriton arnoldi, assembly GCA_963921515.1. Lineage (NCBI taxonomy): Eukaryota > Metazoa > Chordata > Amphibia > Caudata > Salamandridae > Calotriton > Calotriton arnoldi. The sequence continues at coordinate 491,547 of CAWUFW010012229.1, forward strand.
AAAGATCCTCTGCCTCTCTGTCCCTGTTCATCCTTTCAAAAATAAACATTGTCATTGTGCTTCCTGGGCTGCCACCTATCAGACTATGAAAACTTTGATGAACAGTGGTATAATGCTAGGTGAATTGGCGCCACTCAGGAAAAATAACACATATATTGGTATAAAAAAATAGAAGTATCGGATAACAAATATGGACGCTGGTGCTGGCGGTGGTGGTGGTGTCACATCCCTCGGAGCAGGTTGAATACTAGGAGGGGTAATGTCAGTCGCCTCTGAGATACAATGACTGGCTCATCATCCTCATCCCCTTCCAAAATTGTGAGGCTTTAAGGAACTTTCCTTTTCCTGAGCCTCTCCTGGCATGTCTCGGACTCAGCAGGGGTCGAATCCGTGTCCAAATCATCAGAAGGGGGCTTGGAGAAGATGGTTGAGTACCCTTCCTTTTTCTCTCTTGAGATATGGAAACCAATGGTTGTAAAAGAGGAGGTTCTTGCTCAGCAGGAAGCTCAACTTCCTGTCATGCTCCTACTTCACTAAGATCCATTGCTAGCAGCAGTTGTTGTCCTCTTTCCTGCATTGATTGGGTACTACTTTGCAAAAGAGACAAATCCAATTCAATGTCAATGCTCCTCAACAGAGACACAATTGCATTGGGCATAGTTTGGAGTGGTACTCCTAGCTTGCTCCCCGGAGGCTGGTTCAGCAGGCACAAGTGTGCTGAAAAAGGTTCTGGCTGGCACGTCAGTGGTGGAAACCTGCTTCTTTTTCTCCTTCCCACTGGCCACTTTCTTTAGCAGCATCTTTCTTTGGGGCCATATTGAAGCAGTCAGTTGACAGTGGCACTTAGCTGCAGAAGAGATTGGAGGACTCACCTGACTGTCTGGTAGTACTGTGGGTGAAGTATCTTGTGCACCTAAAACCAAACAAGCAAGAAAAATATTTATTGTTGCAGTTTGAATTAGTCACTGTGGTTACTTACATTATCATTATCTTCCTAAATCATTAAAAACAACAAAGCATTTCAAAGTCAAACTACACCATCAGAACATAATATTTAATTTCCAATCAGGATAATAACATACAGATGTAACTGCTTTGTGGGAATCTTAGGGAGAGATCTGTAGCAGTCAGGGGGGTGCAGGAGAAAATTGAATAAGGCTTAAAATATGAATGCTGGTGTGTGCCTATGGCAGGTAAGAGGTCCAGGGGGAAATTAATTAATCCTTAAAAATGAATGCTGGTGTGTGTTATGCATAGGGGTGGGCGTAGTTCGCGTAGTAGCGCTACGCGAAGCTACACGAAGTGCACTTCGCACTACGCGAGCTACGCATAGCTACGCGAACTGCGTAGTGCACTGTGCAAATGCTGTTCGCACTGATTGCACAGTGCCGGATGCTTGTCCGCACTGTGCAATCATTGCAAACGGCTTCTTGCACAGTGCAAGCGGTCGTTTCTGCCGCTCGAGTAGATTTCTACTCGAGCGGCAGCTTTCTCAACGCGGACTGGTAGTTTCTCATCGCGAGCGGTCGTGAGCATACGTGACCACTCGCAATGAGAAACCTGACCTCCCCGCGTTGAGAATCTCGCCGGGAGGTTTATTTTCACGCTCGCGATCGGCAACTTGATGTTGCTGATCGCGAACGAGGAAAAGTCTCGCCGGGATGTCATTTTGCTAGCTGCGCGGTCGCCAACTTGACGTTGAGGACCGCGAGCAAGCAAAAAATGACCGCTACGCTACGCGTGTTTGCACTGTGCTACGTGCAATTCGCGTAGTGCGAAGTAGCGCAAACTTCGCAAACTACGCGAGCGTAGCGTAGTACTTTGCCCAGGCCTAGTTGTGCACCTATGGCAGCCTAGGGGTCCTGACAAAAATGGAATAATCCTTAAAAAATTAATGGTGGTATGTGTTGTGCACCTATGTCAGGCAGGAGCTTAGGGGGGAAATGAATAATAAGACTTAAAAAAAACTAATGCTGTTGTGAGGCTGTGCACCTATGACAAGCAGGTGTTGGATGGATTGTGGAAAAATGTTCAAAAAAAGAAAAAATACAGAAAAAAGAAATGAAAAAAATAATTACAATTTAAACTTTAAATATTTTTTTTTAAGACAAAATAAAATACATTTACAATAAAAAATTTAAAAAGTTAATTGCTGGTATACTAGGGGCTACTAGGAGACTATAAGAAACTCATAGGGAGGCAAGGGGGTGCAGGTGAAAAATGCAAAATATGCATATAAAATAAAACAGTTAATATACAAATACTACAATGATCCTCAAGCATAATATTAAACGGACATAATGGAAAGGTAAAAAAAGGAACAAATACAAAAAGGCGTAGCCCTATCCTATCAATCTCCCTTTGAAAACTCAAAATGATGGGCGGCTGCACAAAATGGCCACCAATCACATGGTCAAACAAGAGCAAGCAAGGAGGCATGGCAACAACAAAGAGCACATGCAAGCCTATGGCAAAAGCAAAGTCGCTGGCTACACAAAAGGGCCACTAACCGCATGCAGGTCTATGGCAAAAGCACACTGGCTGCCACATGGTTAACAAACAACAATAAGCAAGGATGCATGGCCACAACAATGAACACATGCAGACCTATGGCAAAAGCACACAGGCTGGCTACACAAAATGGCCACTGCCGACATTGTCAACCAACAACAACAACCAAGGAGGCATGGCCACAACAAAGAGCACATGCAGGCCTATGGCAAAAGCGCACTGGCTGGCTACACAAAATGGCCACAGACCACATGGTCAAGCAGCAAGCAAGGAGGCATGGCCACAACAAAGAACACATACATGCCAATGGCAAATGCAAAGTCACTGGCTACGCAAAATGACCACTGACCACATAATCAACCAACAACAAGCAAGGAGGCATAGCCACAACAAAGAAGACATGCAGGCCTATGGCAAAAGCGTACTGGCTGGCTACACAAAATGGCCACAGATCACATGGTCAAACAATAGCAAGCAGGGAGGCATGGCCACAACAAAGAACACATACATGCCAATGGCAAATGCAAAGTCACTGGCTACGCAAAATGACCACTGACCACATAATCAACCAACAACAAGCAAGGAGGCATAGCCACAACAAAGAAGACATGCAGGCCTATGGCAAAAGCGTACTGGCTGGCTACACAAAATGGCCACAGATCACATGGTCAAACAATAGCAAGCAGGGAGGCATGGCCACAACAAAGAAAACATTTGGTCTTATAGCAAAAGCACACTGGCTGGCTATACAAAATGGCCACCGACCACATGGTCAAGCAGCAAGCAAAGAGGCATGTCCACAACAAAGAACTCATGCAGGTCTATGGAAAAATCACACTCACTGGTTACACAAAATGGCCTTTCACCACATGGTCAACCAACAACAAGCAAGGTGGCATGGCAACAGTAAAGAACACATGCAGACCGATGGCAAAAGCGCACTGGCTGGCTGCACAAAATGGCCACCAACCACATGGTCAAGCAGCAAACAAGGAGCTATGGCCACTACAAAGATCACATGCAGACTTAGGGCAAAAGCACACTGGCTGACTACAAAAAATGGCCACCGATCACATGGTCAAGCAGCAAGCTATAAGGCATGTTCACAACAAAGAACACATGCAGGCCTAAGGCAAAAGCACACTGGCTGGCTACTCAAAATGCCTGCATGTAACATGGTTAACCAACAACAACAAGCAAGGAGGCATGGCCTCAACAAAGAACACATGCAGACCTATGGGAAAAGCACACTGGCTGGCTACACAAAATAGCCATTAACCACACGGTCAAACAGCAAGCAAGGAGGCATGGCCACAACAAAGAGCACATGCAGGCCTATGGCAAAAGCGAAGTCACTGGCTACGCAAAATGGCCACTGACCACATGGTCAAGCAACAACAACAAGCAAGGTGGCATGGCCACAACAAGGAACACATGCAGGTCTATGGCAAAAACACACTTGCTGGCTACACAAAATGGCTCCTGACCACATGTCAACCAACAACGACAAGCAAGGAGGCATGACCACAACAAAGAGGACATACAGGCCTATGGGATAAGTGCACTTGCTGGCGACCCAAAATGGTCACTGACGACATAGTCAAGCAGCAAGAAAGGAGGCATGCCCAAAACAAAGAAGACATGCAGGCCTATGACAAAATCACATTGGCTGGCTACACAAAATACCCATCGACAACATGGTCAAACAGCAAGCAAGAGGCATGGCCATAACAAAAGGACAAATGCAGGCGTATGGCAAAAGTATAGTTGTTGGTTACACAAAATGGCCACTGACTACATGGTCAACCAACAACAACAAACAAAGAGGCACAGCCATAACAAAGAAGACTTGCTGGCCTATGGCAAAAGCGCACTGGCTGGCTACACAAAATAGCCATCGACCACATGGTCAAACTGCAAGTAGGGAGACATGGCCACAATGAAGAACACAGGCAGGCCTATGGCAAAAGCAAAGTTGCTGGCTACACAAAATTGCCACTGACCACATGGTCGACCAACAACAACAAGCAAGGAGGCATAGCCACAACAAAGAACACATGCAGGCCAATAGAAAATCACACTGGCTGGCTACACAAAATGCCTGACGGCAACATGGTTAACCAACAATAACAAGCAAGGAGGCATGGCCACCACAAAGAACACATGCAGACCTATGGCAAAAGCACACTGGCTGGCTACACAAAAAAAAACATCGAACACATGGTCAAACAGCAAGCAAGGAGGCATGGCCACAACAAAGAGCAGATGGAGACCTATGGCAAAAGCTAAGTCACTGGCTACATAAAATGGCCACTGACCACATGGTCAAGCAGCAAGCAATGAGGCATGGACAAAACAAAGAACACATGCAGAACTATGACAAAAGCAAAGTCGCTGGCTACACAAAATGGCCACTGACCACATGGTCAACCCACAACAAGCAAGGAGGCATAGCCACAACAAAGAAGACATGCAGGCCTATGGCAAAAACGTACTGGCTGGCTACACAAATGGCCATAGATCACATGGTCGAACAACAACAAGCAGGGAGGCATGGCCACAACAAAGAAACAATGCAGTCTTATGGCAAAAGCACACTGGCTGGCTACACAAAATGGCCACTGACCACATGGTCAAGCTTCAAGCAAAGAGGCATGTCTACAACAAAGAACACATGCACACTAGTAGGCTACACAAAATGGACATTCACCACATGGTCAACCAACAACAACAAGGAAGGTGGCATGGCCACAATAAAGAACACATGCAGACCTAGGGCAAAAGAACACTGGCTGGCTGGCAAAATGGCCAGCGATCACATGGTCAAACAACAGCAACCAAGGAGGCAAGGCCACAACAAAGAACCCATGCAGGCTTAAGGCAAAAGAACACTGGCTGGCTACACAAAATATCCATCGACGACATGGTCAAATAGCAAGCAGGGAGGCATGGCCACAACAAAGAACACATGCAGGTCTACGGCAAAAGCAAAGTCACTGGTTACACAAAATGGGCACAGACCACATGGTCAAGCAGCAAGCAAAGAAGCATGGCTACCACAAAGATTACATGCAGGCCTATGACAAAAGCACACTTGCTGGCTCGCAAAATGGCCACTGACTGCATGGTCAAGCAGCAAGCAAGGAGGCATGGTCACAACAAAGAACACCTGCAGACGTATGGTAAAAGCACACTGGCTGACTACACAAAATGGCCACCAACCGCATGGTCAAATAGCACGCAAGGAGGCATGGCCACAACAAAGAACACATGCAGGCCTAAGGCAAAAGCTTACTGGCTGGCTACACAAAATGGCCACTGACCACATGGTCAAACAACAACAGCAAGCAAGGAGGCATGGCCACAACAAAGAACACATGCATGTCTATGACAAAAGCACACTGATTGGCTACGCAAAATGGCCACCAACCACATGGTCAAATAGCAAGCAAGTAGGCATGGCTACAACAAAGAACACATGCAGGTCTATAGCAAAAGCACACTGGTTGGTTACACAAAATTGTCGCCGGCCACGTGGTCAAACAACAACAAGCAAGGAGCCATGGAAAACAAAGAACACATGCAGGCCTATGGACACTAACTACACAAAATGGCCCCTGGCCACATGACATGGAGAACAAAGACAAATGGCGGCCTATGGGAAACACACACACACAGACTCACACACACACACATTGCCTAGACAAAGGAGGCAATGGGAACACTGAAGAAAATACTACCATTAATTCAGCAATGCCAGACACAAACAATTAACTGAGCTATAAAAATATTCCAACAAGTCACCACACATCCTCCCAAGACATCAAATATTACCCCACATATACACTTTTTGTATACAAAAAAGTGAAATACCCCCCAAAAACTATTTTTATAATTTAATTCAATTCAGTAATTCCATTACAGCCCTAAATGATGATGTTTTACAAAAACATATACCACAGAAACAGTTGGTTCATGCACAATTGACTAGTACTGGCGTGGTCCTACTGACTTGATGGCTCTTTGGCAGACTATGCCACATAGTAAAATAAATAAATATTGCAAATTTAGCAAACATGGAGAAAATTTAGTAACATGTGCAACATTGTTCCTTTACAAAAGAAGAAAAGTTAAATGCAAAAATATAAATAGGCCCCTACGTAAACTGCAGGCAACTCACCGCAATAACTTAAAAAAATTGAATACAATTGCAAAAAAAACTGGTGCATACCCTATATCAAACAAACAACACCCTTATGCAAGAGTGTTTGAACTTACTTGTGAAATCTCAAAAACAAAGTCCTTAAATCCTATTGCAGCAGCCAAAGAGAGGGATCCTTCCTGCATTGAAGTTGCTTATTAGCAGTATGTTGGCTTGGTTAATGATCAGGGGAGAGATTAACTCTGCTAGAAGATGTGGAAAATGTGTCATATAATTTGGTGGTCTATACAAGAGAACACACGTTAGAGAGGATGTAGAGGAATCAAGTTTAATCACAAGGTTTTTGACCGTTTAGAGGTTCAATGGGGTCAATTTAGTGAATTTGATTTGTTTCCTGATTACTGCAGCTACACCACTGCCTATTTTCCCATCTGCTTTATTTGCTTGTAGAATATAGTAGCCTGTTGGAAAGGCTTCTGGGTAAGATTCATCCATGACCATGTTTCAGCTGTATATCTGGTGATTCATTGCCCGTTAAATTAAATATTTCTATCTGGTGTTAAGGTATATATACAGTATGGAGCAAACACCGTACAATTCAGGTAAAATCTTTTACGAGTTAAAACATTTAAAACAGATATTTTAGTAAAGTGCAAAAGTGCAGAATACCTATGAAGATACCATTTATGCATGAGTTACCAGGGCGTCCACGCCGTGATGCTCATTAAGTAGGCATGGAGTTTAACTCACTCCATTCACATTATACCTAAGATTGCCACTGATAGTTTCCCTTGCTGACCAATCCTATCACAGTTAACCCTGGGCGAAGTTCGCGTACCCGCGCAACGCGAGGCTACGCGAAGTAGCACAAAATCGCTACGCATAGCTACATGAGCGTGCAGAGTTGCATGTTTCCACATGCTCGCGTATGCTCGCGAGATTTTTGACGTTCGGCAACACGGATGACGTTTTCGGGGGAAATATTGCGCGTACTTCACTACGCGGTCACCAATGGGCGCGGCCATCTTGTTTTCCTATCTTTTGCATGGTTCTGGGGCCTGTTTTTCAATCCCTCTCCAATCTTTTCAATCCTTTGTTTTTTACACTGTTTTTATGATCTTTTTTATGTATTATCTATCCCTCTCTGTCCCTAAGTATATTTTGCGTTTTATTTCTACTTTTACTGCGTTTATTTTACTTTTCTACTGTTTTATATTACTTCCTTCTTTACTCTCCTACTTCTTCCCCTAACTTTATTTTTTACTTCTAAATTTTCTTTTCCGCCCCCCGCCCACCCCAGAACCATGGCTAAGGGGAAGGGTACCGGCTCCAAGGGCAAGGCGCCTGCGCCCAAGAGCCGCCGCCTGCCTTGCAGCAGACTGCGCCCACCAGGGGTGCAGGCCCGATCCCTTTTCAGCGAGGCGGAGTTGGCCGCCCTTGTTTTGTTTGTGCAGCGCCACCTCCCCTTGACCTTGGCAGCAGGCGGCAGGCCTGGCTCCGGGTACGCTACCCAGGAGCATCACCGCCGGTGGGACAGGGTGCGCCGGGCAGTGTTTCGCTGCTCTGGGGTCCGGCACACCCATAACCAGCTGACCCACCGGTGGTCAGACATCTTGGACCGGGAGCAGGACCTGCTGGACCTGCTAGGTGTTGAGGTTGTGGGGCTTGATGAGTAGCTAATACTAGTAGTATTGTGCATTCTCAAGACTGTGTTACTGTTATTGCAAATATAATTTTTTTCCGAATAGCAAGAATGCTGCTGCTTACATTGCAGGTAAATTAAGTTTAAAAATCTTCTGTGATTGTTATTCTTCTAGACACAGGTGCTTGGCGCTACTAATCTTACTTGTTGGTTGCAACTTTGCTCTCGCTTGGGCTGATTATGTAAGAGTTTACTTTAGAGAACTTTAGTTAGGTAATGCTAGAGAGACTCTAGTCCTTCCTTTGTCCTCCTGACACTAAGATAGTGGTGGATGGGTAGTTTAGTTACTTAGTTACTTTGTTTTAGTTGGTAATTTTTAAGCAGTCTGCGTGACGCATGTTCTGTCACGTTACTTGCTGCTGAGTGCTGCTTACTCCAGTCCTTAGTAGAACCTTTTGTAGTTTGTTAGTGAGTGAGTAATAGGCTTAGCAGAACATCAGCAGCAACCAACCAACAATTTGGTGTATGCAAAAATGTATGCATGCGTCCTCCATCTATGCATTTTGAGGACTAAAATGAATGGAAAAGCAGACTTAGTACACAATTGGCCTGTCTGGAATAGGTGGGCTAGGTCAGGTGGTACTTAGGCTTAGGATTCTGGAATCAGAACAGAATGGAACACTGGATTAGTGTTCATAAATAATAACTAGACGGTCCGCGAATCCCGCAATACTACTAGTCGATCAGATTAGATAGGTCAATTTTACTGCAATTGTTGTTTCCAAAAATGGTTTTTTGAGCGTTTTGTAAAATATTTTTTGCTTCACACCAATCATCAATGTTTGTCTCTTTCTTTATTATATCTTACATGATCAGCACCCAGGGGCAAGAAGACGGGGTCGGAGTCGGCGGGAGCTGGACAACAAGACGCCTCCCAGGGCCAGGACCGCTCCTCTACCGTTGGCTCTGCTGCTGGCCCCAGTAAGTCCTCTCCTCCTGTTGTTAATATTAATAATTATATTTCCCTAACTTTTACTGCACCTTATTTTTTCCAAACTATTATTTCCGTTTCCTATTTCTATTTTACCAAATCTTCTTCGATTTAGACTATCTGTTTCTAAATTCTTGTTATCCCTGCCTCTAACTGCCTCTGCTCTGACTCTCTGTACTACTACTATATTAGTCTGTCTGTAGCTAAGCTTGCCCAGTTGGCCACTCTTTATTTTTATTTAAAAGGTTTTAAAACTCAGATTCACCAAAAGCTCTAGCCACTGAGTCCAGTCCTTTGGGTTGTCCTCTTCTAGTCTTCTTAATCTTGATAGGCTTTGACAATTCCCACCAACAAAATGCCCAACCAGATATTTTACTATTTTTGATAGGATAAGACCTACTCCTACTAGTGTCTACTCTACTCTAGTACCCAATTTGTACTAGTGATGTATGTGGAATATATATAACTCTTTTTTCTCAATCTGGCTAGTGAAAAAGAATAAATAGGGGGAGGTGTATATGGCATCTAAAAAATGTCTAATGTTTTTCTAGGCGTACCGACCACCAGTGCCGGGGCCAGCGGCGGGGCAGGCGACGCCAGCCAGGAGGGAGCAGCGGATGTGGCAGCTGCCACAGGGGTGAGTGAGGCAGCAGCAGTGGCGGGCGGTAGTAAGTTATACTTATATTCCTTACTTATTGACAATAGTTACACACTCGCTGCAAGGGTGTACAGTGTATGTTGAGACTGAGAGACTAAGTTGTTGTGAACAACGGTTAAAGACACCCTTTACTTAGCTTTAGAGCAATAGCATTAGCGGTGGGAGTAGTAGTTGAGTAACTAATGGCCTCTTCTATCTGACTTAAACTCAGCTGGGAAAGTTTTAATGGAGAAGACTAAGAGTCAGATGACCTTGATGGATGGGTTGGACGAAAAGGGAAAGAAGGATGGAAGGAGGAAGGACGGGCGAGATGTAATATATATGACTGGCAGAGAAGGATACGTGCCACGTGGGATGCATGCATAGGTGGCTGATAGGAAGGAATCAGATGCATAGGTGGTTGAAGGATGGGTGGAAGGTGAAAGAAAAGATGCCTGCCTGGGTGGATGAAACTGTATGGGTGATAGCAAGAATCCTCCGGGGTATTTCATGGGTCAAACTCAAAGGCAAGCAAGGAAGCAAGGATGCTTGGGTGGTGGTTTAAAAAAAAAAATGTTTGTTGTTGAAACAAACTAAGGTTTGTTGAGAGGTTAAGAATAATGATAGACATGTTTACTTTGAAAGGATGGATGGCTGGATGGTATTCATCATAGCATAGGTGGAGACTGTCACTGGATGAAGAGTCTTTGAAGAGAATGTAAAAGGAAATAGACCGCGCCAGAGTAGCAAAGCCAAGGAGAATAGAAGTTGTATGTTCAGAATACTCCCTTGACTCACAGTAGTTTGCAAGCACAGCATATATTTTGTGTATGTATGTTATCAAGCGCCTCCCTCCGACTCCGAGGCCCATACACTACCTATGTTAATTTATTTTCGACTGTTTCAGCTTGCCATGGGTGGCCTATTGGCTGCATGGTTACACAATCAATCAAAACAAAGTACCTCATGTCGTCCCATACATATATATAAGCAATGATCATTTGGATAAGATATCATCTGCCTTGTTGTAGTAGTAGTCAGGGCAGGGTGAAAGTGAAATTGAGCAGTTGCCCTGGCCTTGATGTAACAGAGTATGGCCAGTGCCACCCATAATAGAAAAAAATAAGATGATTGTGCAGCCAGCTTCCCCACCTGCAGACAGTAGTAAATAAAAATAACGTGAGTCTGCGTCACAAGAATGTTTGTCTTGGGCGCAAGCTGACTGAGCTGGCATGCCGGCTGCAACAAGGTTACTTAATTTAGCTAAACAAGAGAGAAGAAGAAAACTGGTGTACTCGAGTCCATAGATACCACAAATGTTATGTCATGTGCTTGCTAGTGCTACTGTGCCACTATGTGTAGAATTAATTTTGTGTTACTGTTTTGCTAACAGTATTGGTTACAATAGTCTTTTTTCTTTTTTGATATAGCTACTCCTTCCCAACCAAAAGCAGCAAAACCAGACAGGAAGGAGTTGGCAGCCATGGCCCGGTGCCGGAAGCTTGAGGCCATCCAAAATGAATATCGGTGGCTAGTGGCTCTGGCGGAGGAGGAGGCGGCAGCAGCTGCAGCCTCCTCCAATGCCCCGGGCCCCAGCCAGGCCCCTCGAGTGGTACGGCGCCGTGGTCTGGCAGCCACCCGCCACACTTCATCCAGCACTGCTGCCTCCCCTGTGGATGCAATTGCCAAGCATTTAAGCGCCGCGTGCTCCTCCGAATGGCGTGCCTAGAGGAGCAGCTAAAGGAGGTCCTTAAGAGACAGCGAGCCCGCCGATAGACTGAGATCCCGTTGGATTGCCCCTTTTTTATTCTTTTTTTTGGTGGGTGGGCATTGGGCTACATTGGGGAAAAGTTGGGGTTTATATTATTTATGGACAATTTCATTTTTGAATTTTATTTAACGCCACGGACATTGTTTGGACTCTATCTTTTTGGACATTGGTTGGGGTTAGGGAGAGGGGTGGGTCAGATGTTGTGGGATTTTTTACAATAGTTTATTTTTGTTAGGGGATTAAATTATTTATACTTAAACATACGATGTAAATGTTTTGTGGGGGGGTTACTCTTTTACGTCACACGGTTTCCTTCCTTTGCTGATGCAGGGCCGCAGCCAGTTTTTGATTTAAATAATCTGCCAATTTTGTAACACACGCGCAGATAGATGCGGTACCCTCACTGAGTGACTTGTCCTACTAATACTGTCAGTCTCTCCTCCTAGTCTATGCAGTCTGCAACTGGACTCAAGGGTGTGGGTGTGTGAATTAATGAATTAATTTCCATTATTAATTATGCCTCCCCCAAACTTCTTCTCTTACCTGTGATTGATGTTTAAAGTAAACTTAGGCACAGCGATGGCTGCACGGTGATGATGGTTTGGTTTCCCAAGATGCTATGGTTGCAGTGGTGGTAGTACAGTATACACTGGCAGTAGCATTTACAAAAAAAGAAAATGAGACAGTCAGTCGCCTGAGAGAGACTAACGAAGGAGTAGTAGAACGAAGTACAGTACACAAGAAGACTGCCAAACAAGTAAGCTTAATAATGATGATTAGCAATGCTAAAGTAAAATAAAACATAATGGTGGCGGGGATAGCCTAGTACAACAAGTTACAAACTGTAGTTGACTCGAGTCACTCGATACAAGCATAAACTTTAGTGCTGTAACTTAGGAGGGGGATGATGAATCCAATCGATGCCGGCAATTAATTATGATGGATTATGTTCCTTTGGAAAAAAAATTGACTTGCAAATATCTTGAGCATGGGGGGCATTGGCAAGCAGAAGAAGATCCTCGCCCTTGCCTTGATTGAAATTGAATTAGTGTTGCTTTCACCACATCCGCCCCAGCAATTGTGTGATCAATTAGTGATGTAAATTTAATTTAGTCACACCTCAATATAAATCACACAGACCGGGGGAAGAGGGTTAAGGTTTGATGAATGGTTGGGATGGAGTATTTGAGAGAAAGGTTTGACAAAGACAAACACTACACATGGACAAAAGAAAACACAATCTTGGCAGACGACCATCATATTCATAAATCTGTTAAGGGAGAAAAAGGAAATGCATGCATGATGATGACTTGATGGTTAATGATAAGTAGTACTAGACTAGTAGACAGTACAGGGCAGCAGTATATTATAAATTATTATTATTATGCAATTGCCTTGCCTGTCTGCCCTCAGAGAGAACCACATTACATACAGTTTATGTTCTGTTGTACCGGGCTTCCTTTTAAACCTAGCAAAGAAAATTAAAAAATAGCTGTATGGATCAATTATAAGCTATGAGCAAACATAACATAAACAACAACACACAGTCGTAATGATTAAAGAGAAAAAAATTGATCAAATTAATTAAAAGATGATGAATGATACTGTCTAGGTTACTGTTATCCTGGTCAAATTGGGGAGTTGCATCTCGGTATTCCTCTTGGTCCTCCCTTCCATGGACGCTCCGTCCATCAATCTTGGGTGCCACTGCCTGCCTGGCGGATGCGGATTGGTAAGGTAAGTGTGAGTTGTTTTTACCAGTATAGCACAAGGTAAAGTCCGGCCTGTAAGTGTAGATGGAAAAACAAAAGGGATATTGAAAAACCAAGGAGAAAAAAAATGCATAAATAACGGAGGAGTGCAACACAAGAACACTTTCAGAGGTGGCATGGCTAAATCATGTCTACTCTGTTTCCAGCATTTACCTACAACAACAACAGGAAGAGCAGGCCCACGGTGCCCACCCAACCTCCACTTTGCTTAAATTTTTTTTTGACTGAGCCAGACAGAGCACACATATACAGCAACATAGCATTTTCCAAATTAAGTAACTAAATCATTCAAAGCACCGCTTTCAGTCATGTTAACCACTTAACTACACTCGACTCGACTGAGTCGACTCCACCACTACACAGACATGTAGGTCTGCTTTAGTTGTTGTTGACTTGTTTACCTTTTATGCCACTTCATGAAACGCGGCCCGAGTTATTCCATCAATCATCTCCGATCCGACTGACTGACTGCGAAGAGTACTGGTCATCAGCATCATGGTGTAGTGTACCGAGTGAGTCCATCCAGATTCCAGATTCAAAGATGCAATGGATCGGCCTGCAGTAGAAGTACAATTTTGTTATGAAACAAGAAGAGAAACATTGACTTGAGTCACTTTTAGCGTGTAGATTAAATACTAGTACACTTCGACTTCATGCATGCACAACAACAACAACACAAACACCAATCACTCAGAGTCAGGGTCCAATGCATGCCATCATTACCTGTTCCTTCTCATCTTAAGTTAAGGGGCAGTCCCTCTCGGCTCGGAAAGGAGGATAGCTATAGTCATCATGTTCCACTTCTTTTGGAGGGACTCGACAAGGCAACATTTCTTGTACTATTCTCCATCCAATGTCTGGCTTGAGGGAAATGGATTTAGGGCGAGTCAGGAGGATGGAGCAGGACTCGGAGGAGTGGACTTAAATGCACACAGCTGCAACTCCAATATGTCAATAAAAGAGAAGACGGTGGTGATGGATTTGTTGTGATTCGAACCAGAAAGACAGAGACACACACAAATAATAAAAGTAAATAAGGAAGAAAGAAAGTAACAAGTTGAAAGTCTAGTTGTCAGGGAAGTATAGCTCATCTTCAAACTCTGGTGGTTCAACCAGAAGCAGGTAATCATCTAACACACTACTTCTGTCACCTAAGTCACTGTCCTCATCTTCCTGCTGTAATTCACGTATTTTGTAATTCGGTGGTATAAAGTGCTGATTCATTTTGATCATGGTTAACCTCTCCACGTTTTTGGGCGAGAGACTGGTCCTTTTCACTGTTACAATGGCACCAGCAGCACTGAAAACACGCTCAGAAGAGACCCTTGCGACAGGGCAAGCCAGATAGTTTATCGCCAGCCTGCTGAGCACTGGCCAGTGGCGCATTTTCCCATACCAATACACCAAAGGGTTTTGATCAATGAAGACCTCTGTTGGGTCATCCAGATAGGCCTGGACCATCCGCTCAATGCTCAGGGGTGCTCCGCTTTGCTGGGCCTCTTTTGCCTTTGCATCAGCACTGGACCTAACAAGCCCTTGCTGTAGATACCAATCCTGTGCCGATTTTACTGGGGCTGATGATCCTGTTCTTGCTGTTGTTGATAGTGTTGGTGACTGCTGTGAGCCAAACGCACTGCCCTCAGGCTCTGAAGTTGAACTTGACGCCGGATGCCCTGCTGCAGTACTTGTTGTGGGTTGGAGTAGCGGGCCTTTAATTAACAGCCGTTCATTTTCCAAGTCACTGGCTGCCTTAGCTATCCAAGTTTTGTACTGGGCAACATCCACTTCTGAAAAAGGAATTAATGTCTTAGTGTTCAGTGCTGATTTGTACCGTGGATCCAGAATTGTGGCACAAATGTAATGTTTGTCTGACACAATGCTAGTTTGCACCCTTGTATTTTCAGCTAAGCGAACGGCTAAGCTCTCCACCAACTCATATGCTTTTTTTTCCCTCCACACCTGTGTACATTACAGACACCACCTTCAACTGTTGCTCTAGCATGTGCAACAATGGGATAGCTTGGCCCATAGTACAGTCCTCCTTGCTGACTTCACGTGTGAAGAGCTCGAAAGGAAGTAGCATCTCTGTCAGGCATTTAACTAGGCCCCATTGGTCCATCTCAACGGTCATGCCTTTCACAGTAGCTTCCCTAGTCTTTGCATGACATATTCATTGATTGGTCTGTACTGATCAAACAGACGATCAAGCGTGTAATAAGTTGGGTTCCAACGTGTTGGCACTCCTGGATGAGTGCTTTGACTGGCACTCTATGCTCATGTTGAATGATCCTCAGCTGCTTCCGGGCTTTAAAAGAATGGCTGAAATGTGTGCATATTCTTCTGCATGTGGTCAGTAAGTTACTGACTCGGTCTTCTTTTTTCAGAAAGTCTTGAACAATGATGTTAATGCAGCGCGCCAAACACAGGACCCTGAAATAGCCACCAGTGCGCATGGCCTTAACTATATTACTGCCATTGTCCGTGGCAACAAAACCAATGTTAAGCCCTCTTGGGTGCAGCCATTCAAAGACCTTGCAGTTAAACTCTTCCAAAATGTTTGCAGCAGTATGAGATTTCTCCATGGCGAACATGGCTACAGTTGCATGTTTACGAGTGGCATTAAAAATCTCTGTAGTGTCAAGGGGAGAGGTGTGGCGCCGCAGCCAGGGTGACTGACGCTGGACGCTGGGGATCACGGTTCGATCCCTGGCTCCGGCGGCAGGGGTCTGCCCAGCACCATGCGACTCTGGGCAATAGCTCGCTTAATCTTCCCAACCGCCCCCAGTGCCGAGATACCCCTTCGGGGGTGATTTGTGCGCTATACAAGTACTGGATTTACATTTATCTTTAACAACACCTGCTGCAGATATCTTTTCTCTAACCCCCACAAAAGAGATCCAGTGTGCAGTGATGCACATGTAATCAGTGGCTTGGCAACTGGTCCACATGTCTGTTGTCAGGTGGATATTGTGAACAGCACTCTGCTGCAAAGCTTGTCCAAGCAATTCAAGCACTTCGTGATGTGATGCTGGAACAGCAACTCTGGCAAAATAGGACCGGCTGGGAACCTTCCATTTTGGGCAGATGGCTGTCACAAATTCCAGAAAACCCACCCCTTCCACAAAAGAAAAAGGGAGAAGGTCCAGCGCTAACATTTTCGCCAGCTTCGCATTGTACAAACATGCCGTTGGGTGGTTGCGTTCCTACTGCCCCTCCGACCTAAAGATACTGACAATGGTAGGCTGGATTTTTTTCCTTTCTGGTGCCGCTGATGCAGGTGACTTCTTGAAACCAGTTAGGCTCAACAACGCACTTTTTTTCATTGCGGTACTCTGTTGCCTTGGTGTCTCAGCCTGACTCTTACTACGGTGCCACTGAGATGTTGCTGAGGCTGATGAGGATGTGGGGGGTACCACTGCACTGCTGGGATCAGGGCTACTTTGTGTACCAGAGAAAATGTCTCCCTCTTGTTCACCTTCCACCGCAATCATATCTTCTTCTACTTCTTCATCCCCACCAACAGCAATGGGCGCAGTTTTACTTTTTTGGCCGCTAAGGTGCGTCTCCCACTGGATCAAGTGGTGTTTTTTCAGATGGGTTGTCTGGCCTCCGGTACCATAGTTTGTACCAAGCTCACCCCGACTAACACCTTGTCGACAAATTGAGCATATAGCAACGTTCTCCTCCTTACTGCTAACCGAAAAGAAGTCTCAAACTGGGGAGGTGAACTTTCTTGTGCTGCTGGTGGTGCCACTTGCAATGCCGGATGAACTGGTGTGTGTGCCTGGAATTTGACTCTGTGCAGTGCCAGTACAACTACCTACTGAGGTGGTGGTTGTGCTGTATGTAGGTCACTGCCGGGTCTTTGCAAATGCAAATATGGAAGCTGGAGGTCGTGTTGGTGTTTCCTGTGTTGGTGGGATCCGTGCCACATCCCTCACAGCAACTTGGGATGGGGTAATAATGTCAGTCTCCATCTCCACTGGGGCGGGAGTGATGTTCATGATGACTGGCTCGTCATCATCCTCCTCTTCTACATCTACCTCCATAACTCTAAGGCTTTCTGGAACCTTCCTTTTCCCTAGCCTTGTCGCGTGGCGTGCCTCACTCTCAGACTGAGCTGGTGGCTTCCAAGTGGCATCTAGATCATCAGAAGGGGGGCTTGAAGAAGAAGTTGATGGACTAACCCTCCTTTTCCTTGCTGGGGATCTGGAAGACAATGGATCTTCTGAAAGAGTGGCTTGCTCTTCTTCTTCCTCTGCAGGAAGCTCGATTTCCTGAACTGCCCCTACTTCGGGAGGAACAACTACTATTGTGGGTGGTGGTTGTGGCTGTTGTTGCGGCTGTTGTTGTGGCTGTTGTTGCGGCTGTTGTTGCCCACTTATCTGCTGAGTTTCCTCCTGCGTTGATTGGGTACTACTTTGCGATAACGATAAGTCAATTTCAACATCACTGCTCGTTGGCGTTTGCTCAATTAGACTGGCTGCCTCTGCGACACTCATGGACTTGAGCCTAGTTGGTGGGGTGGGCCCACTGATGTGGAGGTGCTTCTCCCAGCTTGGTCCCCGGACACCGCTGCTGCAGGCGTAATTTTTTGTTTCCCAAAAAACATCTTGGGCGGCACACCAGTCTTGGTAAGTGACACTTCTTTCTTCTGTTCCTTCTTCTCACTGGCAACTTTCTTGGTACTGGAGGACCTGGTACCTTTCTTTGGGGCCATCTTCTTCAGATGTCAGCAGGACGCAGTTGCACAAGTTGCAGAGAAGTCTGTGGTCACACGTCACGTGACGTCGTGCGCAGCAGGACTTCTGTCTGGCAGTACAACGGGTGATGATGACACCTCCTCCTCAGTCTTTTGTGCACCTAAAAGCAAAGAAGCCAGAAGAACATCAGTGAAATGTTGCATTTGTATTTGTGGTTCAATTTCTACTAGTACAAACAAACAAATATAATATATAACTGAGTGTGTGGTGGTCACACTTGTTAGTGTTATATTATTAAATTTTATTACCTCAGTTTAAGTTATAAAAAAAAAACATAACAGTGTAGCCATTTGTGAGACTTTGACAACAAGGGCTTTCATGGTATAATGTGTACACTCAGGAAGGATAGGAAAGAAGAAGAACAAAAACAAAAATACAAATGTAATGGAAGTGGAACCTGTTTGGCATTAATTTGCACATCACATCATTCAGGGAGCTGCAGCTGGCAAAGGGAATTGAAGCAGTAGGCCAAGAGGAACAAAGGAAAGACATGCAGGCCTATATGGCAAAAGCAGCACACTACTAAACTACTACCACAAAATGGCCACCAGCCACATGGTCACTCACAGTCACAACAAGCAGGAGGCCTGGAAAACAATGAACTCAAGCAGGCCTATAATGGCCAGGCAAAGGAGGACAGCTTTAATGCAGAAATGCAAAAACGAAAATCCACAGGGCTAAACAAGGTTTGCAAGTTACACAACAACCACACCACACACACACATCCAACAAAGGCATTTATTTAACACACATCAAAAAAGTGAAATACCCCCCAAAAAACACATTTTGCAATTCAATCCAATGCCATCCATGCCCTAAATGATGTTTAAATTCAACAGACACCACAGAGACAGTTGTTTCATGCACCCATGAGTAGCTCTGGGCCTACTGGCTGAAAGGCCTATATTGGCAGACTAGGCCACAAGCTTGCAGGCCTATGGCAAAAGCACACTGGCTGGCTCCACAAAATGTCCGCCAGCCACATGGCCAGGCCACCCACAACAACAAAAAAGGGAAGACAGACAATGCAGGCCTATGGCAAAAGCACACTGCCTGGCTTCACAAAATGGCCGCCAGCCACATGGCCAGACCACAACAACAAGAAGCATAGGCCAAGAGGAACAAAGGAAAGACATGCAGGCCTATATGGCAAAAGCAGCACACTACTAAACTACCACCACAAAATGGCCACCAGCCACATGGTCACTCACAGTCACAACAAGCAGGAGGCCTGGAAAACGATGAACTCAAGCAGGCCTATAATGGCCAGGCAAAGGAGACATGCTAAACAACACAGCTTTAATGCAAAAATGCAAAAACGAAAATCCACAGGGCTAAACAAAGTTTGCAAGTTACACAACAACCACACCACACACACACATCCAACAAAGGCATTTATTTAACACACACCAAAAAAGTGAAATACCCCCCAAAAATTGATGTTTAAATTCAACAGACACCACAGAGACAGTTGTTTCATGCACCCATAAGTAGCTCTGGGCCTACTGGCTCACACTATACATTTAAAAAACTGATGAAAAGTACAAAAAATTGTAGTTGCAACTTGCAATGCCCCAATGAAACAAACAACACCAATTCTCCAACTTACTTGTAAAATCTCATGGACTTTAGAGTGATCCTTCCAGCTCCAAATCCAAATGAAAAGTGAACAGGACATGGACAAAGCACTGGGAGGAGCCTGCTGGACAGGAACAGGAAGTTGGAGACTCTGGGGCACTTCCTTCCCCTTAAAAAAATAAAGAAAAAAAGAAAAAGGACTCCTTGCACAAAAAAGTACAGCCAAATGTCAATCTGAGGAGTTTTTTTCATCCAAATCATCATTTTTGAGAAGGTTTTATGCTGCTCGAGAGATATTCTTCTCCAGATTGCAATTTCTGCATGTTCGGCATCGCGAGCTTCACCGAACGTCCGCCGTATGTCCGATGGTGCGTCCGAATGACGTGTTCTCGATCACACACTCTCGTGGCGCATGTGAATGGATACGAAATCTCGTTGGCGAACGCAGGGATCCCAGTAAGTCGCTACCGTGCGTGCGAAAACAGATTTTGAATGCGCGAACAAGGAAAAAACCCTGCTATGCCGCGGATCGCAGAGTTTTCGGTAACTCTGCGTTCTACCCGGAACGCGGAGTTGCTTAAAATCCGCAAACTCCGCGAGCGGAGCGGATTTTAACGCCCAGGGTTAATCACAGTATTATGTTTATAGCTCAAACAGTACAATTGAGATAAAATCTTTTAAGAGTTCAAACATTTAAAACAGAGTTTTTAGTATCTACTTCTGCCCTGCTGTGCTGACCTGCTGCCTGCTGCCTTCTTACCTGGTTGAGAATGACTGGTACTGCATCTGTTGAACCCAGGGCTCCAAAGTGACTCCACGAGGTAGTTAGCTGGCCTCCTGACTAGAGCCCCAGGGACAGAAGGCTCCTAAAACCTTACACCCAGCACCTGGACTTTGCCAGTGGTGAATCCTACCCTGCCAAGTGGTGCCACCCCAGTCCTGGACCCTTGGAAGTTGGCCTGAAGGTGCTCTGCCAGCCCATCTGTGGATCCAGCGGAACCAATGTTTCTTCTCTGCTGTGTGGTGCAATCCTGAGCCAAACTGATGCATCACCTCTGCTGCGAGGGTCCTCCTGACGGAAAGGACTCCACATGAACCCTGCAGCCCACGTTGGAACTGCTGACTTTGTGAAGCTTTCCTGATGCAGGCCCTTACATCTCTTGTCGACGGCAGTCTCAAAGATGATGCAGGTACTCACATTGCAGCCTCATAGCTCCTTGGAACCAACGCATCGCCTCGACTGCATGATGCATCCTCAATGCTGGACTGCGCAATGCAAGCCCTCATTGACGGGGTCCTCTCCGACTATGCAGGACCTTGCATTGCTGCTCGGCAGCAACAAGAAACCAACACATCGCCTCAGCTGTGCAACACATCCTCAGCACGGAACCTCGAAACACTCCACAACCAGGACCTAAGGTACTTTGTTCAACAGGCCTAATTGGGTCCCTGTAGCTGGCCCATGTATCATCTCAGTCGGCTTGAACTTGTGACTTTGTCCTGGTCAAGATCGACCAGATAACCCAAGTTGGCACTTTGTGCTTCTAGGCTCTATTTTTACTTAAAACATTGAAATTGCAACTCCCCGGTTCTACTGATTGAATTTTTGTTGTTTTTGTTTCAAATAATTTATTACATTTTACTCAATTTTTCTATATTGGTGTGGGATTTTTCTTGTGTTATGTTTTTACTCTATTACTGTTTGAAGTTCTGCATAAATACTTTACACATTACCTCTAAGTTAACCTGACTGCTTTTGTGCCAAGCTACCAGAGGGTTAAGCACAGGTTTATTTAGGCTTTGCTTGTGTTCCACCCTGATTGAAATTATGGTTGCTGCTTGAGTAGAGTTTTGCCCCCCTAAATCAGAAACCCAATTTTCAACAAGAAGTAGTATGGGTGAAATATCTGAAGCACTGCAGCAGTGTTCTTTCCCACGTTTTCCTCATTGCCTGTGCACAAATGATTTAAGGCATGCCAAGCGTAGGAATTTCAGAAATGCTATAACAAATGAAAGGGTATATGCACAAGAAAAGTGATGGAGCGCTGCTTTAGCCTTCTTGGATTAACACCTCGCTCCGCCACTTTTGAAATGTAAGGCTGCACAGTATTTACATTAATACGGTGCAGCCCTGCGTTTCTTTCTGCACTGGCGCTAATTACAGCTGCCTAGCGCCAATGCAGGCACCCTTGCATCATAGTGCAAGGGTGCCTGCATTATGGGAATGACACCTTCCTGCACATAAACAGTCATGCATGACGTTTTGCTGTTTCTATGTTACACAATGCAGCACACATAGAAACAGGACAAATGAAGCATTTCTCCTCAGCCGTTCTCCTAGTTGCACCATGTTTGGACCAAGTTTTTTTTCTCTTAATTTTGATGCTGTCCTATATTTACACCACCCTTGTAAATATGGGGCAGCATCAAAATCAATTGGTGTGGTGGCGGAACGCCCATGGCAACACCCATTGCCCTCCCCCTTCACGCTAAGTAAAGCGTGAAAGGGTGTATCATTTACAAGACAGCGTTAAGCCACCTTAAGTGGCTTAACACTGCCTTGTAAATAAGGTTTAGCCCGTATCTCCACAGGAACGTTGAAAAAAGTGACATTCCTGTGGCGATAGGGGCTTGTAAATATGCCCCACATTGTTATTTTGCAGATTGGACAGTTTCATATTCATATTTGACCTTGCTCCATTTGGAAATTTAATACTAAACACAAGAAATGTAGCAAAGGGGGTGTCTTCATTCAATGCAAATGAGGTTTTGTGGATATAAAATAAAAGGGATCGGAAGTGTGTCATGTGACAAACCAAGGTTGCATGATGTATTTGAATGACTATTTTAGTGGATGTATCTTATTTATAACAACACATGTTTCTTTGATGTGTCAGTTCACTTTTTTTCAATTTTCTACTGATATGGCACATCTTTTTCAGTTCAAAAAGTAAGTTTATTGAGTGAAATTCAAAATGACAATACAAAGGATAAAAAAAACAACAAAGCATTTCATACATAAGAATAAAATTCAGAGACAAAAACATTAGATGTATAAGGCATGGTAACATATCCTGAAATAGAGAAAAGCTGACAAAGGTATGCAAGGTGATCGGTGCAGAGAAAGGAAGATTATAATTCATATACAAATGATAATATAAATTATATAACAACCAATAACTGTAATATCAACTTAAGGAAGGTCAGTGAGGCTTAGATACTTCTTGTTGCGCTGGATTAGGGGAGAAAGAGCGTTTGGCACTAGCATCAATAAACAATGTGATAGGTAGCCACAAATTTGAACGCTTCATTGCCATGTGAATGGGATAAACAAAAGTTGTATCCAATCTATGATTGTAACACACAGCATACCACCATGCTTGATAAGATAATTTGGAAAAGTCTTTCCAGTTGTTGGTTATTTGCTGTAAAGCTACTGCTAATAGTAAATCTATAATGTTTGTAATAGAGTTAGATTCCGCCCAGATAGGGGATAAGCTTCCCAAAAAAATATGAGAAGTGGAGAAAGGATGATTGGAGCCAAAAATTAAATTGATTTGAGTCCAAACCTTGCTCCAAAAATCATGTACAAGCGGACATGTAAAAAGTAAGTGATATAAATCCGTGTGAGGGTGAAGACATGTCCAACAGGTGTCTGAAAGTGCAGCGTGTCTAGCATTCAAAATAACCGGAGATAGTAAAAGTCTGTTGGCACATCTAATACATCTAATACATAACTATGACTGAGAAAAAAAAATCGTAATCAACTTCTCATTCATACTGACAGCAATCCATTTTGTTGCTATAGATGGAACACACCCAGGTTGGATCTTTGCAATGCATTTTTTGTCATGGCCAGACAAGCATATATTTCAAACCATGTTTTGCATCATGCAAGTGCTTGTGTTGACATTCACCTGAATGTATTGAGGGGAATCGTGCCCATTCTCACAGTGTTTCCTCACCTTCTGTTTACATTGCAGGAGACAGGAATTTTATTTAACCCCTTGACCGCGATCGGAATTCTGCTCGTATGCTGGACATTCCGATCGCGGGTGGGGTCGTGACGAGCTCAGCTCGTCATGCGCACAGCGCTACCGCGCAGCATGACGAGCTGAGCTCGTCATGAGCACGGTAAGGGTTAAAAAAAATACATATAGCTTTAATAATGATATTGTAGGCAAACCTGCAATGCTGATTTGTATCCAACAGTAGCAACCTTAAGAATTAAAGTCTCAGAATTTAAAATTTAGGAAATTAAACAGGCTACATAAATATTTCTTTCCAATCTTATGCTAAAGTAGATAGCATAGCTAATGATTAGATGTTTCTATTTCATTGAGGGACAGGACTAGGACTGTTTGCTGGAAAAAACTCCAAATGCACAAGGGGAATGTGTTGTACATCTTTTGTGACATAAACACCTTTTAACAAATTTTTTTAGCTGTTAAAATTTCTATTTTGGTAAATCTAAGGGTGACTATATTTGTAATAAAAAGCAAAGCTAATGTAATTATCTTCAAGATACATCCCTGTCCCGCATCATCGTCGAACTCTATTGAAGTGAGTGTAATGCACCGTCGCCAAGATGCGCTGAGCTTCGTCGTAGAGCCACACAGGCTGTGGAACACTGTTATCGGGCTGCCTCTGCGTTGATGTCAAAGGGTGATGCGTCCAAATTTCTCCAGCAGTCGATGCAATGCGTAGTTTTTTTAATGAAAACAGCTACAGAACCCACGTCTGAGGCCAGGAGCTTGGAGGGGGCACCTCAGGCACTGTAGGACTCACAGATGGCAGAGTCCAGACGCACCAGCAGAATTGTAGGACGTCTTTGATGCCCCTGAGACTTCAGAAGAGCAGGAGGCAAGCCAGCAAGCCCTTGGAGATCACTTGGAGGGAAGGCAGAGTTCTTCCAGCAGAGCCAGGGAGCAGCAGGGCAACAAGCAGAAAATCAGTCCTTCCATGAGAGCTGTCAAGATGAGTCATTTTAGCAGCACAGCAGTCCTTCTGACAGAGGGTTAGTTCAGGATCCAAATGTGTCTGATCTTAGGGGGTCAGAGACCCAGTACTTATACCCAAAAGTGTCTTTAATGTAGGGGGTGACTTGAAAAGAACTCTCTGAAGTGCACAAGGATCCCTTTCAACCCAGTACTGTCTACCAGGATAACCCTCGGGGGTAAATCAGTGTGTTGTGTGTGGACAGGACACTACCTATTGAAGTGTGAGTGTCAGCCCCTCCCATGCATTTCCTGCCCACGAAAACCGATCAGAATGCAGATGAGTGCTCAGAATGTAGATGAGACTCATCTTCCTGTGTTTGTGACCATCTAGAGGGAATGCTCTGAAAAAACTGTCTAGTGGGAATGCACAAAGTGTTGCTCTCATCCAAACCAGACGTGTTTTGGACACAGGCTGTCAGGCACAGAGAAAAGTAAGCACAGAGAAATGTCCACTTTCTAAAAGTGGCATTTCTAAAACAGTAATGTTAAATTCAATTTCACCTGTAAGGAGGATTTATCATTACCATTCTAAACATATTAAACATGAAGAAGCTGCTCCTCTTTGATCAGAATTACAGCTTAAAAATATATTAATGAATTCCAAATGCTGGCCTTTAAAAGAGGGAGGCATCACAGTAATGGAAAGAAATACGCTGTTTGTCACTACCAGGACATGCAAAACATAAAGGTGCATGTCCTAACTTTTACTTGCATAGCACCCTCCCCGTACGGTTACTTAGGGCCTACCGTAGGAGTGAGTTATATGTAATAAATGGGGAGTTGAAGTCTTGGCAAGTAGTTTTAAGAGCCAAGTTGAAGTGGCAGTAAACTGCACCCACAGCCACTGCAGTAGCAGGCCTGAGATAGGTTTGAAAGCCTACTTCTGTGGGTGGCACAATCAGTGCTTCAGCCATCTACTAGCATTTGAAGTGCAGGACCTGGGTATATGGTATACCACTTTACAAGGGACTTACAAGTACAGCAAATATACAAATTAGATATACACAAGTGTCATCATGTTTAGGGGAAAAGCACATGCACTTTAGCACTAGTTAGCCATGGTAATGTGCTCAGAGTCCTAAGGCCAACAAAATGAGTTCAGCAAAAAGAGGAGGAGGAAGGCAAAAAGTTTGGGGTAACCCTGCACAAAAGACCATTTCCAACACAAGGATGTATTAATTCTGTGGAACTCCTCCCCTGCTTGGACATGTGAATGCCATCTGCACATAATATATTATTTTTTCAATTTTTTTTATCTGATTTACAAAATAAGGCCGAAAAGAGACACTTGCAGCTCCACCTTTCTATTTGTGGTGATTTCAATGCAAAGCTAAGTGGAGGCTCTTGAATCTATGACAACCGTATAGAGGTGCACGTTACCACTCAGGACGCAAGGGGGCAGAGCTCCATAAGTACCTTACCGTTCGCAGCTTGGTCCACTTGCTTGCGATACTAGGAGGAGCTAACAGTACGGTTCCATCTTTTAGAGTTGGGGAAGAGCCTCACTAATAGATTATATGTTTGTAAGCCCCAGCTTTATAACCTGGTTCTCTAAAGGTGAGTTCTACCCACAGAGTAGGGAGACCATAATGCTCTGTGTACCTCCATGCTTTTACTGATCAAGGGACATATATGTAATAGTAACTTATTTTTCATCACACAACACTCTTCGGATGGCTTAAGACTAGTCTGGTGCCCGAAAAAACCCATAGAATCATTATCAGTTCTAATTAAGTAACATCTAGGCATATTCCCCAATTGCCTAGTTGAGAATGGACAATGGCTCTGCATTACAGTAGGTTAATATGCATAATCAGGGACTCTATGCTTCAGCCAAACCACACATCCAAAATGGACCTTAGGTGGTTTGATTTGGCCTGTTCGAAGGCAAATCAAAAGTTGATTAAAGCCCTAAATGCACAGCCCAGGGTAAGGAGTGAATTTCCCTGGCACGCAGTGAGTACAAAACCACGCTCTCACGTAGGAAGAGGGAACTATATCACGTGACTGGGAGCTGCAGGAAAACACAGCCCTGCGGAAGGACAGTAAATCCTTTTAGGATTTAGTAAAACAAATTAGATCTGGAAATTCCCCTACTAATCCTCTTCTGCAAAGCAATATCTTAGGCTCAGACTGGGTAGCTCACTTTTTCTCTATCTGTTTTATTGAGGAAGATTCAAGTATGCTAACCGTCCTAAGCGATAGATTACAGAACTCCTCATGGGGTACCTATGAATTTGTTGAAATCCATGCCTGAGATATGGGGTCCCCTTATTACTAACACATTTAATTCTTGCTTAACAAATAATATTCCTCCTTCTTGGTCTACTGCAACGGGTTAGCGCCAATATTCAAAATGGGTGACCGTATGTCTCCTAAGTGCTATCATTCTCTCTTGCTCACCAACAGCACAATTAAAATTATTGGTAGAGTCATTTACGACCGTTAAGTTAAATGGGCAGCAGATAACAGGACATTCTCTCACTTTTTCAATTTGGTTTCCGTCCAAACCAATGAACAGTGTTTGAATCTGGCTTTGAAAATTTCTAAGTACACCAACACCAGACGCTCTCCCATTTACCTTGCTTTCATGGATTTGTCCACTGCCTTTGATTCAGTGAACAGAACCAAGCTATGATTAATGTTGTTGGATCAAGGAGTAGATACTCCAGTGATAACTTTCTGTACTCATTACACACAGATCTTTCAGCTAGAGTTTATTTAAATTATTATGGCGAGCTTTCTTCAATTTCCCTTAGCTTCTTTCTCTTTTTGCTTACCTGCTCGCGTTTAGATATTAATGACTTGTACTGAGCCTGCCTTCGATAGGTGGAGTAAGCTGAGGTGCACCTTTTAATTCCTGTGTTAGTAGGAGCAAAAGCGGACCCTATTTGAGGTTTTTGTTCTCCTTCTTTTTCCCTTACTCTCTTTTAACCTTGGCTAACTGTGATATGATTGTATTGATGCCTTAAATCTTGATTGCAAATCGCACTTCTCGTTCTTTTATAAACTTGGTTATACAATGAAATGTGGAGTCTCAAAGCGCATTAATGCATATACTTTTTTTATTGTTTTTAATCTAATGTAAGATTGTTTTTAAACTTTCAAGAGATCATGGTTATGTATTATATTTTATGTACTTTTATGGTCTATTTGTAAATTGACCTAATAAAGATTTTGAATTGAATAGAATTGAATTGACATGTGAATGGTGGACAAATTTGTTGCACATGCTACAACTTTGAGTGATTCAGTTTGGGACCCTGATGCTTACAGTGCATGACAAGTTGTCTCTGATATCACAGTTAAACATGTTAATCTAAGATGAACCTTTCATCACTAGAATTGTGGCATAAAAGATATCATAGAAAATAGCTGAATTCCTTCACTTAACTGTATATCACATCCCTATAACATGCAGGGTTGCTCATTAAGAACTCTCATCTATGACCAAAATAGCCATTTTAGGGGAAATGGACATTCTAGAAGACAACTTTCTTCTCAGTCACAAAGAGCCTGCAAATCATGTACTATGCATAAACTACATTTGCAAGCCAGATCCACATTTTGGGAGTTTGCTCCTACAATGTTGGGCAGGTGAAACCTGTCACAAATCTGCAGGGCAAATAACGCATGAGCACTGTTAGTATACACGAGAATATGGAATAACAAGCACTTCTGTCATGTTATTCCCATTCCAGGATTAGAAACGTGGAATAGGGTGCAAATTGCACACTTGGTCCTCCTCCCTCAAGTGACGACATGATGCTCGCATAGTGCTAGTACTGGGCGTTTGCATTTAGCAGCAAAGCTGCCTGCTCGTGCTGGCCCATTTGATTTTAGCATGGTTAGGCCTGTTTTTTTCCAGCTGTTCACCGACCACAGGTACTGATTTGCGGCTTGACAATTCATTCTACAATTGTGTGCTGTAAGGCCGCCCAGCAACCTGGACATTTTTGGCATTCCGTGCTGCAGTGTGACTGGAGCCCTCACCTAGCCGGAGCCCAAGCTGTTCCCTCGTTGGATTGCTGAATAAATGGATACAATGCCATGTTGAACAGGCTACCTAAACTGTGCTCTCCCTCCTGTGGAGCCGGGAGGATGGACGCACGGTAGGGAGGTTAGCGCAGCACAAGGTTAGTTATCCGGAATTTCAAGGAGGGGTATGGTCTTTTGGGAATGAGAACCTGTTGACCCCGAGAGGGGAAAATTTCACATTTGTTTATGGCCATCTTGAGTGGAGGTGGTGGCAGGAAGTAAGTGTAAATGAAACTACTCCATTATATTTTTCTTAAAAAACTTTAAATGCCTAATTTAAGGAAGAAGCCCAGGAGAATAACAGGCAAGACAATGAATGACAATATGGAAAGAAAGAAAAATCACATCAGAAAGGCAAAGGCATCAACTAAAGAGAAGGATGGTGATCACTCAGAAGATGGTGCAATTAATGATTTTGCAGCAATGGCTTTCTTGCACACGAACCATCAGTGAGTGTAAAGTTCCCTACCTCAGTATAGGAGTTTGTGGGAAAACACTTTGAGCTACAAAAAAGCCTAAAGTGTCCCCCAACCCGGAGTTTTACCTTTACAATTGGATACGTCAGTTTGCCATAATGTGGGCTCTAATATAAATAAGGCATGCAGTATATTTCACTCCTCACCTGGGACCCACATCGTATATCCAGAACCATGCTTATCATCTTCCCCCGGTTTATTTCACACTCACTATCCTGATTATTTCCAACAGTCGATCAGAAGGCACCTTAATTAGTAAAGAATATTGGTAATGGTAATATTAGTGGAGCCTCCTCACCGCATAATATACAACCTCGGTCGTTCAGATCAATAGAAGAGGGTGTGTTTTTTCATCTTCTTTTAAGGGTGTAGGGTTGGATTTAGGAATAATGGCAATGGACAACAAAAGTCAAAATTATTCCACAATGACTGAACATACCAGTTTATCCTCTTCAGCTCTTCTTGAAGTAATAGTTCTGATGCAAAAGTCTCTGCATGGGATATTGGAAGCAATAGTTGTGCATAATGTGAGAACACAATCACAAACCCTGCTTCTAAACTCTATTTATTGTGAAGGATAAGCAAGCACTACGTGTGTGTTTGCTAGCCATAGTAAGGCCAGTAGCAACCTCACAAAACATCAGAGATGATGCAAAGGTGGTAGCCTCACTTAGTCAGACCTCGGTGCTCATCTCCAAGAGACCAATGTTTGTGAAGAGAAGAGGCCAACCAACATTTTACCCAAGGTGTATAATATAGAGAAGTAAAATATATAGGAGCCATGTGAAAAGGAGAAAGGTAGGGCAAGGAAGGGATGAGTGTTCCGTTGGGAACAGTGAGAAGTTAGAAATGGAAAGCATGGTAATGAAGGGTGCGAGGGACAAAGTAAGAGTCCAAAAAAGTTAGAAGTATTGTGCCGAATCAGCAGGATAGAGCATGAAATAGATGTAAGAAGGAAGCCTCAGATTCTCTACCATGTGTACTAAAAACAAAATCTATGGCCACAAGATCATCAAATAAGAAAAAAAGCAATCTCTCAAATAAAGAGACAGATACTCCCAGCTCAAAAGCTGACAACCTGCAGAGAAGAGTTAAAGGTAGACATGATCTAGTCTTACACTTTGATACATTACATGATGGTAAGATAAATTACAAATGGAAGCCACTAAGTAGATCCAATCTCCTGCAGGTGTTTAAAAATTGTGCTTTATTAACTGTGAGTGTTTCTAGTGAAATGAAGCCGGTTACATGTGCACACACCAAAGAAGGGAAAGAGATATCCAAAGTAGTTTTCTATTCAAAATTGATCCAAACCCTGATACTGGAAATTAAAATGGATAGAGGAAATACATTCTGATAAAGAGAATACCTTCCTCATAAATCATGCAGGGCTAAGTTTAGTTCATCTCTATAGATTACCTGTGAGGCACCAGAGAGTATCCCAACAAAGGATGGTAGGCTTTTATCAAGAAAGTATCAAAGTTCGCATTTTGCAAATACATAGTACTAGTTCAGAACACAATATCAGGTTGAATAATAGATGTTCCTGCCTTGAGATTGATCATGTGGGGAAAATTCTTATTTCAGTATTATTGTCTAGGGAGGAGATACACCAGATAGGCTAGGGATAATCACATGAAACATAAATGGATTAAGGAGACTGATGGATGCGGTCTGCTGAGTTCCATAATTTGCTTACAGGAGTCCTGGCTAGTTGGGAAATGTCCTTCTTTTAGTGGATTCCTGCAAAACTGTTGTGAAGCTCAATGTAAATTTAGTTTTTACAAATTAAAAACAAAATTTCAATGGTTGCAAGTTACAGTGATATATTTGTATGCTTATAATGTGAATTATGATGCAATGTTAGTCGTACATATATATGTAGTTTTGGTAGATAAGCCATCAGGCTGGGACGAGGTATCATGGTTCTGGGAAGACATCTGTAATTTGTGTGCGATTAGTAAACAAGCCCCTGTTATGATTATGGGGGATTTTATTATGTGTCTGAATCCAGCTAGGACAGATATTTACCATGCAGATATGTTGGAGGCCTATAGTATACCGACGGCCAAGTTCCCAATCTGTCCTCTGTGGAAAGTGGATAGTAAAATACAACAAATGATAGCAGAATTAGGATTTATTTGTTTAAATGGTAGAACTCCAGCCAAATTACCCGCTTGCAAAACCTTTCCAGTAGGCAATAAGATCCTATTGATTATGTCTGCATTCAGTTACGGTTTTATGAACTTATAATGATTTTCAGATCCTGCGGGTGAGAGGGAGTGATCACTTGCCCTTATATATGGGATTAAAACTAGAGACTCGAAATAGGGACCCAGTATTGCCCTTGGAAATTGAGTACCCATGCTGTTTGACAACCCACATAAATGAGTGGCATCTTGCCCTGTTTTCAAAAATGCAATTGGCGAAAGACCCTGGAATTAATTTTGATAACAAAGATATATTGGGTTGGTATAATGGAGTAGTAAGTATAGTGGCTGGCTTCCTGGTGATCTCACTAAAATATAAAACAAAAGCCCTGTGAATAACGAATAGTATAGCTCCATGCATTGGTTGGTTTGATTCTCAGTGCCAAGATCTGAAAAAACAATTTAGAAAATGAAAGAAATATAAGGGAGTAGAAACAAATACAGCAAGGGAAGAGTCCATTCAGAAAACGGAAGTAGAGTATGCTAAATCAATTAAAGAAAGGAAGATGGAGTATTATAGAACTAATTGGGTTAGGATGTTATCGGTAATTGAGTCAAAGAATATGAAGATATTTTGGGAGTTGGTGAAGGAAGGAGTAAATAAAAGCAAGACTGCTTTGAGCTTCAAAATTTCAGGAGAAGCCTGGGTTGGCTTCCTGTTGGAGTTGTATTCGGTCAAAAAGGATGCTATTGGAGACTGGGCTTTTCTGGTCGAAGATCTTTTATATTGTATTTCCATATCAGCAATAAAAAAGACCACAGCTGTTTAATGTTACCAGAGTAGCGGGTCTGGATAATGTTTCTGCTATTCTAGTTAAATCAAACCCTGACTTGTGGGCCAGTTTTTATATTTGCCTTTTAATTGATTTTTAAAGATGAGGGCATTTCCAAATAGTTGGATAGGTGCTATAATCCCCTTTTACCCCTTTTAACCCAAAAATTACAGCCAGATTAGTTTAATTGATATAGGGGCAAAAATGTTTGATAAGCAAATCCTTTTGTAGTTTAGGTGTTGGATTGAGGACAACAGTTTAATACCAATTCAGCACCGTGTGTTTGCCTTGGATTTAACAGTGAACATTCCATCTTAGATCATTGTTTTAGGCTTTGGGTTATGGGATGGAAAGCGACCAAAACAAGAGGAAATCTATTTAGTTTTTTGTTGACTTTTGTTCCGTATTTGATTCAGTTAATAGGAATTTGCTTTGGCAAAAATTGGCAGGGATGGGTATCCCTAAGTCTCTTCTTGCTGTGCTGAAAGAATTAGACCATAAAAATTGGGCAAGGTTGGAGTTGGATAACGATGGTACCTTCTCACAGAAAACCCCAATGCACATTGGCCTTCAATAGGGCTGCTTATTGGCTCTAACACTGTTCTCCCTATACTTGGTAATTAACCCACATGTTTAAATACGTAAGGCTCCTTTTCATCCAGGATGGGTTGTCATCACATCCCATGTCTATTATATGCCAATGATCTTGTTAATTTGGATGTGACCAGGTGGGCCTGCAAAGAATATTACTAGTGTTTAGCAACTATTGTAAGGCAAATGATATAGTTATAAATAGTGATAAAACAAATATTTTAACGATGGCGAAGAAATAAAAAATATAAGTGGCTCATCTGGGATATGTTGATGGAAGAGGACCCCACATAGAAGTATTTGGGTCTGATGTTCTCAGATAAATTGCATTGGAAATCTGACCTTGACTTCACATTACTTAGAGTCTCTTTATCTGTGGCGGGACTAAAGAAATTTAGGAGAGACTTAGGTGGTCCTTCACTTATCTCAGTAGTTGCCGCTTATAAAGCTATAGTACCTCTTCAAATGCTGTATTGCACAGAAAGTATAAGCCTCACTTCGCAACATGACTGGAATAAAATGGTGGGCAGGTGTTTAAAAAATCTATTGAGCCTTTCCCCTTCATCGATGATGCAGGCTACTCATATAGAACTTGGGCCAACATTATGGAATCTTACTTCTGCCAACATAACCATACGATTCAGGCACAGATTGCAAGTGAGTACAACAGATAAAGTTTCCCTGCTCTGTGTGAAAGAAATTTGTCATAGTGAACTGTGTTGGGCAAGGGATACTAGGCACCGATAAAATTAGTTGACACTCCTGCTAAATCTAAAAAATGTTAGCAGTAAAGTTATAATATATCACAGTAAAAAGGAACTCATGGTAAAGACTGAAATAGAGTCTAGAGACATAATATTTGAGCTAACAACACAACGAGTTCAACACTGTATTTAAGGAATTCTTGGCAGGAAGCCACAAACTTTCCATGTCACTCAGGGCTCCCGAACCCAGTTTGGCGAACAGAGATATTAAAATGTTGGGTGGGTCTAAATGTTGGATTTTCCAACTCCTTAGATAGTGGGAGAATGATAAATGCGGGAGGCTTTTGTGAGTGTGGGTTAAAAAGGAAATGCTCTAGTGTGCATATTTTAATAGATTGTTTATAGTTTGTTAGAATCTTAGGCAGCATTTAGTTAGACCTTTTTAAAATAAATAGGGTATAAGAACGAGGTCATAAGCCGTAAAAAGTTTATATGAGAAATTATTTTTGGATGTCGCCTGTTCTTTAGGTAGATTTTTATTTTTTATTGTACATGTGTATGTATTGTTATCGATTCATTTTAACCACAGTTATATGGAGCAGAAGAAGTGGGATCATATTTCGATAAAATTTCTGTTTAATCGACTAAGGCATAAATAAACTTCTATTTTTAACTAAAAAAAACTAACACAATGTAAAACGTGGAATAGGATGCAAATGACATGCTTCCTAAATAAATCACCCCAAGCTAACGCAAATTTGCTGGTGTGCAACTTGCACCCGCATTTTGCGATTTCATCTTATTTGGGCCCATACTCTCCCAGTGCGGCGTAGATATTACCTCAAACAGATAAAAAGCATAAATCAAGCGCTCAGTTGTAAACATTGCTTGGTATTTTCCTTCCTGAGTAATTGTTTGTGGTGTGCTTTATTTACAGGCTCATGGGCCCTATTTACAAGCCCCGATCGCCACCACAACGTCACTTTTCAAGACGTTGTAGTGGTGATAGGGGCTTTGCCTTATTCACTATGCAGCGTTAAGCCACTTAACGTGGCTTTAACGCCGCATTTTGAATAAGGCACCCTTTCATGCTATACTTAGTGTGAAAGGGGTGGGCAATGGGTATTGCTGTGGGCATTTCACCGCAACACCCATTGATTTTGACGCTGCCCCATATTTACAAGGGCAGCGACAAAATTAAGACCAGGGAAAACCTGGTCTTAAACAGGCGCAATGAGGAGAAATGTTTCATTTCTCCTCCTTTTTTCTGTTTCTATGTGTGCTGTTTTGTGCAGCACACCTAGAAACAGCAAAAGGCCAATGATTGTTTATGTGCAGGAAGGTTGTTGCAGCATTTTTCTAAGAAAAATTGTTATTGTTATTGCTCAGATCACTAGGCCCATTTTCTACCATACCATTACTCCTAACACGATCTCAAGAAACTTCTAATAGCAATCACCATATCTTAGGTCCTCCGATGAACTTTGCGTTGAGCTGTAAGGGACTAGAATGCTCGGGGAAGGAACAATTATCCTATGAGGACCTCAAATAGACAATTGTTAACACAACCTAAATGTTCCACTTGGCTTATCACTTTCACCAGCCATGAATATAGATTCCTTAAGACGAAGTAAATCACCAAAAGAATGAGATAGAATTGATATAATGCCATAATCTACAGGTCCCAGTTCTTAGTGAGGATCAAACCTGTACTACTATTGGAAGCGGAGGCGGTGACCTTCAGCATTAAAAGTAACAACACCATGTCCTTTCCGATGCTCCTTATCGACAGGCTCCCAGGGGTGCGGCCCCCCTTCAGCCTTACACTTCAGACTTTTCTTGAGTCATGCTTAGATACCCCGACGTTTACGATCTTAGAGGACTTCAATTTCCACCTTGAAGCCAATAATAATCCTGAAACTGCCACATTAGTGGATAATCTTGCAGGGTATGGGCTGAAGCAGATAGTATCGGAGCCCACACACTTAGCAGGTCACACTCTGGATGGCATATTTACTAACAATCAGGACATAGAACTGATAAACGTGTCGCCTCTACCGTGGTCCAATCATTATGCAATACATTTTATTATTACAAACCCTATAGTCAGCAGACCTCAGCGGAATAGACCGCCTAAGGTCAAATCCCGCTTATGGAAAACTATCCAAAGAAGGGAATTGGAAGCAGTACTGGCGGAGAACCCCCCTAACACTATTTTGGATTCTAACTCGGCAGCAATTAAATTTGATGAATGGATTAGGTCATCAGTAGATCGGCTTGCCCCAGAAGTAACCAAGCAGCCCCAAAGAAACCAAGCGTCAGCACCTTGGTATGTAGCTGAGCTCAGACCCATAAAAGCAAAATGCAGACGTCTTGAGCGACTTTGGAGGACGGATTACAGTGAAAAACGTAGAAGGGACTATAATACAGCCCTGGAGGAATATAAGGCAGCTATAAAACTTGCAAAAACAGCGTATTTTACAACTAAAATACATGCGGCCAAAAACTCCTCGAAGGAGCTTTTTAAAACGGTCACAGCTTTATCTAAGCGTCCGCAGGATAGCCACTTTAAACCTGACCAAAACTTTGTGGATAAAATCGCCTCCTTTTTTCAAAATAAAGTACAGGCAGTGTACGAGGAACTTCAGAAGACAGTACTTACTTCAACTGAAAATAATGAAGATTCCCTGGAGGACTATCCCACTCATAGCAGTCTGTCAGAGTTCTCTGTTTTAGCGGCAGAGAGAGTAAAGGATCTGCTATTACTGACAAAGTCAGGTTCGCCCATGGACCCCTGTCCCCCTTCTATTCTGCACCTGGATTCGGGGGAAATCAGTGTCCATATGACTCCCCTTTTAAACGAGGTCATTAGCTCGGGGGTCTATCCGCAGTTATGGAAAAAGGCCTGCATCAGGCCTATCCTGAAGAAAGCCACACTGGACCCCACGGAGGTTAAGCACTACCGCCCAATATCGTGTCTCCCACTACCGACCAAAATTCTAGAAAAAGCCATTAATTTGGAACTCACTGACTATCTGGATGGCAATCTCCTTCTAGATTCCACCCAACATGGCTTCAGATGACGACATTCCACCGAGTCTGCCTTGATAATGGCGACAGAAGAAATCCGCAAACTGATGGATGGGGGGGGAAGAGCCGTCCTCATCCTGCTTGACCTATCAGCAGCATTTGATACCGTTAACCATGCGGTATTGCTGCGGCGGCTGAAGGCAGTAGGTATTAGAGAGATGGCTCTAACCCTTCTATCATCCTTCTTGGCATCCAGGGAACAGTCAATCCACTGGGATGGTCTTAAGTCGGTAAACCTGTGCCTCCCATGTGGAGTCCCACAGGGGTCAGCTTTGTCACCAACGCTGTTTAACATATATGTCACCCCTCTGGCCAGACTAATTAAAGAGCATGGCCTCACCTTAGTCTCATATGCTGACGATACCCAGATATTGGTATCGGTCATGCAGAGGGTGGACATTACAGCCATTCGCTTTCGTAACTGTCTTAACGCAGTTATTGCCTGTATGAACTCAAACTTTCTTAAATTCAACACCGAAAAGACCGAGGTGATTGAGTTTGGGAAGGGCCCTTCAGTTTGGAGCCAACATTGGTGGCCTTCAGAGGCTGGGAGTTGTCCTGTGCCGGTGACCAAGGCGAGGAACCTTGGATTTATGTTCGATAGCGAACTAAAGTTTGGGAAACAAATTAATCAAGTAACCTCCGCCTGCTTTTTCACTCTGAAAGTCCTGCGCAAAATCCTGCTGTTTATTCCACTAACTGTCAGGAAAACGGTAATTGGAGCCCTTGTCCTTTCTAGAATCGACTATGGGAATGCATTATACCTAGGAATAGACAAAGGCCAGACTGAGAAATTGCAGTCCTTGCAGAATGCTGCAGCTCGTGTGCTGCTTGCTCTCCCCAAACATCACCCCATGTCTGCTAGTATCAGACAGCTTCATTGGCTCCCAGTCCCGCAGCGAGTAAACTTCAAAGCCCTCTGCCTTGTGCACAAAGCGCTTCACGGAGGCAGTGCCATGGATATCCAAAATCTATTCTCCTGGTACCTGCCACAACGGAGTCTGTGGTCAGCCAATACAGGGCTGTTACTGGTTCCTAAGATAAAAAAAGTTAGATGGGGTGGCAAGAGCTTTTCCCACCAAGCAGCCAAGTTGTGGAACTCCCTCCCGACCCAGATTAGATTACAATCCAATAGGTCTATCTTCAGGAAACAGGTTAAGACCGGGCTCTTTCCTTAAGCGTTAGATTGACGAGTCTCTGCATCGGTACCAATTCACCTCAGCGCCAAGACGCCTCGGCAATCGTGCGCTTTATAAGTATATCAGTCAGTCAGTCATAGAGATAATTTAGCAAAAACATTTATCTAATGCCTCAAGAATACAGTAAGGGCAGAAACACATTAAAGGATCAGATTTCATAACACATTGTTAATACAAGTAAACCACACAGTACATTACAGTCTTCCACATTAAAGAGAGATTTAACCTACTTAGCGTGAATTTGCATGTTCAGTTGTTGCTCATACAAACCAAATCAATGCAGTTCCTTTTCGGATCCTGTCCTCAGGTAAATCAGTTCATGTCCGTTCTGCAGCACGGACTGCCATAGCAGTAGGCAGTCCACTATTCAGTTGAAAGGATATTTCCCTGCACACATTTGCCAGCTGGCAATAGCGCAGGATAAAGTCACAGTTTGCTTAGGGCTCAGTTCGGTAGTGTCTTATTCCACCTAGAGCAAGTGGTAGAGGGGCAAAGGAAAGAAAACCAAGACAAGGCAAACATGTGTGGAATCAAATGACAATCCGACAGCATGCTAGTCAGGAAATGCAAGAAAGTCAGAATAGCCAGCCCACGACTTCTCCTTAAGGTAGGAAATTATACTCCAATACTTTTCCAGGTTTACACCCCTTAACGTATCAATACCATCAGTCCATGGGGTTTCATTGGTTATTCGCGATGGGCTGTTATGTGGTGATCAGTAAAGTGTACAAATCCTGAAGAATTAAGTAGTCCTTTTCTCATGTATTTTCCTAAGATCATTATATTCAATTTGGTGAATGCCTTGTAACATCCTCTGAAGTAGGAGGTACTTTTACTCATCCATTGTCAATCCATTCCCAGGCGCAATCCTCTGGAATGTAACAAGATTTGTTGTAAACTCTATCAGGTGTGCTACAAGTAAGAAGTAAGTTTATTGATGACTAGAACATAAGTGCAAACTTTAAAGAAAGTTCTCATTGGGCTTAGGTGACAGCCTTCACATGATTAGCTAAGGAAAGAAAGATTTTGAGGCCGAAATGGAATACGGCTGAATCACGGAAATATTAATATTATTAAATGTTACACTTTTCTAAATGCTGAAGCTTTTCATGTTAATCAAATGCATTCCTCTTATGTAGTACAAGTCACTATTAAGCATTACTACAACTTATTCTTTTTTCAAGTGGTACATCAGTATTATTTTTGTAGGTTGCCATGTGAGTTTATTTCAACAAGTTACTTTTCAATGTAAGTTTACATTACATACGTTACGAAAAAATCTCTAAGGGGCATATTCTCAAGAACGTGTGATAACCACCGCAAATTTAGCCTAACGCAACTTTGCATATCACAGTCCATCGCGGGAAATTAACGCCTTGTTAACCAAGTATTCACAACACGGCGGTCCCATGCGATACTCCCCAGATAACGCGCCAACTGACCGCGTTAGAATCAATGCCACGCCGCAAAAATGCGAAACACCAACGCAAAAAAAGCTGCGATGAGGCCAATCACGATACGAAAATCAGCGAAACCCAGCTACAGGCCTGCAATCCACACGCGTCAGGCGGGAACAATCACCATAAAAGCAGAAAAAAAACAGACAAACAAATGCCAAACAACAGCAAAGCACAATGGACGTTGCCGGAGCAAGTACGGAGGAGAGCCTCCCTCTCCATGAACCGCCAGATCAACGCTGTCACCTCCGCCAGCTTCAACTGCCTGCGCATCCTCCGTAAGACCTTCAAGTGGATCCCCCCCGACTGCAGGAGGACCGTCACCCACGCACTCATCACCAGCAGACTGGACTACGGCAACGCCCTCTACGCCGGAATCAACAAAACGCTCCTACACAGACTCCAGACAGTCCAGAACGCCGCAGCCAGACTCGTCCTGGGAACGCCGCGCCAGAAGGACATGACCCAACACCTACGAGGCCTACACTGGCTCCGCGTTGAGAAAAGGGTCACTTTCAAACTCCTCACCCACGCCTACAAATCCCTCCACAACATCGGACCCAAATACCTCAACGAGAGAGTATCCTTTCACGTACCCAAGAGGAACCTCCGCTCCGCCGACCTCGCCCTGGCAGAAGTCCCCCGCATCCGCAGAAACAGAACCGGTGGGAGAGCCTTCTCCCACATCGCAGCCAAAACCTGGAACACGCTCCCTGTGAACATCAGACGCTCCCCGACCCTGCACACGTTCAGGAAGGACCTCAAGACCTGGCTCTTCGACTGATCCGGAGTCGCCGCCCCCCCCACCGCCTTGAGACCCTCGCGGGTGAGTAGCGCGCTATATAAACCCCTGATTGATTGATTGATTGAGAGCCAGAACCCCACAAGCCCCCCGGAGGACCATCCTGGGACTTCGGGATCAGGGAAGGGCAAGGACAAGAAGAAGAGGAAGACGAAGTTCAGTCCACAGGAAAACAGGATCCTGTTCGTCACCTCCACTGTGTCATTGGCAACCAAAAATACATTATGGCAGTCCATCGTGGACAAGGTGAATGCAGTCGGAGTGCTGAAGAGGACAATGGGCGAGGTCAAGAGGCGCTGGAATGATGTCAAGCGCAAAACCAAGCAGAAACTCGCCAACAACCTGAAGGCAGCAATGCAGACTGGAGGTGGGAGCCCAGCGCCACAGGAGGAGCTGGACGACATGGAGGAAATGGTCTCCACAGTCATCAGTGGGGAGACGGTGGCAGGAGTTGGGGGCCTGGACACTGCTCAACAGGACCCGACACAACAGCAACAGGGTGAGTAACCACCAGGGCCTGGGGGGACGGGGGGAGATGGGCACAATGGCACACATGCACAATTAACTTGAGCACATCTGCAGACACACCATGCCCCAGACCACCAAATCCCACCAAGAGACCAACGTACCCCAGTATGCAACATGTCAACAATGTACAAGCACAGTAGTCAGAGGCACACCTCATGAAAGTGATAAGGGGCAGCAAAATCTGAGCTGCAGGGGCGACTCCCCAAAAATGCAGCACACACATCACATAGAGAGCACATCTACATTGACAACGATGTGACACAATCCGCAAAACACCTACAACAGAACACAGGACACTACTGGTGCCGCTAGGGTGCAGACACTCGCCAATCACAATTGGCATTGCAGGGATATGTGCGCTGATAATGTACAAGTACAAACACACATCCGTGATGTTGTCCAAATGTCCACTGTCCCCCATCAAATAGGCAGCTCCTCCCAAACAGCCACAATGTACCCAGTCATGCTGTCTGTATGTAAACATGTACAATGCGACAACATACATGTGGACACATTGTTAAACTACATCTCCCCTTCACATTGCAGAGGGAGAATCAACACCTCCTGCAGAGCAGTCCGACCCTCTCTTCTCTGGAGACGAAGAGGACGACCACAGCTTCGACTCTGACGCCCTACAACTGCTCGTGGAGAGCCTCTGCAGCCCACTTCCAGGAGCTGGGCAGCCCAGCTGCTACGAGGAAACCCCACCCCCTGCACAAACCACACAGCAGGCAGCACCCACCACCACTGCTGCCTCCCAGGACCCCCACGGAGAACACATGGCCTTCCAATGCCGTGTTTTGGGGTGCCAGGAGAATCTGGCTGAACAGGTGCGGATGGGCTTCGACTGCATGGCAGACAAGCTAGATGCCATACGTGGGTGTCTAAGTCCCATCAGGGACCACTCACGGTCCCTAACGGACACCCACAGTCCACTCCATGCTCTCCAACGGACCATGGCTGACATCGCTGGAGCCCTGACTCAGAGAATAGTACAACTGTCCAGTCCGAGTGGCTCTAGCGATGTCACACGGGAGTTGGGAAACATGCGGAGGTTAATGGAGACCATGGAGCGGGCGAATGCGGTACGAGCGGCTGCCACGGCTGCACACCAGCGAGAGGTAGCTGGGTTCCTCAATGACCTCAGGACCCTCCTCATGGCATTGCTGCCACATGGCCTGGTGCAGTTGCATGCTGCTGCCACCACTCCATCCACATCTCCGCCCCCTGAAGTGTCAGTGCCACACACTGTGGCAGACCTTCCACCGCCAGCCACAGATGTGTCACTGCCACACAGTGCTGGAGACAGAACACCACCACCCACATGTGAGGCACATGAAACAGCAGAGAACGAAGATGCGGATGATACTGCCCTCGTGGTGAGGAGGACGCAGCAGCATGCATCTCATCCATAGGTCCGGCTTCAGCTTGGTACTGCCCTCTGCATCATCACCTTCCACTGTCCCCCCGATGTTATGTTATGTTATCTGGGTATTTGTAAAGCGCACAGCTACTCAATTGAGTGTCCCGGCACTGACAACATCTAGACGGGGCTGACGGAAAACGCTGCGCCAAAGGGAACCTATTGCTGAAATAGCCAGGTTTTCAGAGCTTTTCTAAAAGTAAAAAGATCCTGCATCTGTCTGAGGCCCAAAGGCAGGATATTCCACAGTTTGGCGGCATGCACCTGGAAGGAGCGGCCGCCTGTTCGAGCGCGGGTGAACTTGGGGATGATAGCCTGCTGCAAAGAGGATGACCTTAGAGTACGGCTAGGATAGTAAAACTGTACTCTTTCCTGATATAGGAGGCGCCTGTACCGTGAAGAGCTTTAAAGGCTAGGATGCCTGTTTTAAAACTAATCCACTTGCGGATCGGCAGCCAGTGCAGGGCTTTCAAATGGGGCGACATCCGTGTTCTGGGGCCGAGCATAAGAATCGCCCTGGCCGCAGCATTCTGAACCACCTGAAGACGAGAGAGTAAATATTCAGGTAGTCCCAGGTACAAAACGTTCACATAGTCCAGCCTAGATACTATCAAAGCCTGGACTATGGTTTTCCTGTGACTGACTGGGAGAAGGGGCAGAAACTGCTTGAGCATTTTTAGCATGCCAAAGCATGCCCCTACTACGGTTTGAACCTGATTTTTCATGGACAGGTTGTCATCCATTTTGACCCCTAGATTTTTGACTGTCTTGACTGGGGATGTGGGAGGGGACATATCGGCCGGCCACCAGTCACGCCACACCTCGCAAGGGGAGGAACCAAAAAAAATTATCTCTGATTTCTCAGTGTTACACTTCAGTTGGTTCCTTTGTAGCCAGGAGAATACCTCCGATAGACAGGTGTTAATCAAGTCCTCTCTAAAGACATTGTCTTTGTCGCAGGTAAAGAGCAACTGAGTGTCATCCGCATATGATATTATTTTTGCTCCGTGGGTCTCTGCCAAAAAGCTAAGGGCGTCATATAAAGATTAAAAAGTGTCGACTTAAGATCGAGCCCTGTGGGACCCCCACCTGCATATGGGGAATGGGTGCAGCAAAAGGAGGGGACCAAACTGTTTGCTGATGGTTTTGTAAAAAAGAGGTGAACCATTGGAGTACCGTGCCCCCGAAACCGCACTCCTGAAGTCTCTGCAGGAGTCGGTCGTGAGGCACAGTATCAAAAGCTGCCGATAGATCCAATAGTATCAATACGGCCTTACCGCCTTTGTGTGAGGTTTCTTTAATAACCTCGAAACTTCCAGAAGTGCCGTTTCCGTGCTCAAATCGGCCCTAAAGCCAGACTGACTTTGATGGAGCACGGAGTTAGTTTCGACATAGGCGGAGGTGACAGAATGCACATATTTTTCCAAGGTCTTAGTGAAAAAAGGAAGAAGGGATATTGGTCTATAATTAGAGGCAATATCGGGATCAGCAAGGGGCTTTTTCAATAGGGGAAGAATCTTTGCCTTCTTCCACCTGTCAGGGACTTGCCCCAACTGTAGTGAAGCGTTCAAGATTCTATTCACCGCCGGATTAATTATCTCCGCTATGGATGCCAGAACTTTTGCCGGGCACGGATCAGAAAGTGAACTCACCTTGGACCTCGACATGGACTGCCATATGATGTTTGATCGCCATTGACACAGCAATCAGACTGCAGACTGTACTCGTCCTCTTCCTTTGGACTTGTCATTCCCTGGAGGACCCTGGCTGGACCTCCACAGGACAACATCGTCATGTGGGCTTTGCATGGCCCTGTACTGCTCCAGATGCAACACTCCACTGAATGTGCATTAAACATTCATATACACACAGATGTGTCATGTCTATGGTCTTTTAAGTGTGGAAGTATGGATGAATGTGGGCTCACTGGACTCCTCTTACATCCATGTGGCTCATGTCGTAGAACAGGGGTGACAGGGTGACACATTGCCCAATGCGGTCCGGGTGGCACTGACACAACAACAGGGACACACGCATGAGTTACTTCCTTTTCCAGCCCAGTACGGAACCACGCCCAGGGCCCATGGGTCATATACA
The DNA here is from genome assembly GCA_963921515.1 of Calotriton arnoldi. Taxonomy (NCBI): domain Eukaryota; kingdom Metazoa; phylum Chordata; class Amphibia; order Caudata; family Salamandridae; genus Calotriton; species Calotriton arnoldi. Next base: position 535,762 of record CAWUFW010012229.1, read on the forward strand.
GACCCTTACGCTGGACTGGCATACGCCAGGCCAGCCCAGTCTGCTTACGCTCACAGGGGGGGATGGCAACGCTACATGTCCCCTGTCTTTCCTGTGGTGATCTGCTGCTCACAGGTCTAGTTGTCAGCATGCCACAGCCACTCCCTCACGGCTGGTTTACACCCACACCACACCCATCCAGCACACGCGTCACGGGACATGTGACCCTTCCAATGAAATGGGACGGGCGCACGTGCTCGATGCCATTTCCACTCTCTATCTGGGTGCGTCCATGTGGTGTCAATGTAGGCATGAGAGCCTCGGGCCCTGCAACATCACATTCCCCAGGACCGGAGGTGACATGATGGCGTCCGCAACACGATACCCAATCATACAGGGACCATGACTTTGGGACACAGACTTGGTGGCACCGGATATATTGCGGCCGGCACAGGCACACCGCCACGGAACGGTGACTTTGGGTGCACTGAGGTAGGGGCACCTTAAGTGCTGAGCGGGTGTGCAGCCTGCGATGATGCCCCGTCCCGGCCGTACGGACTGCTCAGGATTTGTGTACCCTGCTGGACCGCAATGTAGGCCAGAGCCAGAGGGCAGCACGGGCCTACCGCCTCGTGGTGTCGCATCCCGGATCACAGAGTTAGTGGCTGCTGAGCGGGTGTGCAGCCTGCGATGATGCCGGGTGCACTGGTATGTCCTCTGCCATGGTGAAATCAAGACCCAGAATCATATGTGAGACCTGGTGGCCTGCGGAGCGGGGCTGCATGATGTGGAGAGTGCCATGTCCGCGGGCCCCGGGCATGTGGCTTGCAGCGGCACGTGGTGGGCCCTCATTGCTACACGCCAAGGGTGGAAGGTGAGCAGTGAGGCCTGGGTGCGCAGGGGCGGGCTTGCGCTGCTGGGCAGCGGGACGGGCTGGGGTGCATCTGCCTGGGTGCGCAGGGGCAGACAGGTGATGATGTCTTGTGCAATTGTATGTACTTTGCCATTCAGGTATCTGGACTCTGTTACAGATGACGGATCTGTTTCAGATGTGTGACCTGGTGAACTGCACTACATACCGGCACGTGGTTGGAGACACACCGGTGGCAGCAGGTGAGCAGTGTGGCCTGGGTGCGCATTGTCGGCACTCTCTCTCCCTGTCCGTCTCTTCTGTTATCTGTGTCTCGCTCCCCCTCTCTGTCCGTCTTTCTCTCGCTCCCCCTCTCTGTCCGTCTTTCTCTCGCTCCTCCTCTCTGTCCGTCTTTCTCTCGCCCCCCTCTCTGTCCGTCTTTCTCTCGCTCCCCCTCTCTGTCCGTCTTTCTCTCGCTCCCCCTCTCTGTCTGTCTTTCTCTCGCTCCCCCTCTCTGTCCGTCTTTCTCTCACTCCCCCTCTCTGTCCGTCTTTCTTTCGCTCCCTCTCTTACTCTCTCTCTCTCCTACGCTCTCTCTCAGTCCTTTGATGTGTGCAAGACACACCTTCTCATCGTGATTTTTGTCTTGCAGGCTGTGACCTATGGATTGTCCCGAGGGGAGCCGCCATGTGTCTTCATTTCTGTTCTGTATTTCTTTGAATAAATTTTCATTTGTTACATCGAAGGTGGATGTGTGATGCTCATTTTTGTGACGACACATGCATGCCACCAAATGTGATTGTGCGACATCTGGTGGATTATTTGGTACATGTTCCATATAGTTGATGTGGCATGTCTTTGGCAGGGGGGGTCCCGGGGGGGGGGTCCTGGGGGTGGTGGCGGTGGGTGTTTTGGCCCTGTTGGGGCTCCGAGCTGCATGATCAGTGGCTCCATGGCATCTGTTGCCCTTCAGGTATGGCTCTGGGCTGGGCTCCATTTTGTGGTGCAGGCTGTGGTCCGACTTTGCAGCAGGTCAGAGCAAGTGTTAGTTTCCTGCTGCTAACGGGCCTTATCGCCTGTTTTGTGGTCTTATCGCCGATCTGGCTGGTCGTTGAGAATGTTGCGGAGTGGTGTTTTCGCGGCTTTTTGCACGGGTACGCCTACTCTGCATCTCATTAGCGATTGTTGCGGGGGTCATCTGTGGCGATGTTTTTTACAGATGCTATCGCGGGTAAAATGGTGTTCTGGGCTGTTAACACCAGCTTGTGAATGGTGCGATGATTTTATCGCCACTTTGGCTGCGATAAAGTGCCGCTAACTCGGCGATAAGTCCTTGAGAATATGCCCCTAAGATTCTATGTCAGTTCTCTGTTAAATGTATTATCTACACTTCATTAATGTCAATATGCATGTTTAATTTCAGTCAAATGAGATACATTCATTTTAATGCTCATTAAAATATTGTCATTATAAAACTCTATGTCACTGTTTTGTTATCTTTCTCATAAACAAGTAAATGCGTTTGTATGGAATTGTCATTTTTCAACATAGCTTTTTGTCATCATATAATCATTTTTCTAACGTTCTCTATGCTTTTACAATGCAGTATGTGAATCATGACTTTGCAGATGTGATTTCTCTCTGTAGGTGAACATATCATTGTTTTGTCTCATCCATTTAACAAGTGTTGTAAATACATTTCTTAGGTAGGAATTGGTAAAGATAGATGCAAGATAACATCCACACTCTATCAGGTCTCCCTTCCTGCACATACACAATCAATAAAAAAATGACGTTTTGCAAATTCTATGTGTGCTGCATTAAGCAGCACACATAGAAGCTACAAAACGCCATTTAAAGATTGTTTATGTGCAGGAAGAGAGACCTTCCTGCACATAAGCAATCTTCCCCTCAACACAGACACCCTTGAACTATGGTGCAAGGGTGTCTGCGTTGGCGCTAGGCAGCTAAATATAGCGCCAGCGCAGGGGGAAACGCAGGGCTGCACCATATTCTTGTGAAAATGGTGCAGCCCTGCGTTTCAGAAGTGGTGGACCGCAGCGTTAGGCCAAGGAGACTTTGTAAATATGCCCCCATGTCTTTTAAATACAGAATAACCAAACCGAGGAGGTGAAAAGAAACATCAACCTGACAATTTTTGTAATACACAAAGGCCATCAGAGCAAAATAAATGGCATAAAGATAACTTCGTATGATTTTACATTGCTATAATGGTTTGAAATAAATCATGAACATTGTTAGTTAATGCTAAACTAATGCAATGTTGTTTCCTGTGTTGTTTGTCTCTATTCTCTTTTTTTCTTTCATTTAACCGTAGGAAGACAGAAGAACCTTTGCAAAAGCATTATTATGGTTATTTTTCCAAGAGAGACATTTTAGTTCAGACATTGCCTTTGCTTTCCCGTCTGTTCCATATCTTTGTAAGGGTTTATTTCTGTCTCATGAATACTGTCATTCAGTGTTTTATATAATCTGTGAGATGAATGTTCCATGAAGACTGTAGAACAGACAGACATTTTACTGCATTTTTGTAATGGATGTGTTACATTAAAGTGGAAATCTAGTCCTTTTTCTAAAAGACTGCATGTCATAATTGTTGTAGGAGATGTTTATGTACTGTGCGTATTTTCATTCGAACATATTTCCAGTAATGCAAATCACAAATGCATGTCCATCTCAATTTTTAATGAAAAAAAAATAACTTTAATTTTAAACGACATGACTTACATTTACATAAGTTTTAGGTTGATTTTCAAATACATTTCAGTGTTTTTTCAAAGTCTGCAACAACCAGGACAACACAGAATGAGTATAAAATGGAGAGCAAAAGGGAAAAACATGAAACAGGATTTTCCAAATTTTGTTTTTTTTTGTAAAAAATGCAAGATTTACTAACATTATACAACGCTGACAAATAGTTCTCCAGTAAAACTATTTTTGCATAAAATTTAATTGAGGTGCACATTTGCTGTTTGTATTTACGGTGGGGTGTACTCTCCCATGAGGTAAGAGACATGAATAAACATACTAAAACAAAGTGGGATGCATTTATACAAAGGGTATGAGAAGACGTTTTCACACCTATTTCGACATGTAACTTAGATGGACCTGTAAGCAGGTCGTAGACTGATTGCAAATAAATGCTCAAGACACTGAAGGACGATGCAGAAATGTACATATCAGTTCTGATTATAACTACAGGGCTATTTCCATTTTAGCTGCAAACTGTTTGTTAGACCTGTCATCCTTGGCTTGGTTTCCTTTGACATTTTGCCTTCAGACCTCCTGTTTTTGATAACTTCGGTTTTGCTGGCATTAGGATTCTGCACACTTTACCTCTGCTGACCAGTGCTAAAGTGCTTGTGCTCTTTCCCTAAAACGTTGTGTCATTGTCTTATCCACAATTGGCATATTTGATTTACTGTCCCTAGTAAAATGCTTTACATGTGCCCAGGGCCTATAAATTAAATGGTACTAGTGAGTCTGCAGTACTGGTTGTGCCACACACTTAAATAGCCCTTTAAACAAGTCCCAGGCCTGCCATTGCAGAGCCTGAGTGTGCAGTTTTAAACTGCCATTTCGATCTGGAAAATTAAACCTCTTGCCATGCCCAAACCTTCCTTTTTAAAACATATATGTCACCCCTAAGGTAGGCCCTGGACAGCCCAAGGGCAGGGTGCAGTGCATTTAAAAACTAGGACATGTACTCTTAAGTTTTACATGTCCTGATAGTGAAAAACTACTGCAAGGCTTCTATCTCCCATAGGATAACATTGGGATTACCGTATTACATTTTATAAGTGTAATTTGCAAGATAAAACTGATTCAAGTTTGGTGTACCTGGTATCACAATTTAAAATCACAACTTGGTTCACTGACAGAATATCGACCAGAAAAAAATTGATGTAAAAAATATTGAGGGAAAAATAGAGAATACAAAAATATCAACTCCCTATGCTTAAAAAGTTAAGCACAAAAATATTGAAAAAAATATATAGTTTACAATAATATAGTTGTATTATTTATCGATTTAAAAAAATATATAATTTAAAATATTAAAATAAACATAAATTAAATACTAACATTAATTTATAAAAATATATAATTAAATGCATATTTTAACAAATACAACAAATAAACTTCCTCTTAAAAATGAAAACCCATATATATGTATGTATATGTATATATATATATATATATATATATCGGTGTTTGACGAATCTACGTGAAATTTTCAAAACTAATGGCCGGCTCAGGTCAGCTCCTGTCTTGAACGTTTCGGGGTGATTCGTCAAGCGGGAGTCGAGAAAAAAGGGGGGTCCCAAAATGCGTTTTCTACATGATAATTTCCAAAGGAAACATTTGTCGCAGCTACAGCCCGAACTGCCAAATGGAATTACACCAAATTTGGCAGAGAGGTAGCTCTTCATCCAGAGTGCACTCTTTGCTTTAAATGGTGAAATCCGTTCAGTAGTTCCTGAGAAATTCATATTTAAAAAAATATGGATATCTGGTGACCGCAGTGGATCCGCGAACCCTCCTGAGCACGAGCTTGACTCTGATTGGCTGCCAACACTTCAAACCAGGAAGTGTTGGCAGCCATCTTTTGACACGGTTAAAGCGAGTCACAAGAAAAAAGGTGAAAAAAGAAGAAAAGGGGGCAGGGTAGGAGCACCCTGACCCCCCATAGGACTGCTCAGGGGGTCCCAAAGGGACCCTGAGGGCCAAAAAAAGCATTTAAAAAAAAAAACAATTGGCGGGATTCACTCAGGGTCCGCGAATCCGGCTGAAAATTAAAAACAAAAACAAAATGCGGTCTCGTGCACTTTGTTTTCTTGAAGCCCCCGGGTGGGCCAGGTCAGGGGCATTACAAAATAGGAATTCGGGGGACCTGAGGGGCCCCCGCATCCTCAGGGTTTGCCACCTACCTGGGGCTTTTTCATCAAAATAAAGCATGGGGGGGCTCCTGCCCCCACGCTGTCCCAGGGACCACCACCTCCCCAGGGCATTCTTTACTTATGGTTGGGGAGGCCTTGCGGGCACCCCCAAGCCCCAGGGACCACCACCTCCCAGGGACTTTATTGTTTAAATGGGGGGCCTCGTGCCCCCCCACACTGCCCAGGGGACCACCGCCTCCCCGGGGCATTGACTAAATAAATTCGGGGGGCATCGCGGGCCCCCCTGCAGCCCGGGGACTGCCACCTTCCCGGAGCTTCAATTTTTTAAATTAAGAGTGGCGGGTGACTCCTGCCCCCCACACTGCCCCGGGGACCACCACCTCCCCCAGGGCATTGAGGAAATAAAGGCTGGGGGGCCTCGCGGGCCTCCCCAAGCCCCGGGGACCACCACCTCCCCGGGGCTTTAAATATGTTGGAGGGGCGCCACGCAGCCCCCCTCATGGAGCCCTTCATGGCCCTGGGGACCGCCACCCCCCAGGGCTGGCTCAAGCAATGTCCTGGGGTGCCCACCCCCGGGACATTGCAGTTTGCTATGGCAGGGCAGGAGCACTGCTCCCGCCTTGCCATAGCAAACACTGCTTTGCTTCATGAAAGCGAGAGCAGGAAATCTGCTCTTGCTTCCATGAAGCAAAGCAGAATTTCTTTTGGGCAAAGGGAGATGCATGTTAGCAGCTACCCTTGTCTAAAAACAATGCCGGCTCCCGCAGGAGGCAGGGAGCCGGCAGGGACCGCGGGGGCATTGGTGCTACCACCGCGGTCCCCAATGAGAGGTCAGGCCCTGGGGGATGGGGTCCCTGGGGCCCAAAATGGCCCAGGAGGGGGGCCACTCAGCCCCGCCCCTTTTAATTTTGAAAATAAATAAGGCCAGGCCCCGGGGGATGGGGTCCCTGGGGCCAAAATTGGCCTTAGGAGGGGAGCCACGCAGCCCCCCTCCAAAATTCTTTTTAAAAAAAGGCTGGGCAGGCCCTGGGGGATGGGATCCCCGGGGCCAAAAGTGGCCCAGGGAAGGGGGCCATGCGGCCCCCCTTCTATAGAAAAAACTTTTTGCCGGGCCCCCTTCTCTTTAAAAGATATTATTAAATATAGGCCTAGCCCCTGGGGCTGAGGTCCCTGGGGCCGTAATCAGCCTCAGGAGGGGGGCCGTGCGCCCCCGTCCCTTTTCAATATTTAAAAAAAAAAAGGCTCAGGCACCGGGGGATGGGGTCCCTGGGGTCCAAAAAGGTGAAGAGAAGGGAGGCCACACAGCCCCCTTCCTAAAACACAAAAAAAAAGAAATCGGCAACTCGCAGGAGGCCCTGCTCCCTCCTTGCACCACTCTGCAAGCGCGCCTCCTGGCACGCTCTGGGTTGGGGGCTGAAGTCCCCTTCACTTGTGAGGGTCCTTAGGGGCCAATTAGGCCACCAGGTACCTCCAGTAAGCCCCACACAGTGGGATTGCTGAGAGGTGGTAGGAGGCCATGCACCAATTTACACCACTCTTCAAACGCACCTCTTGGTGCACTGCTGGCGGGGTGATGAGGTCCCCTTGTGTCCTGAGGACCTCAGGACTAAAGTGGACTTCATCTCCTAAGCAGCAGTGCACCAGGAGGCACGTTTGCAGAGTGGTGTAAAAAGTGGGCATGGCCTGTGTCCACCTCTCAGCAATCCCACTGTGTGGGGCTTACTGGAGGTAACAGGTAGGCTATTTGGCCCCTAAGGACCCCCAGCAGCAAAGGGGACTTTAATCCCCATCCAAGAGCGTGCCAGGGAGCACGTTTGCAGAGTGGTGGGAAAAGGGTGCGTGGCCTGCTATGAGAACTTAGCAATCCTCCTGTGTGGGACTTACTGGAGGTAACATGAAGGGTAGTTGGCCCCCAAGGTTGTCCTTGGGGGCCAACTACCCCTACTGTTACCTCCAGTATGTCCCACACAGTGGGATTGCTAAGAGGTCTTCGGAGGCCACGCCCCCTTTCTCCACCACTCTGCAAATGCACCTCCTGGCACACTACTGGTTGGGGGATGAAGTCCACTTTACTGCTGAGGGACTTTGGGGGCCAAGAAGCCCTCCTGGTACCTCCTGTAAGTGCTATGCTGGGGAATTCCTGAGCACTGGTCGGAGGCCCAGCCCCCTTTATCCACCACTCTGTAAACGCGACTACTGGTTAAAGAAGCATTTGCAATGTAAAAGGTCTCGCATTTGCGAAAGTTAGGGCTATTGGCATTGTAAATGTAAAAGTTTTTTACTAATGTTTTTTGGAGTGGAGTGGATGTACGTTGTGTGTAGTGGAATTATGTGGTATGTTGTGCAGTGAAATTATGTGGTATGTTGTGCAGTGAAATTATGTGGATAGAAAGTATGTGGTATTTAGTGTATAGGAATTATGTAGAGTGGGATTATGTGTTATGGAGAGTAATTATGTGGTATGGTAGTCTGTGTTGTGGAGTGGTAACCTCAGGTTTAGTCTTCCTCGTTTCCATAGAAGCTAAACTATAAACTCAATGAGACAAAAAAAAGAAGTAACCACTGAGGAGCACTTCTGGACCTAGTCAGAGGTATGCGACTGTTCAGCTGGTCCGATTTTTGCATAATTATACATTTTCAGCATTTGCCATATAATCCATAATCTGCAGGTTTGAACAAAAAAAACATGTTTCTAGCTCAAAAGGCTCAAACGTTACCAAAAATACAGCGACAAGTGTTACAGCGTGGTGGAAGGCCCTTTCCAAACCTGGAATGGTCACCTGTTACCTATCGTGTGTGTTAAATTGGTACTAATGGTGAGCAAATCAATCTTGCTTCTTTTTGCGGCTCTCTTCCCTCTTTCTGCATTCCTCATCCTTCGTCCTGCATCTTTCTTCCTTTTTCTGTACTTCTCTTGCCTCTTTCTGCACATCTCTTCCACTTTCTGCACTTCTCTTGTCTCTCTGCACCCTCTTCCCTCTTTCTGCACCTCTCTTGCCTCTTTCTGCACCTCTCTTGCCTCTTTTTGCACTTCTCTTGCCTGTTTCTGCACCTTGCTTGCTTCTTTCTGCACTTCTCTTGCTTCTTTCTGCACCTCTCTTGCTTCTTTCTGCACCCCTTTTGCCTCTTTCTGCACCTCTGTTGATTCTTTCTTCACTTCTCTTGCTTCTTTCTGCACCTCTCTTGCATCTTTCTGCACCCCTCTTCCCTCCTTCTGCACCCCTCTTCCCTCTTTCTGCACCTCTGTTGCCTGTTTCTGCACCTCTGTTGCCTCTTTCTGAACTTCTCTTGCCTCTTTCTGTACTTCTTTTGCCTCTTTCTGCATTTCTGATGCTTCTTTCTGCACCCCTATTCCCCTTTCTGCACCTCTCTTGCCTCTTTCTGCACCTCCCTTGTATCTTTCTGCAGTTCTCTTGCCTCTTTCTGCACCTATGGTGCTTCTTTCTGCACTTCACTTGCTTCTTTCTGTACCTCTCTTGCTTCTTTCTTTACCCCTTTTGCCTCTTTCTGCACCTCTGTTACTTCTGTCTTTACTTCTCTTGCTTGTTTTTGCACCCCTCTTGCCTCTTTCTGCACCCCTCTTTCCTCTTTCTGCACTTCTCTTGCCTGTTTCTGCAGTTCTCTTGCCTCCTTCTGCACCTCTGTTGCTTCTTTCTGCACTTCTCTTGCCTCTTTCTGCCCCCTCTTACCTGTTGCTGCACCTCACTTGCCTCTTTCTGCATGTCTCTTGCCTCTTTCTGCACCTCTCTTGCCTCTTTCTGCACCTCACTTGCCTCTTTCTGTACTTCTCTTGCTCCTTTCTACACCTCTGTTGCTTATTTCAGCACTTCTCCTGCCTCTTTCTGCACCTCTGTTGCCTCTTTCAGCACCTAACTTGCTTCTTTCTGCACCCCTCTTGCCTCTTTCTGCACCCCTCTTCCCTCTTTCTGCACCTCTCTTGCCTCTTTCTGCACCCCTATTCCCTCTTTCTGCACCTCTCCTGCCTGTTTCTGCACCTCTCTTGCCTCTTTCTGCCCCTCTGTTGCTTCTTTCTGCACTTCTCTTTCCTCTTTCTGCACTCCTCTTGCCTCTTTCTGCACCTCTGTTGCTTCTTTCTGCACTTCTCTTGCTTCTTTCTGCACCTCTCTTGCTTCTTTCTGCACCCCTCTTGCCTCTTTCTGCACCCTTCTTCCCTCTTTGTGCACCTCTCAGGCCTCTTTCGGCACCTCTCTTGGCTTTTTCTGCAGTTCTCTTGCCTCTTTCTGCACCTCTTTTGCTTCTTTCTGCACTTCACTTGCCTCTATATGCACCCCCCTTGCCTCTTTCAGCACCTCTGTTGGTTTTTCCTGCACTATTCTTGCTTGTTTCTGCAATTCTTTTGCATCTTTCTGCATGCCTCTTCCCTCTTTCTGCACCCCTCTTCCCTCTTTCTGCACCTCTGTTGCCTGTTTCTGCACCTCTGTTGCCTCTTTCTGCACTTCTCTTACATCTTTCTGCACTTCTCTTGCCTCTTTCTGCATTTCTGTTGCTTCTTTCTGCACCCCTCTTCGCCTTTCTGCACCTCTCTTGCCTCTTTCTGCACCTCTCTTGCCTCTTTCTGCAGTTCTTTTGCCTCTTTCTGCACCTCTGTTGCTTCTTTCTGCACTACCCTTGCTTCTTTCTGCACCTCTCTTGCTTCTTTCTTCACCCCTTTTGCCTCTTTCTGCACCTCTATTACTTCTTTCTTCACTTTTCTTGCTTGTGTTGCACCCCTCTTGCCTCTTTCTGCACCCCTCTTTCCTTTTTCAGCACTTCTCTTGCCTGTTTCTGTAGTTCTCTTGCCTCATTCTGCACCTCTGTTGCTTCTTTCTGTACTTCTCTTGCCTCTTTCTGGCCCCTCTGGTCTGTTTCTGCACCCCACTTGCCTCTTTCTGCATGTCTCTAACCTCTTTCTGCACCTCTCTTGCCTCTTTCTGCACCTCACTTGCCTCTTTCTGCACTTCGCTTGATTCTTTCTACACCTCTGTTGCTTGTTTCAGCACTTCTCTTGCCTCTTTCTGCACTTCTCTTGCCTGTTTCTGCACCTCTCCTGCCTCTTTCTGCACCTCTGTTGCCTCTTTCAGCACCTCACTTGCTTCTTTCTGCACCCCTTTTGCCACTTTCTGCACCCCTCTTCCCTCTTCCTGCACCTCTCTTGCCTCTTTCTGCACCCCTATTCCCTCTTTCTGCACCTCTCCTGCCTGTTCATCACCTCTCTTGGCTTTTTGTGCCCTCTGTTGTTTCTTTCTGCACTTCTAATTACTCTGTCTGCACTTCACTTGCCTCTTTATGCACACCCCTTGCCTCTATCAGCACCTCTGTTGGTTCTTTCTGCACTAGTCTTGCTTCTTTCTGCACCTCACTTGCATCTTTCTTTACCCCTCTTCCCTCTTTCTGCACCTCTGTTGCCTCTTTCTGCACTACTCTTGACTCTGTTTCTGCACCCCTGTTGCCTCTTTCTGCACTTCTCTTGCCTCTTTCTGCAGCTTCTCTTGCCTCTTTCTGCACTTCTGTTGCTTCTTTCTGCACCTCTCTTGCTTCTTTCTGCACCTCTCTTGCCTCTTTCTGCACCCCTCTTGCCCTCTTTCTGCACAGTTCTCTTGCCTCTTTCTGCACCTCACTTGCCTCTTTCTGCACTTCTCTTGCTTCTTTCTGCATCTCTGTTGCTTGTTTCTGCACCTCTCTTGCTTCTTTCTGCACTTCTCTTGCCTCTTTCTGCACCTCGCTTGCCTCTTTCTGCACTCTCTGTTGCCTCTTTCTGCACCTCGCTTGCTTCATTTCTGCACCCACTCTTGCCTCTTTCTGCACACCTTCTTCCCTCTTTCTGCACCTCTCTTGCCTCTTTCTGCACCTCTCTTGCCTCTTTCTGCACTTCTGTTGCTTCTTTCTGCACTTCTCTTGCCTCTTTCTGCACCTCTTTTGCCTCTTTCTGCAGTCTCTCTTGCTTCTTTCTGCACCTCATGTTGCTTCTTTCTGCACCTCATTTGCTTCTTTCTGCACCTCTCTTGCTTCTTTCTGCACCCTTCTTGCCTCTTTCTGTACCTCTCAGTGCCTCTTTCGGCACTTCTCTTGGCTTTTTCTGCAGTTCTCTTGCCGCTTTATGCACCTCTTTTGCTTCTTTCTGCACTTCACTTGCCTCTTTATGCACCTCTCTTGCCTCCTTCTGCACCTCTGTTGCTTCTTTCTGTACTATCTCTTGCTTCTTTCTGCACCTCTCTTGCAACTTTCTGTACCTCACTTGCCTCTTTCTCCACCCCTCTTCCCTCTTTCTGCACCTCTCCTGCCTCTGTCTGCACCTCTGTTCCCTCTTTCTGCACTTCTCTTGCCTCTTTCTGCACCTCTGTTGCTTCTTTCTGCACTTCTGTCTGCCTCTTTCTGCACCTCTGCTTGCTTCTTTCTGCACCCTTCTTACCTCTTTCTGCACCCCTCTTGCCTCTTTCTGTACCACTCTTGCTTCTTTCTGCACCTCTCTTCCTTCTTTCTGCACCTCTCTTGCCTCTTTCTGCACCTCTCTTGCCTCTTTCTGCAGCCCTCTGTTGCTTCTTACTGCACTTCTCTTGCCTCTTTCTGCACTCCTCTTGCCTCTTTCTGCACCTCTGTTGCTCCTTTCTGCACCTCTCTTGCTTCTTTCTGCACCTCTCTTGCTTCTTTCTGCACCCCTATTGCCTCTTTCTGCACCCTTCTTCCCTCTTTATGCACCTCTCAGGCCTCTTTGGCACCTCCTGGCTTTTCTGCAGCTCTCTTGCTTCTTTCTGCACCTCTTTTGTCTTCTTTCTGCACTTCACTTGCCTCTTAATGCTCCCCCATGCCTCTTTCAGCACCTCTGTTGGTTCTTTCTGCACTATTCTTGCTTCTTTCAGCACCTCTCTTGCATCTTTCTGCATGCCTCTTCCCTCTTTCTGCACCCCTCCTCCCTCTTTCTGCACCTCCGTTGCCTGTTTCTGCACTTCTCTTACCTCTTTCTGCATTTCTGTTGCTTCTTTCTGCACCCCTCTTCCCCTTTCTGCACCTCGCTTGCCTCTTTCTGCACCTCTGTTGCCTGTTTATGCACCTCTGTTGCTTCTTTCTGCACTACTCTTGCTTCTTTCTGCACCTCTCTTGCTTCTTTCTGCACCTCTCTTGCCTCTTTCTGCACCTCTCTTGCTCTTTTCTGCACTTCTACTTGCCTCTTTCTGCACCTCTCTTGCCTCTTTCTGCACCTCTGTTGCTTCTTTCTGCACTTCTCTTGCTTCTTTCTGCACGTTCTCTTGCCTCTATTCTGCACCTCTGTTGCTTCTTTCTACTTCTCTTGCCTCTTTCTGCCCCTCTTGCCTCTTTCTGCACCTCTGTTGCCTCTTTCTGCACTTCTGCTTGCCTCTTTCTACACTTCTGTTGCCTCTTTCAGCACTTCTCTTGCCTCTTTCTGCACTTCTCTTGCTCTGTTTCTGCACCTCTCATGCCCCTTTCTGCACCTCTGTTGCCTCTTTCAGCACTTCTCTTGCTTCTTTCTGCACCTCTGTTGCTTCTTTCTGCACTTCTCTTCCCTCTTCCTGCACGTCTCTTGCCTCTTTCTGCACCCCTATTCCTTCACTTATCTTGCTTGTTTTTGCACCCCTCTTGCCTCTTTCTGCACTCCTCTTTCCTCTTTCTGCACTCCTCTTGCCTCTTTCTGCACCTCTGTTGCTTCTTTCTGCACTTCTCTTGCTTCTTTCTGCACCTGTCTTGCTTATTTCTGCACCCCTCTTGCCTCTTTCTGCACCATTCTTCCCTCTTTGTACACCTCTCAGTCCTCTTTCGGCACTTCACTTGCCTCGTTATGCACCCCTCTTGCCTCTTTCTGCACCTCTGTTGGTTCTTTCTGTACTATTCTTGCTTCTGTTTGCACCCCTGTTCCCTCTTTCTGCACCTCTTCTGCCTCCTTCTGCACCTCTGTTGCTTCTTTCTGTACTTCTCTTGCTTCTTTCTGTACCTCTCTTGCTTCTTTCTGCACCCCTCTTGCCTCTTTTTGCACCCCTCTACCCTCTTTCTGCACATCTCTTGCCTCTTTCTGCACCTCTCTTGCCTCTTTCTGCACTTTTCTTGCCTCTTTCTGTACCTCTGTTGCTTCTTTCTGCACCTCTCTTGCTTCTTTCTGCACTCTCTTGCTTCTTTCTGCACCCCGCTTGCATCTTTCTGCACTACTCGTGCTTCTTTCTGCACTTCTTTTGCTTCATTCTGCCCCACTCTTGCTACTTTCTCCAACCTTCTTCCCTTTTTCTGCACCTCTCTTGCCTCTTTCTGCACCTCTCTTGCGTCTTTCTGCACCGCTGTTGCTTCTTTTTGCACTTCTCTTGTCTCTTTCTGCTCATCTTTTCCCTGTTTCTGCACCTCTCTTGCTTCTTTCTGCACCTCTGTTGCTTCTTTCTGCACCTCATTTGCTTCTTTCTGAACCTCTATTGCTTCTTTCTGCACCCTTCTTCCCTCTTTGTGCACCTCTCAGGCCTCTTTCGGCACCTCTCTTGGCTTTTTCTGCAGTTCTCTTGCCGCTTTCTGCACCTCTTTTGCTTCTTTCTGCACTTCACTTGCCTCTTTATGCACCCCTCTTGCCTCTTTCTGCACCTCTGTTGGTTCTTTCTGTACTATTTTTGCTTCTTTCTGCACCTCTCTTGCAAATTTTTGTACCCCTCTTGCCTCTTTCTCCACCCCTCTTCCCTCTTCCTGCACCTATCCTGCCTCTGTCTGCACCCCTGTTCCCTCTTTCTGCACCTCTTTTGCCTGTATCTGCAACTCTCCTGGATCTTTCTGCAGTTCTTCTGCCTCCTTCTGCACCTCTGTTGCTTCTTTCTGTACTTTCTTACCTCTTTCTGCACCCCTCTTGCCTCTTTCTGCACCCCTGTTGCTTCTTTCTGCACTTCTCTTGCTTCTTTCTGTACCTCTCTTGCTTCTTTCTGCACCCCTCTTGCCTCTTTCTGCACCCCTCTTCCCTCTTTTTGCACTTCTCTTGCCTCTTTCTGCACCTCTCTTGCCTCTTTCTGCACTTCTCTTTCTGTACCTCTGTTGCTTCTTTCTACACCTCTCTTGCTTTTTTCTGCACTCTCTTGCTTCTTTCTGCACCCCTGTTGCCTCTTTATACACTCGTCTTCCCTCCTTCTGTACCTCTCTTGCCTCTTTCTGCACCCCTCTTGCCTCTTTCTGCACCTCCCTTGATTATTTCTGCTCTTCTTTTGCTTCTTTCTGCACCTCTCTTGCTACTTTCTACACCCTTCTTCCTTTTTTCTGGACCTCTCTTGCCTCTTTCTGCATCTCTCTTGCGCCTTTCTGCACCGCTGTTGCTTCTTTCTGCACTTCTCTTGCCTCTTTATGCTCATCTTTTGCCTGTTTCTGCACCTCTCTTGCCTCTTTCTGCACCTCTGTTGCTTCTTTCTGCACCTCATTTGCTTCTTTCTGCACCCCTCTTGCCTCTGTCTGCACCCTTCTTCCCTCTTTGTGCACCTCTCAGGCCTCTTTCGGCACCTCTCTTGGCTTTTTCTGCAGTTCTCTTGCCGCTTTCTGCACCTCTTTTGCTTTTTTCTGCACTTCACTTGCCTCTTTATGCACCTCTCTTGCCTCTTTCTGCACCTCAGTTGGTTCTTTCTGCACTATTCTTGCTTCTTTCTGCACGTCTCTTGCATCTTTCTGCATCCTTCTTCCCTCTTTCTGCACCCCTCTTCCCTCTTTCTGCACCTCTGTTGCCTGTTTCTGCACCTCTGTTGCCTCCTTCTGCACTTCTCTTACCTCTTTCTGCACTTCTCTTGCCTCTTTCTGCATTTCTGTTGTTCCTTTCTGCACCCCTCATCCCCTTTCTGCACCTCTCTTGCCTCTTTCTGCAGTTCTCTTGCCTTTTTCTGTACCTCTGTTGCTTCTTTATGAACTTCCCTTGCTTCTTTCTGCACCTCTCTTGCTTCTTTCTTCACCCCTTTTGCCTCTTTCTGCACCTCTGTTACTTCTGTCTTCACTTATCTTGCTTGTTTTTGCACCCCTCTTGCCTCTTTCTGCACTCCTCTTTCCTCTTTCTGCACTTCTCTTGCCTGTTTCTGTAGTTCTCTTGCCTCATTCTGCACCTCTGTTGCTTCTTTCTATACTTCTCTTGCCTCTTTCTGGCCCCTCTTGCCTGTTTCTGCACCTCACTTGCCTCTTTCTGCATGACTCTTGCCTGTTTCTGCACCTCTCTTGCCTCTTTCTGCACCTCACTTGCCTCTTTCTGCACTTCTCTTGCTCCTTTCTACACCTCTGTTGTTTGTTTCAGCACTTCTGTTGCCTCTTTCTGCACTTCTCTTGCCTGTTTCTGCACATCTCCTGCCTCTTTCTGCACCTCTGTTGCCTCTTTCAGCACCTCCCTTGCTTCTTTCTGCACCCTCTTGCTTCTTTCTGCACCCCTCTTCCCTCTTTCTGCACGTCTCTTGACTCTTTATTCACCCCTATTCCCTCTTTCTGCACCTCTCCTGCCTGTTTCTGCACCTCTCTTGCCTCTTTCTACCCCTCTGTTGCTTCTTTCTGCACTTCTGTTTCCTCTTTATGCACTCCTCTTTCCTCTTTCTGCACCTCTGTTGCTTCTTTCTGCACTTCTCTTGCTTCTTTCTGCACCTCTCATGCTTCTTTCTGCACCCTTCTTCCCTCTGTGTACACCTCTCAGGCCTCATTCGGTACCTCTCTTGGCTTTTTCTGTAGTTCTCTTGTCTCTCTCTGCACCTCTTTTGCTTTTTCTGCACTTCACTTGCCTCTTTATGCACCCCTCTTGCTTCTTTCTGCACCTCTCTTACAAATGTTTGCACCCCTCTTGCCTCTTTCTGAACCCATATTCACTCTTGCTGCACCTATCTTGCCTCTATCTGCACCCCTGTTCCCTCTTTCTGCACCTCTTTTCCCTGTTTCTGCAAATCTACTGGATCTTTCTGCAGTTCATCTGCCTCCTTTTGCACCTCTGTTGCTTCTTTCTGCACTTCTCTTGCTTTTTTCTGTGCCTCTCTTGCTTCTTCCTGCACCCCTCTTGCCTCTTTCTGCACCCGTCTTTCCTCTTTCTGCACATCTCTTTTTTCTTTCTGCACCTCTCTCGACTCTTTCTGCACTCCTATTGCCTCTTTCTGTACCTCTGTTACTTCTTTCTGCACCTCTCTTGCTTCTTTCTGCACTCTCTTGCTTCTTTCTGCACCCCTGTTATCTATTTATGCACTCGTCTTCCCTCCTTCTGCACCTCTCTTGCCTCTTTCTGTGCCCCTCTTGCCTCTTTCTGTACCTCTCTTGCTTCTTTCTGCTCTTCTTTTGCTTCTTTATGCGCCTCTCTTGCTTCTTTCTAACCATTCTTCCCTTTTTTTCTGCACCTCCCTTGCCTCTTTCTGCACCTCTCTTGTGTCTTTCTTCACGGCTGTTGCTTCTTTCTGCACTTCTCTTTCCTCTTTCTGCTCATCTTTTG
Organism: Calotriton arnoldi; assembly: GCA_963921515.1. NCBI lineage: Eukaryota > Metazoa > Chordata > Amphibia > Caudata > Salamandridae > Calotriton > Calotriton arnoldi. The sequence continues at coordinate 552,914 of CAWUFW010012229.1, forward strand.
CCTGTTTCTGTACCTCTCTTGCCTCTTTCTGCACCTCTGTTGCTTCTTTCTGCACCTCACTTGCTTCTTTCTGCACCCCTCTTGCCTCGTTCTGCACCCTTTTGTCCTCTTTCTGCAGCTCTCTTGCCTCTTTCTGCACCCCTGTTCCCTCTTTCTGCACCTCTCTTGCCTCTTTCTGCACCCCTCTGGCCTCCTTCTGCAACTCTTTTGCTTCTTTCTGCACTTCTCTTGACTATTTCTGCACCCCTCTTGCCTTTTTCTATACGTCTGTTGGTGCTTACTGCACTGCTCCTGCTTCTTTCTGGACCTGTCTTGCAAATTTTTTGCAGCCCTCTTGCCTCTTTCTGTACCCCTCTTCCCTCTTTCTGCACCTCTCTTGCCTCTGTCTGCACCCCTGTTCCCTCTTTCTGCACCTCTTTGGCCTCTTTCTGCAACTCTCTTTCCTCTTTCTGTACTTCTCTTGCTTCTTTCTGTACCTCTCTTGCTTCTTTCTGCACTTCTCTTGCCTATTTCTGCACCCCTCTGGGCTCTTTCTGCACCTCTGTTGCTTCTTTCTGCTCTTCTCTTGCTTCTTTCTGTACCTCTCTTGCTTCTTTCTGTACCGCTGTTGCCTCTTTCTGTACTCGTCTTCCCTCTTTCTGTACCTCTCTTGCCTTTTTCTGCACCCCTCTTGCGTCTTTCTGCACTTCTGTTGCTTCTTTCTGCATTCTCTTGCTTCTTTCTGTACCTCTCTTGCTTCTTCAGCACTTTTCTTGCCTCTTTCTGCACCCCTTTTGCCTTTTTCTGTACCTCTCTTGCTTCTTTCTGCCCTTCTCTTGCTTCTTTCTGCACTTCTCTTCCTTCATTCTGCACCTCTCTTGCTTCCTTCTACACCCCTCTTGACTCTTTCTGCACCCCTCTTTCCTCACCTTTCTTGCCTCTTTCTGCACCCCTGTTCACTTTTTCTGCACCTCTCTTGCCTGTTTCTGCAACTTTTTTGCTTCTTTCTGCAGTTCTCTTGCCTATTTCTGCACCTTTGTTGCTTTTTTCTGCACTTCTCTTGCATCTTTCTGCAACCCTCTTGCCTCTTTTTTCACCCCTATTTCTCACATCTCTTGCCTCTTTCTGCACCCCTGTTCCCTCTTTCTGCACCTCTCATGTCTGTTTATGCAACTCTCTTCCCTCTTTCTGCACCGCTCTTGCCTCTTTCTGTACCTCACTTGCCTCTTTCTGCACTTCTCTTGCTTTTTCTGCACCTCTCCTGTTTCTTTCTGCAATTCTCTTGTCTCTTTCATCCCTTCTCTTGCCTCTCTGCACTTCGTCTCTGCTTGCTTCTTCAGCACTTCTCTTGCCTCTTTCTGCACTTCTCTTGCAAGTTTCTGCCCTCTTAGCTTCTTTCCTGCAAATGTTCCCTCCTTGTGCACCTCTTATGCCTGTATCTACACACGCCTTGCTCTTTCTGCATACCTCTCTTGCCTGTTTCTGCACCTCACTTGCCTCTTCCTGCACCTCTCTTGTCTCTTCTGCATCCTCTCTTGTTTGTCTCTGCAGCTCTCTTATCTCTTTCATCACTCCTTTGCATCTTTCTGCACCTCTATTGTTTCCCCCTTTCCAGCTCTTCGATTGCCTTTTTCTGCACTTCTCTTGCCTCTTTCTACAGCCCTCTTCCCTCTTTCTGCACCTCTCTACACTGCACTTGCCTCTTTCTGCACCCCTCTTACCTCTTTCTGCACCTCTCTTGCCTCTTTCTGCACTTCTATTGCATCTTTCTGCACTTCTCTTGCTTCTTTCTGCACCTATCTTGCTTCTTTCTGCACCCCTCTTGCCCCTTTCTGCACCCCTCTCCCCTTTTCCTGCACCTTTCTTCCCTATTTCTGTACCCCTCTTCCCTCTTTCTGAGCCTCTCTTGCCTCTTTCAGTGCCCCTGTTCTCTCTTTCAGCACCTCTCTTGCCAGTTGCTGCACCTCTTTTGCCTCTTTCTGCACCCCTATTCCCTCTTTCTGCACCTCTCTTGACTTTTTCTGCAACCCTCTTGCCTCTTTCTGCAGTTCCCTTGCCTCATTCTGCACCTCTGTTGCTTCTTTCTGCACTTCTCTTGCCTCTTTCTGCACGCCTCTTGCATGTTTCTGCACCTCACTTCCCTCTTTCTGTACCTCTCCTGCCTCTCACTGCACCTCTGTTGCCTCTTTCTGCACCTCACTTGCCTCTTTCTGCACTTCTCTTGCTTTTTTCTGCACCTCTTCTGTTTCTTTCTGCAACTCTCTTGTCTCTTTCATCACTTCTTTTTCTTCTTTCTGCACCTCTGTTGCTTCTTCAGAACTTCTCTTGCCTCTTTCTGTACTTCTCTTGCCTGTTTCTGCACCTCTCGCCTCTTTTCTGCATCCCTGTTCCCTCTTTTTGCACCTCTCTTGCCTCTTTCTGCACCTCTCTTGCCTCTTTCTGCACCTCACATGCCTCTTTCTGCACTTCTCTTGCTTTTTTCTGCACCTCTCTTGTTTGTTTCTGCAACTCTCTTGTCTCTTTCATCACTTCTCTTGCTTCTCTCTGCACCTCTGTTGCTTCTTTCAGCACTTCTCTTGCCTTTTTCTGCACTTCGCTTGCCTGTATCGGCACATTTCTTTCCTAATTCTGCACCTCTGTTGCTTATTTCTTCTCACCTTTTGCCTCTTTCTGTACACCTCTTGCACTCTTTCTCTGTGTCCCTCTTCCTCTTTCTTGCACCCTCTTCCCTCTTTCTGCACCTCTCTTTGCCTCCTTCACACTTCTGCACTTGCTGTCTTTCTGCACCTGCCTCGCTTCTTTCTGCACCCCACTTGCCTCTTTCTGCACACCTCTTCCCTCTTTCTGCACCTTCCTTGCCTCTTTCTGCAACCCTCTTGCTTTTTTCTTCACCTCTCTTGTTTGTTTCTGCAACTCTCTTATCTCTTTCATCACTTCTCTTGCTTCTCTCTGTACCTCTGTTGCTTCTTTCATCACTTCTCTTGCCTTTTTCTACACTTTTCTTGCCTGTATTTGCACCTCTCTTTCCTCATTCTGCACTGCTGTTGCTTATTTCTGCACCCCTCTTGCCTCTTTCTGTACCCTTCTTGCCTCTTTCTTCACCCCTCCGCCCTCTTTCTGCACATCTCTTGCCTCTTTCTGCACCTCTGTTCCCTCTTTCTGCACCTCTCATGCCTGTTTC